>CM042137.1:96215177-96232677 GCA_023376005.1 Doryteuthis pealeii | reverse complement strand
TGGTGTTTTTAAACTATTAAATACATAGTAATGTATGTATCATTCGGTCACTGAGAGATCAAATTTCCGGAGAAATGATCATTGCTTATTTGCTTAGTAGTGAGAGTTAATTTAAATTACCAATTAGAAGCTCCATTACCAAATTTATGGGAGCATATATATATATATATAATATATATATATATATATATATATATATATATATATATATATATAAGAAAGAGATTGAATTAATCCGACAGGATGTGGTGGATATTAAGTGTGTGTGTGTATGTGTAGTATAAAAATTGTAAGTATAGAATCCACAATATTAGTGTTATAGCATAAATAAAAATATGGTTCCTATAATATGTTGAGAGAATTAAAATTGATTCTAATTTGAAAATGTTTGTTTTAGATGTTGTATATATGTAAAGCATATATCTTCGTACTTACCGCCTTTGTCTGGCTTTATCTTTTGTGATCTAATTCCGCGATAAGTTTGGATGAACGTGTAAATTTAAAAAGTAAACCTAACTGAAAATATTTAATCCATTTAATGGCTCTTTAAGAAGAATGTTTTTGAAAATTCATTTTAAACTCGATGGCAATTACAGTTTTCTATTCAAAAAGAAGAGTACATAAAATGTACAACGATTAAAAATAAGATAAATAGGTACGTCTACTGAAAATGAAAATAATTATTTCACGCTATTTCAACAGCAGAAACTGCCAAAAATCCATCGATTTTTTAAAGAATTTTATGCTAAACAATGGCTGTCTTCAATTTAAAATAAACGTACATTTCAGATTGACACATCGCTTAGATAATTATGAAAATAACTTTATTTTGCATAATATGAATCTCTGGGGGTTATTATTGAATAATCTGAAGACATTTCTGAAAGAAATCATTAAAAAGTTTCGAGGACAGAATCTGGTCTCTACGTATACTTTTTTGTCTGTCTCGTCAGAATCTACTCCTCTACACAATTCACTGTAGATCACATTTAACACTCTCTACCCACTGTACCTTTTTGGCGCCACTTTCCAGTATTCGCAAGTTATGTGTTCATTATCTTATCTTATCGACACTCTCTGTCGCATAACTTTTGTTAAATAATCATTTAGTATTTCTATCGTCTTCTATGTTCTTTTCTTAAATCTATTAATAATGGAGATTCGCTTCCGGTTTTTGTCTGTAACAAACATTACGTCACTGCTTACGTCACTATACATAAAATCGTCATAACATGGAATAAATACTCAAAATTTGAACATGCAAACATTAGACAGTCCTCATTGTTTTTTTAAAACAAGTTTTAATAAATACATGACTGGTGTTATATATCTATATATAGTTTGTTTTATTTTATACATATTTAAAGTTTACATTTCAAATTGTTTTATTTTAATCCTTTAATGAATTTGATGATTTTACTTACTTAGGGTAACTCGCTGACGTTGAATTTTTTACTCCCACCCCTCAGGCAATGTGTTTCAAAAATCTATTTTTACATCGCCCGGAGGGTGTTTTTTTATTTTGTACTAGTTCTTGTAATTTCGACTAGGATTTATCGGGTTTTATCTCTACGTGTCAAGTTTCCCTTTCGTCGGGGTTATATGTCTTTGTCGAGGTGGTCTTTGTCCCTGGGTTCTTGTTATATCAAGAAACACAGAGACATAATTTCGTGTGCACATAATGTTATTCAATTCCCTGATACTATATGCCACAATCAAGGAGAATCTGTTACAGCAAAGACATGCCTAGCACCGATTGGTTCTGTGTATACATAGATTAACTTATGACCTGTAAAATGAGACACATATAATTCTCAGGTATTTTCATATAAAAAAAAAACAGATGATCCAATCCTGGCCAGAAAACCATACATAATCCTTGCTTATAATGAGGAGGCGTTCATTGTAAGGGTTACGACCATAGGAAATAAACACCGCGAATCGAGTTCGAATACTAGGCAATATTTTGAATTTGATATAACTTGGGAAAGATATGTATCCAAATATTCTCCATCGAGCCATGGGTAAATAGCAGAGCAGATAGGTTATTTAGCCTTGGTATGACAACAGGTCTAGAAGAAGGAAAACAATTAGTTAGAAACTGTTAAACTCCGCTTAGAAATTTACCTTTTGTCAAATCCTGATCATATAGAAGGCTGGTAAAAACAAGAAGAATAAAGCAAACTAAAAAAAAAAAAAAAAAACAAGAGGAAAATAACATGTCAACAAGTTCTGTGAGAATACGACGTAGAAATAAAAAAAAAAAGCAAAAATCTAGATAAATACATGGACCTTGTAAAGTATCTAAAAACATTCTGGAACATGAAAAGTATAGTAATACCAATCAAAGAACAATATGATTAAATGTGAAGAACCTAGGAAAAGACTGGGGAGGTTAGAAATCTAAAAAAAAAAATTATGAAAACAAAATTTGTTAGATGCTAACAAAAATACCAAAAAATATTTTACGGACTGCTATCAAATGAAGAAGGTTGCCTGGTGTTGATTTGGATTAAACTAATTCGTTAATAGCCACAGAGATTAGATTTTGAATATCGTTATTAATATTGAACCATAAGAAAATGAATGGTTGGATGGTTTCGTTTTTACAGCATGTAAATCGTTGGGTTATTTTATGCAGAAGACATTTTTGTTTTATTCATTTTTGTTGAGTATTAAAATGTTTTGAAATTCTTTTATCTTTTTAACCCATAGATGGGACCCAAACTGATACTACCCCCCCCCCGCGTTAGGGTGGTCCTATATATATATATATATATATATATATATATTATATATATATATGTGTGTGTGTGTGTGTGTGTGTGTGTGTGTGTGTGTTTGTGGTGTGTGTGTGTCTGTTTAGATCAGAATTCCAAAAGAAAATGACTGGAATATCCTCATTTAGACCCTTTTCGTAAACGACGATGTCTTATATGATGTAGGGGTGAATAATTTAAAACTTATAAAAGAAAATGCTTGAACTAATCGATATTTAGACGATGAAAAGAAAAAAAAATGACGCAAATTACGCGAGACCGTTGCTCTCTACTCTTTAGCAGCAATTCCTCCTCTCTCTCCCTCTCTCTCTCTCTCTCCTTTCTCTCTGTCTGTCTCTTTGTCTCTCCGTCTGTCTCTTTGTCTCTCCGTCTCTCTTATGAAGATGAAAAATATTGAGTGCTACTATCTGCCTTAAAACAACAAAAATATTTTATAGTCATATGCGTGAACTGTAATTAGGCGGTAACATTTTTTTTTACGCTGGGGTGCACCTCGGTTCTCGTATGCGCGCTCATGGATGTACAAATAATTCTTGAGTCATTAAGCTCCACCGTTTATGTCGTTATTCATGACATTTATGGCAAAAGGTTCTTAAATTATCGGGCGATCCAACAAATTCGCCTACGTTTGAAACCGACAAATTCGGCTTAGGTTTGAAACCGACAAAATTACGACAAGTAATTGGCGAACTTTTATCAAGTCAAACCGATTGTCTTTTGTTGATTTGGATTAATCCAATTCTTTATTCTAACACCTGAAGTTGTAATTGATTATTATTTTTTTCCGAATAGAATAGCTGTCTTTAAAGATTATCCTATAGATTAATGTTTGGATTTGTGGAACAAAGACGTTTTAGTAAATGTGTATAAGTAATCGTAAAAATCTAAGGAAGGCAATCTTGCAGGGATCGCCAAACGTTTTTTTTCTAAAATAAACTGAACCCTCATTTTATGTCCATGTTTTTGCAATAAATGTTTTATTTTTCTTGCACCCGTTATTTTACAATACTAAATATATTTTCTTAATCCTTTATTCTTTAACAAATAAAGAAAATATATTTAGTCTTGTAAAATAACGGGTGCAAGAAAAATAAAACATTTATTGCAAAAACACGGAAATAAAATGAGCGGTCAGTTTATTTTATGGTAGGAATTTACGAGGAAATTGTTCTTTTTTACCTTTTTTTTTACTGTGGGCCGGATAATTGAAAAAATAACAAGCGCAGACCACAATATTATAGTGTTCAATACTGGCTAGCCAGTATGCAGTGAATTTTAACTTTAAATCGCAATTATTTCTTTCAAACGCAGATTGCTTCGAATCAAACATTCTGATCAATTGTAATTTTAGTAGAATCTTATATTTATTTGAATAGAGGGTTTGCCCTTTCCAAAAATGTTTGTCTCATAACTGTTGAATATTCGTTGCTTCACAGTAGCTCTTTGAAAATTACCTGTGTTTTTCATGCAGTTATTTTTCAAGTGAAAATTCGGGATCTGGCCCGTGAAGGCATTTTATCCGGCCTGCCGACGGTACTTGAATTTTTTTGTTAAAACGTACGGAACGCGAGACGTGTTGATACCTTTTAAATTTAAATATCATGTTAAGCTCACTCTATGTTGAGCTTACTACAATTGAATGATAAACATTTGAAAGCAATTCTTTTGATTGAAGGTAGAATTTCCTAACCAAACTTTGACGATATTTTGAAGGCAAACTTCAGTTTCACAAATCTCACTAAACATTTCTGCTAATGGTGTGTGCTTTGATAAAGTTTTGAAAAGAAAATATATTGGTTAAATTGGTTTTTGTGTATCCTACACCACTCATACATGAATATAACATGTAAAAGATAAATTTTGTTTTACATCTTTTTCTCATAGCTTTTGTTCTAGCTAGCAAGTATTAAACACAGTAATAATGTGGCCCGCGTTCGTTATTTTTTCAATTATCCAGCCCACTGTGAAAAAAGGTTTGTGATCCCTGTTGTAGAAAAACAGCAGTTTACTATTTAATCTATAACTGGAGAATGAGAGGGTTTCTATCTTCCGTACCTTTCCCAAGTATATCCTTAAGAAAAGTGAACGTAATAGCGCGACTGGAAATCGAAATCACTCACTACGATTGACAATAGTGATGTAGTAGTTGGAAATCTCCGACCAAAATTACGGTCAATATTGACACAAATATCGGCCAATTGACTTCAAAGGGTTAAACAGCCCATGCGAAGCTGATATGCCGTTTAAAAAGAAAAACAAATCAAATAACCCAATCGAGACAATTGAAACCTATATTCATCGAATCCAAGCCCTACAAAATGCTGTGAACGTATATTCCATCACTATATATACATATAATGGATACATCGAAGGCGTTCCTATATGCATATGTTTATTGTTTCCTTTTTGGTTTATTTATCAATTTTTCAATCTATTTATTAGCCTAATCATATACTTCACACTGCAATCGACACGTGTCTTTGTTTGTTTTTGTTTTAGCCTTTTCCATAGTGCCTTTCCGCGGCAACTGCGGTATAATTTGAGGCGTAGAGAGTGCTGACACTTTGCCATATCCCGAGCTGGTTGTATTCGTTTTCCGGCGGAATTAAGGACCTTGACAAACGTTTTCAATAACAGGCCTTTTATTTTCTATATGATCATATTGATCGTCTTCCATTTAGTGTTGGCTTCGAGCCATGAGCATGCGTTTACATATAATTGCCAGAGAGCAATCTGCCAGTATGCGCGCGTACAAACAGTTTGCAGCAAATCGACGATCACCCCTCCCCCAAACACAAATAGTAAATTTCCTTCACCCTCTCTATAAAACTAAACACCCTCTTCCCAGACCACATCCACACTAACCCATATCTACTCACATACAGTACGTCAATTTTCACCAAAGTGATACTTTTTCTTTCTTATTTTTCTTTTTTACAATGTTTTTTTCCCAAACTCGCCTATACGCAAAGACTGGCATATGTATTTACAAAATTCAGAAGATCAATTTATGAACAAAATTTTAGTTGGGGAAATTCTCTGGGGGAAATAATTTCACAAAATAAATTAATTAAATGAAATTCGAAAATACTTGCAGAAAACGCGCCCTACCCGGTAAATTATACCTGGACGCTGGCCAAGATATAGCGATGCTTTCAGATACACATACACAGAGACACATACATATACACAGACGAACACACACACAGACACGTCGGTCATTGTCGCTGGGAGGTCTTCTGCACAGCACCCAGTATCTGCATATTGCTAGTTGATGTAGATTTTTGATGGTCTATCTACGCTGGTGTGTACATTCGTAGATGTCCACATGAGAATAACACTAACGAGTTCTTTCATTGCTTCTCCAACAGTGTCCACTATGTCTTTATTTTTTACTTAGATGATTTGAGTGATAGGGAGCAAGTGACCGTATAGCTGTTTTCCTGTGTTGTTTCCATGACGTATTCAAGACAGCTCGCAGCTTCCTTGTGCACCTCCCATCTAGCTTTTTTCTTGGCGCTTCATTAGAGTCCAAATCATGCTATAGTAGCACTACTACAGCTACAGCTTGGAAGAATTATCATAAATTTTTCAGGGAGATCAGATATCCTTATGATCAATAATCTGTCTATGGGTAATCACATGTCAAATCATCGAAACCATGTAACCCAACCACTTCATTTTTCTGAAATTTTATCCGGATGTGGTGTATGTTAAAGTAAGACAATATCCAAAACTTTAGCTTCCGATTTCAAAAACTTTCCGAGTTGTATCGAGTTTAAACACGAAAAATGGTGACCTTTTGTAATCTATTTCTGTCTGTAAAATGAGTTCTAGAGCTTCCCTACTCCTAAAAAACTGATTTCAAAAGGCTTTTTAGCCTGAGGAATCGGGAAATGCTATCAAAATAGGCAAAAACCTATCCATTTCAAAATTATCAATGATTTCTGATGTTTTCATAACAAGATCAATAAGCCCTACTTATGGCACTGCATATATATGAGAAATTTTCTTTTAAATCGTTATTTTATCTATAGTGGACATTATTTGTACCCAGGATATAGTTTGGTTTTCACTCAGAAACGAAGATACATCAGTTAACATTTTGCACTTTTATGTTTTGAATAAGGACTATCTAGAGCAAAATAACTGTTAGAGTCCGATAGAAATTATCATGATTATGTTAGTGGTTGGATATATTTTAAATAACATAGAAACAATATATTTCCCTTGTAACAATCATATTGCCAGCAAAATTCTGACAATATACAAAGCTCAATATCGGCACCACATTTCATTTCCGAATTGAAAATTGGAAGTTAACAAAAATGATAAAAATAATCCCCCCAAAATGTTTATCTACTAGAGTATTTAGAGAATTTTAAAAGTTTAAAATACAGTATATAAAATCAGTTCCCGAAAGAGTATTGCAACAAGAATTGCGTCTGAATTGAACAACTTCTAGAGGTTTCTTGGGAGCAGGTTAAAAATCTGTTATTCTGAGTTAATGTCCTTAAAGTTCAAAAGGTTATTTGAACCTGTTTCTCCAAATGTTTATTTTTAAAACTTTTAAATCTTATGACGTACATGTCTGTCTACCAAACACATTTCTGTTGCAATTCATCCAGATCCGTGGTTCTCAACCGGGGTCCATATGGACCACTGGGACCATATAACATTTTTTTGGACCCAGGCAAGTAAAATGTATTTAACTATAAAGTTACAATGGGATTTTTAAACAATGAATCGATAATGGGGGTCCACCATAGTAAAATAGGCTTAAAAGGGGTTCAATAGGTAAAAAAGGTTGAGAACCATTGATCTAGATATATGCACAGACTTACCGGAATACTTGGGCTGCCTAAGTAATGTTTAGTCAGAAATAGTAGCAAATGTTACAATTGTGTGTGTATTTTTTTCCGTTGTTTTAAACAAGGTCTGACATGACAATAAATATCCGCTACCAATGTTAAAAAGGGTAACTAAGTAAAATGTTATTCCCTTTTTTCTCAAATATTTTGTTTTCATATTCTTAACTCTAAATACTGCTGAAGGAAAAGGACAAATATTACGTACCAGTAAACTAAATAATCTAAGGTACAAGGCAAGATCTTGGTTACTATACAAAATATTCGAAGTAGATAAAAAATGTGATACCTTGACAGTAAAAGAGCTAAACATATGGAGATGTGATGTAAAATATTAAAATGTTAAAAAAGTATTAAAGATATTTAAAAATAATAAAAAGAGATATGATTTAGATTATTATCCCTTATTTAGTTTGACTTATCTTGCTAATATGCGCCAAGTAACGGGTATATTGTGCTATAAAAGACCTATTTATTTATAAGAAAGTGGAATTTGTCCATCAGCCGTTCTAAGTGCGTATTATCTTTTTTGTCGAATTAGTCTGTGCTAATAGGAATACAATATTCATTCAATATATATATATATATATAATCCAAAAGTCCAGAGAAGAAATCTTCCTTGCGACATAGGTTTTTTTTTAAAACAACTTGTCGCAGTTTGAGAGCTCAATGTGTGCTCTTATTGTTAGAGTCACAGAGCAAATTTATATTTAAATAAATAACAAAAGACTTAGAGATTTTGCATTATAGACTATTTCGGGAGCTTAGACAAAATGTCTAATTCTCCCGACTCATCATCGCATCTGATGAGTCGGGAGAATTAGACATTTTTGTCTAAGCTCCCTGAAATAGTCTATAATGGAAGATCTATAAGTCTTTTGTTATATATATATATATATATATATATATATATATATAATATATATATATATATATATATATATATAATGTCGGTGTCACAAACACATTTATAAACAAATATATCAACCACTGATTAGATTTAAACGAATCATGCCCAAACCTAATAAAACATTACCCAGGTGCCTTCACTGAAGATATGTTAATCAGAAGATGATTTTCATACGTTAATCAGAAGATGATTTTCACTCTACAAATGGATATGCCACTTCGCCAGTCAATTTTTATCGCATCCTCTATGGATGGTCAAATGCACTGAATCTTTGTATCTATTTCTAAAAGTATTTTTTTTAAATTACCAAATCTTTTTTTTCCTGAAAGTTCGGAACTAGTATCGAACAATAAAAATGATAACATAAAAGCCACCTTCCTATTTCCCTTAACACATTTTATTCATCTTATACGTGAGTCATTAAAAAGTTATAAATCTCCACCAGATATTTTATAACTGTTTAGGCTTCTCTTTTGTACACATTTAGATTCGTTGTACAGTTCAAACTTTTATATGGGCCTCATCTGCACTGAAAATATGACATAAATCTGAATAAGTTTTTCTAGTTTTATAAGAAATGTCTACTTTTTGAATGAAGCTTACTGCTTTTCAAACAACTCTCTCGCGAACACACACACACACACACACACACACACCACACACTTACATATATATATATATATATATATATATATATATATATATATATATATATATATATATATATATATATATATATATATTATTTATATATATATATCAGTAGCCACGAATGAATATGAACACATTTACATTCAACCTGTAAATTCTGGGCAAAATCACACATCCATATATATCTTTACACAGAGGAATAAACATATAAAGATCTAAAAACAGTCGGGTAGGCACACATGCTTACTAGTGTTAATATCTCGATCACTTGCTTAAACATACGACGATTTTAAACGCTTCTACAATTATGTGTATCACTGCGTAAATGTCTAATCACATGCTCGGCCATTATGGTGTCGTATGACCAGGCAGACGTGACAGAATCTACCTGAACTTACTCAAGCGAGGAATGTTCTGACTACATTTTTGTTGACAATAAAATTCCAGGGGGAATTAACTAAAATAAATGTTTCATCGATGTCTCACTCTGCAAACAATTCATTCGTCTACTGCTGTCAATAACAAAGGCAACTTCAATAGATTGGAACATGAACACGCACACATACTGCAGTTTAGTATAATGGTGAGTTATAACATTACGATCAGGAATATGCAGCGAGAACGACAGCTACTGTCTCATACGAATTTGTCTGAATTACACATGAGTCTGGAGGCGCGCTTAGTTTATGGATCAGAACCATGACTTATACTGGGGACTGGCAAACAGAGCCTCAAAGTCATTTTTGACCAAATGACTTTAGTCCCCCCCCCCCCTACAGAAAATAATTTACCAAAATTCAGGGAATTATCGGATTTTAATGAAATTTTCAATGTTTATTTATCAAAGAATGATCTTTAGAATGCATTATTTATTTTATTTCAAACCTTTTTAATTTTTTCAGGTGACTTAATTTTGACCCCCCTTATGTTGGGGGCGTAAAACTGTTTCAAGTTGGTCCTTACCTGATACTAATTACAGTATAAATAAAGAAATAAAAGACCGAAGTTATGAATAGAAACAAAACAAAATTTTACGGTTGCTCTTCTATGAGAAAATAAGTACCGAAAATCGAAAATAAAATGTAAAAAATAATAAATAATTAATTTTTTGGAGATTTCTTTTTTACCCATTTCGATAATTATTTAATTGGCTATCATTATTAAAGGGAGGGGGTACATTTTCAATCGAGTTTTTCTTCAAAACTTATTACTTTCGTCTAAAAAAAATAAGGGTTGCATTAAAGTAATATTTATTTTTAGAATCTAAAAATATAAACATTTAAACTTAACATCAGGATTTTCATATTTTAAATAAATTTTATATATTCATTTTTCATAGCAAAAATACTAAATTAAAGTTTTGAAATAAAATAACTGATGCATTATAAAATTCCTTAATTGCTAAATCAATACTGAAAATTTCATTAAAAATCGGATAATTACCTGATTTTTGGTAAAAACATTTTTCATCCCAAATGTTACGTTAACATTGTAAACAAGCGCCTAAAACCATTGAAAAACAGCCAAAATGGCGTCGGCGAACAAAATTGACCAAAACAAATACTTTTAAATCTTTTAAAAATAAACTGCATATGTAATGATATTTTTCTTTTGTAATGATGGTTATTATGGTACTACTTATCGATTTAGACAAAGTTTAACCTTAAATGATAGATCTAATTATTCTTAATTCGCTTTTAAAACTCGTAGTATCCGATTTTTTTTGCTACTCCCTAACTTATACAGATGCCACCAAAACAAGCAGTCGACAAATATTCTCATAAAAATAAGCACAACATGGGTTCAATTCGTTTATCAGGTAACAGTATAAGAACCGGGGACGATACTGCTTCAGGGGGAATTAGTATTATTAGCATTCCATAGTTAATTTCTATTTAACGAGAATGTAGATGGTTATAAAATGACGTCCACGTAGACTAAACAATCTCATGAATCAGTTCCAGAGTGAACAGGAAATATCTTTATTCTCTATTATATATTACTATTATAAAATGTTTATTAGAACATAAACATTTTGTTGATTAAGACCATAAACATTTTGTTGATTAGAGCATAGGCATTTTGTTGTTTAAACACATATATTTCTGTTAATGCAAAGTTAAAGTTGCTTATATCGATACATAAAATGTAACCGACCAGTCTTGGCGAAAGAAAACTCTGAATAAAAATCAGTTTTACACTGCTGAAAAATCGAACTTGTATCGCATCCTGTCCGTGAATGTCTTAAATACAAACTCCTGAAGAACATGGTGCTCTTTGTGATCAATTTGTTAATAAAATCTTTGAATTATTTTTCTCGCGTACGTGAACAGTGGAACCATCTATTATAACGATAAACACATTTAAAATACGGAGCCCCAACACTTATTAAAATATTTTTTGTATTTATTGTAATTTTCATATTTATTAAAAAATAGTGCTAAAATAATAATATTTGTAAAAAATATTAATATTTCATAGAATAAGTATACGTTAAGTTAAGAAAAACTATAATGAAATGATACTTGTATGACACGATTGTTTTTACATCGGGCTTCCGTATTATTTTTAGTGTATCTTTTGTTACCAATGGGCTATGTTTTCGTACTATTTCATCTTAGATGATTGTCTGTCTCAACGTGTTTGTACCGGTAGTATTGGATAAAACTTTCTTAAGACTGTATGTAAGTAAACACTTTAATGACGTCTTTATTTGAATACGATCTTTAAAATTCTTCGACGCCGTATTTGATTAACAGCCAAACTATTCAAAATGATTTCTCATGCTGGGTTATTGCTATCCCCGGAGAGGAAACACCTAAGGGAGACTAAAGAATACATTGGCGGAAACGTTGTACTTTTACATACCACAATAAAAATGAGGACAACAATCCAAAAAATTAAAATCTTGTATGTAGCCTGTGCAGATGCCGCATCAAGGTATTTGCGACAATATCTATCTTCATTAGAGAGTGCCATCCTGTTTTAATGGTGGGCAAGTTTAACAACTGAATAGTGAGTTGATCCTCGCTGGATGCTCAATACTTGTGACCTTGTGTCACATTATAGCTGTGGCGAACGGGATGGATAATCTGTATTCATCTATCTATCTCGTGGCGGTTTCAATGTTCCAATTTTTCTGCTATCAGCGTATCGGTAAATCTGTATTTATTTGGTGTTTATATATTTTCTTGCTACTGAACGAAAAGCTAAATTGATGGATATATTTCTGTTATTATAATGATTAATTCATATTTAATTAATTGTTTTCCTTGTCTTCCCTTCGGTATTACTGAAATCTTTCTATATTTCTTCGTCCCGGTGGACTTAATTTCCCGCCAATCGTTAACTGTCTTCTCGCCTCATTGAAAGTCTGTTTCAATATCTGTGTTATATAGGAATAGATGACAAGATGAATTAACATGCTATTCTCTTATAAAAAGACTCGTAGCCCCATAACATATCTTTATACCACATAGCAAAACAATAAGATAGAAAACAATACATAAATAATAAATAAGAAAAAATAAGAATAAATTATGAATAAAGAATAATGAATGAATAATAAGATTTAATAAGGATATGTTTACATGTATGTACACAATACTGTAGGGTTTCTTTTGGCTTTTACAAATATTTAATGCAGACTTCAACTTTCAATCTGTCATCGATTTTTCAATTTCATTATTTTCCTTAAAAAGGACTCTTGCCAGAATTCCCAAATGTATCCATTAATTAATTTTATTGATCATTGTTTACCTGGTATCACGTACTACTCTGTCATCTTCTCATTTGCATCCCGCTGTGAAAAGACGTATTTTAAGTTTTAATGACACGCCTTGTCTTTCTTTTTCTTTACATTCTTTTTCTTTTTACAGCAAACATAAATAAAAAATAGCATTGGAAGAACTGTTTTTAAACCTTATTGAATGCAGTCCTTTTAAATCTGGAGCAACAATCCCTGAAGAAAAAAGAAACAGAATGAAAATAGTATTAATTTTTACCATGTTTGTTGCCGAGAAATGTGTGATTATTACATATTGTCGTTGAATTCTTCTGATATTAATGAAATGATGTCTTGTTTACAGAATCTATCCAGAATATGAAATATATTCCCATCTCTACGGAATTCGAATGATCCAAAATCTAATTAAAATGATTCCGTACTAAAAATAAAGTGACGTCACTAAAATATAGTGAAGTTATTATATTTTGCTGTGATGATACAATATATTCTTATATATAAAGTCATAGTATTTTTTTATTGGCATCACTATATTTTTGTGTGGTATCACAATAATTTTTTGGCAAATTCGATAAACAAAAAGACGTTACTAAAAATATAGTGACGTCACTGAAAATATTGTGACGCAATCAAGAATTAACATTTCAAAAATATCGTGACCTTTCTAAATATATTGTGTCGTCATTCAGTGAGTGTGAGGATACGCAAAAAAATTTTGATTAAAAAAAATATAGGGACTTTTCTAAAAAATGGAGTCACATTACTAGAAAATATATTTGGACACCATTGAAAAATATCGCTAGGATTGGTTATTATTATTCACTCATTTTGAGTTTTTACATGGCAGATTGCAGCAGTGCAGTATTTTGGATGGTCTCAATCTTTCCTCTGATGTCCAGATGTTCCAATCCATTTTGCAATCCCTTTGGGACCGTTCCAAGTGCACCAACTACAATTAATATCACTTTGACTTTCATATTCCATAACTTTTTTAGTTCTCTGGCAAGGTCCAGGTATTTGCCTATTTTTTTCATTTTCTTTCAGCTTCGCCCTGCTGGAACTGCAACATCTACCAGTTGACAAGTTCTTTATTTTTTGTTAATCAGCACAAGGTCTGGTCTTCTTGCTGGGATAAGGTGATCCGTTTTTATTTCAAAGTCCCAGAGAATTTTATGTGTTTCGTTCTCAAGAACAGATTCAGGTTTATGCATATACCATTTTGTTGTATGGTCATAATTTTTTGTATAATTCCCAGTAGATCACCTTCCCAACCCAGTCGTGTCTAGTTTTGTACTCCCGTTGTGCTAGTTTGCTACATTCGCATAGTACATGGTTTACAGTCTCATCTCTATTACCGCATAGTCTACATTTACTATTTTGTTGGGTCTTATCAATTTTCGCTTTGATATAATCTGTCCTCATGGCATTATTTTGTGCAGCAATTATTAGTGATTCAGTTTCTCTTTTAAGGTTTCCTTTTCTTAACCATGTCCAGGTTTTTTCATGTGCAACCTCTCCGATTTGTCGTTTGAAGTGTCTATATAATTGTTTTTCTTCCCATTTTTGTTTTCTAGTCTTTGTTGTATTTCTGTTTGTCCATATGTCACATCTACTATTGTTGGCTGCTATAAGTAATCTGTCTTTGCTCTTTCTTGTGTAGTCTTCAAGTTGTTGGATTGTGGTTTCTACGCAGTCCTCTATGTTGACAAGACCTCTTCCCCCTTCCTTTCTGGACATATAAAATATATCTCTATCGTCTCTAGGGTGGAGAGCCTTGTGCACGGTCATTAATTTTCTCGTCTTTTGTCTCAATCTGTCTAAGTTCTTCTTTTGTCCATTCTAAGAATTGTCCTCAGTATTTTACAATGGGGACAGCCCAGATATTGATTCCTTTGATCAGATTTCTGCTGTTAAGTTTAGTTTCTAGAAGTTTTCTAGTTCTCCTGAGATATTCTTTTTTCAACTTTTCCTTTCATTTCTTCTTGCATGATATTGTCCGCTTCTAAAATTCCTAAGGACTCTTCTGAGTATTCTAGCTGATTGCAGCATTACAGTAGTCTGGATGTTCTCAATTCTTCCTTGGATTTCCAGGTACTCCAGTTCATTATTATTATTATTATTATTATCATTATTGTTATTAATAATAATAATAATAATAATAATAATAATAATAATAATAATAATAAGAAGAAGAAGAAGAAGAAGAAGAAGAAGAAGAAGAAGAGTATTTACATCAATCATTAACACCAATTTCATCTAATTGATAAACAGAAAAAAACAAGAAAACTAGAACACATAAATGGGAAGCAAAACTTCTATGTGTTAACTTCAAAAACAAACCGGAAAGCTTCTGAACGAGAATATAGGGACATGGCGAATAACGAGAAACCTCAAGGAAAACTAAATCTATCATAATTACATAATAACAAACTATGTCAGCAAAAATAGATGAGACGCAACGAAATCGCTAATGTAGAATGTATGGAGACAAAAACAAAACGGGTAATCATAAAATACGAGATTACAGCAAACTAGCACACAGTTATTAGAAAACTGGGAACGACTGGATGGCAAACGTGATCACCTGCAATTATATCAGAAATTGTAATTTGGGCATACTACCAAATGGCAAATGAACAAACCAGGATCCGTCCTATGGCATGAGACACAAGGAACGTATGCGTGCTTAAAGTTGACACTATTGAGATCACGTGATCGAAGTTTGAGCCTGATCACACAATTTTCTTTGCTGTATTTACAGTATAAATACGGCCATTCGACTAGCAGTATGCAGCAAGGATGTGATCTGATATAACTGGTCAGAAGAAATGTTAGGGGCTGAAATTCATCGGGGGATTTTTGTAGAACACGAGGACAGTGCACTACCTCGCATAAATGTGTATGAGTGGATAGAGAAGTTTAAAAGTGACCGAACAAGCAAGACACACGGTGAGAGGACAGAACACTGATCAAACCCCACCACTGATTAGAATTTTCAGCAATTTCGAGATATGGAAAAGGCGAAACGTCAAGTTATCATCGTTGAGGTAGATTGTTCTCTGCAGATTAACGGTTACAGCTATCATAGTCTGCCTATCAAATCATCAACAATGAGCTCGGTTTCTACAAAACAATAGTCCAGATAACTTTTGAATCTCCCTCGTATATATATATATATATATATATATATATATATATATATATATATATATATATATATATAATATACCAAGCGTGTTGGTAGATCCTTGCGGAGAGAAAAAACCCAGCAGAAAGTTTGATTGTAAAAATATACTACCAAACATCAACCAGGAAGAAAAATTTTTTTGAAAAAAAGAAAGGACCAATATATTCGTACCAACAAAAAATAATCTATTGGTACAGTATTTGGCCAAAAGAAAAAACAATTTATATGTATATTTATGTATATAAGATATATATATATATATATATTCATATAACCGCTAGGAGAAGCTAATATGTAAAAAGTGCTCGATACCTAAGTAGAGCCAAGTAATAAAGCTAATCTAATGAGTCAGACGAACCTACTATTAGTTTCGCATAAAGCTCTTCAGGGCTAAAATCTGACAGATTTTAGCCCTGAAGAGCTTTATGCGAAACTAATAGTAGGTTCGTCTGACTCATTAGATTATCTTTATTATATATATATATATATATATATATATATATATATATATATATATATATATATACTAGCAAATATATGCACCCTCCGGTGCAAGTATTTAAGTTTTAATGTAATAAAATATTGTATTAAATTAGAAAGGCTAATGAAACTAAATAAGAATACAGATAAAAAGATTTGAAACAGAGGGGGGGTATAATAAAAGATTTGAAACAGAGGGAGTATAATAAAAAATGGAACAACTGAAACTTACTCTTCCATCACTCTCGTCTTTCAATGTTATTTTTTTCTAATTTAAGTATTTAGTTATAAGAGGAAGTAAAGAATAAAATTACAGTTATTTTATCTTGTTAATGGATTTCATTTAAGATTCATTGAAGAGATTTTTGCTTATATTCATTAAAATAAAACCAAACAGTTAGAAATCAATAATACTAAGCACATATTTATTAAATTCGATTTTTTAATATTAATATGCAAATTAGTCTTCCCGTTCACACTGTAAACCGCTATTTTGTTGTATATATAAATATAATTGCATGTTGACAGTATGTAGACATAGTCAACAGTATTAATAATGTAAGACAATTTTATTAATAATTGAGGTTTAGATAAAAATAAAATCATGGAGAATGTGATGTCAATAACTAAGAGAATTGTGACTTGAGTAGGAATATAGTTTCGGTTACAGACAGAAAAACACACAATCTCCATTATAATAAGATATATATATATATATATATATATATATAGACAATTTGTATTTTATATGAAAGTTTGTATTTGTAACCCGCTCATTTTCATGACCTCAAAATCCGAAACCCGGTCAAATTTATTGCGGAAGTCTCCAGCGCGTTTATCAGTACTTGCATTATGTTCTCGGTTCAGTAGGGATTCCTT
>CM042137.1:96152677-96210177 GCA_023376005.1 Doryteuthis pealeii | reverse complement strand
CGTGTACTGGGGAGCTAGCGTGTGCGTGTGCTTATAAAGGATCTAAATATTTATAACTCTTGGGATTGGAGGTTTCATGAGAAAATGAATGAAGCAGCCCCAATAGACCGCTCCTATGCATTTAATATAGACTTTCCTTTAATCAAAAAGCCTTATATCAACCACTTTGCGTTAATTACGCCAAAAAATACATCGGAAAGTGTGTGAAAAAAACAAACACAATGAATATTAGAATTACTGCAAAAATATCAAGTTTGACATAAGGATATGATCAAATAAGTGTTGTTTTTGCAGTTCACCTAGGGTGAAAGGTGAAAATTATATGTGTAATATTTACACTATATTTTACAGATTGCGACAAATCTTACCACATTTCCACCGAAAAAAAAAAAAAAAAATATATATATATATATATATATATATATCTGACGTCATATTTGAAACCGTCTATTTTTCGGCGTTCTTTTTTCAAACTTCAAATTTTAAACAGACTGACAAACAAGGACTATCACTCGCTTTTCTCGTTATTCTGTGATAAAAAATTCTTATTTCCTTCTATATACCAACAAATGCCCTGGAGATGATCTAATTAATAGATCGAAACACTGCAGCGTCGGCCAATAAACTCACCACTTAATTCATTTAAACCTGTGTTTTTTCAATCTTTCTTAATATACTACATACCGTCGGATTCACTTCCTTTTCTTCACACACACACACGCACACACACACACACACACATATATATATATATATATATATATATATATATATATATATATATATATATATATATATATATATATTAGAAAATTCACTATTAATAGATTTAATTTTGAAACCATCGAATATATTCTAAAATTCTTTAGAAAGATAGTACATTTTTTATGCTAAATCACGTTTGTCCATCTCATTAAATAAATTTAAAGAATAAACTGACAGCGTTATTTAGCGTCACTTTAGCGAGAAATAAACTAAACAAAACAATAAATTAGACAAATAACAAACAGCCTTGATAATGGTATAGAAATAAACCAAAAGTACTTTGTTTACTCATGAAAACTTTTTCAGTCAAATCAGTAACCTCTTTGAACCTGATGACACCAAACTATTTTTCGAAAACTTGAAAGAAAAAAGAAAAACTTTAAATCAATAAGGATTCAACCAAATGTTTTTGAACACACACACACACACACACACACATATATATATATATATATATATATATATATGTGTGTGTGTGTGTGTGTGTGTGTGTGTGTGTGTGTGTGTGTATTTAGGCACCATTTTTTCTTGTAGGCATATATTGTTAAAGTTTTGTCCTTTGTTTTTTAGTATTGCCGGATTATTTTTGTAATATCTGGCGAGAATTGGCTGATGTATTTGCCATATGTCATAGACCGAGTACTTTCTGCCCTATCGTGGGCTATCTTCAAGGTATTTTGAAACCGTACAACAATGGGCTATTCCATTTACCATTTATATAGGTTCTGTTTATTATTATTGTTGTTGTTATTATTATTAGTTTTATTATTATTATTGTCATTATTATTATTACTTTTGATATTATAATTTTATAGTAATTATAGGCATTTTAGAATGTTGGTGCTATTATCAGAGTTTATTTTGTTTAGTTTTGGATTTTTGTGTCTAATATGCAGTGCTTCTAAGATTTTTAGTCGTTGTTTACATGATTGTGTTTCAAATCCGACGGTATGTAATATATCAAGAAAATCTGAGTTTATTGGCCGACGCTGCAGTGTTTCGATCTATTAAATAGATCATCTTCAGAGCATAAGATAAGCAGTGGTAATCCTTCTTATTCAGTCTGTTTAAAATTTTACTGAATGAGAAGGATTACCACTCACTTTTTCTCATATTCTGTGTCTTATGCTCTGAAGATGATCTATTTAATAGATCGAAACACTGCAGCGTCGGTGTGTTTTTTCATTTTTCTTGATATATTTATATATATATATATATATATATATATATATATATATATATATATATATATATATAGATAGATAGATAGATAGATAGATAGATAGATGTATATATAGAGATAGATAGATATAATGTGTTCGCGTGTGAGTATGATCGTGTGTAGATTAGCTCATTCATAAATGTACTTTAAAATGAATAAAAATAATTTAACACAATAAATACATGCGGTTCAATATAATCCCATTGTTTGTAAATGCTGTTTAGTCCGTGGTAAGTATGAACTGTTGCCAATCAAATATCTGGCAGTAAAGTGGCCATATCTGGCAGTAAAGTGGCCATATCCTCTCTTCGACGTTGGCTCTCAACAAACCACGATTAAGAAATTGTTTGATCCTTTCAAAGGATTATTTCAAAGGTCTACTTGTTAAAACATCTCCTGTTATAAACGCCTTGCCAAAAGATGGGATATCAGCCCCTTTAAACATTTTTATCGAACCTTTACTTTAAAGGAGTTCCAACATGTAACAAGAGCATTGCAAAACTAAAGTCTCCAGGCTTTGATAATATCCCCAGTATCAATTGGAAAGAACCCGGGTTTTATAAGGGAACCATTGAAATCCTTTCTCCACGACACAATCCGAGATACCCTTGTGCGTTTCTTTGAAGACATGCTGGCACTACAGGTTCCTTTGATTCAGGCTCTTCATCTGTCTATATCAGTTATCGGTTTAGCAAGTTCTCTATGCGGCATCCAGTGTTCGTACAGAGCTGATGAATATAAGTTTTTTCTAGTCTATAAGTTTTTTAAGAGTCCATAGATTAATGTCACTCATGGGTTTGATAATACTTTTTCTACAGTGTCCAGCATGGCTTGTCCATTTTGCTTTGATGGTTTGTAACATGGTAGGCAAGTGGCTGAGTAGCTTGTGTTTTCTGACGTACTACTTCTATCAATTTGTTCCAAACAGGACGCATCATTTTAGTTTCTATATATCCTTTTCTCCAGAGTCAATGCTGGGCTACTATACAGTAGTATTGATACGGCTACAGTTTGGAAGAATTCCCGATTTATTTCTTCAGAGAGGTCATATTTCCATTTTGTCGTTAACCTGTCAATAGCCGTCAATGATTCCCGATGCGTATCTGAATTTACATTGGCTAATGCTACTTGCTGCTTGATCCAGGTCATGCAGCAGATATTCTGCTTGAGCAATTATATAGCATGAAGTGCTAGATAATCTACATAGTCTGTATTAGTAATAGTTTATGTGGGATGTCGTTTGGTTCTTGCCTTTCATAGTGTGAAACTATTTTCTTTCAAAAGTTCCATTGAAATTCATAGAACGTAATCTAGGAATATTAGGAACAGAATAGCAACAATGTGAAAAGAATAATTTGGGGAGACTATATGCAGGAAATATTTGCTCCATGATTTCTCTAGTTTATTGATCATTTATTGTATGGATTGAGCGCCAAAGAACATCATCTAAGCCAACGATAAAACATAATATATTAATTATGACACCTAGGAAACCATCTGAGGTATTGAAACATTTAGAAAATAGCACTAGTGATCAAATACAATCCATTGGCTACCTCTGCAAAGCAACAACACAGCAACCAATACCTAAATAGAGGAACATTGCTGCTTATTCTTCAAGAATAATTCTGATTACTACCCGATCCTTTAGAGTCCTTGTTGGTTCGACTCTAGCCCCGGGTCAGAGAAAGCTCCCCTATTTGTGATGCCTAAATTTGTAAATCTCTCTATAAATATGTATTTAGCAAGTCCTTCCGTCACAATCTAATATGGCATGAGATCAGTTTTTAAGCAGAGTTCAACATAACTGAATTCAGAATTTGCCTTTTCCTAGGCTGGTTGCAATACCAAGGCTAAAAAGTCCAGTTTGTTTTACTATTTAACCATAGCTGGAAGGAGGATAGTTGGATCAATATCTTTCTTTTTTTATGGTTTATGTGTCCATTTTCTACGAAATTAACGCTACCCCACGAGCAACATACTTGTAAATCTACATATGTATGAGCCAGTATGATCTTCGTTTCTCCTGTTATTTAGTTGGAGTGAGGAATCAATGCAGAATATATTCGATTTTGACTTTCGAAATCGGATTTAACAATAAACGTCCTTGTTTACATAGGGTCATGTAATCAATCTAGAAGCTTCGGACAAACCGTAGGGTAAAGTGAGCAGTTTTGTTAGATAAAACATTCTAGGAAAAGGAAAAAAAATCTGAATTCAAAACTGTTTCAGTTTTTTTGTATATAAGGCGTGTTGAAATCCTCCACTTAAACATATAGACTTGGCAAGGTCACGTGGATCAAACCACAGCCAATCAACTTAGCTTAGTGGTTACTTAACTTAGTGGTTACTTAGCTATTTAATCGGCGATATGGACAGCCGTTCATTTACACGTTATTCGACATTGACGAACGGGCCTGCACCCAAAAGATCATAACCAACACTACAAGACACCAAGGATTAATTAAAGAATAATACCCAACACTAAGGGACACCAAGGAGAAGCCAAACAGATCATACCCAACACCGAGGGACACCGAGGAACAAGCAAAGGTTTCTTCACCAAGGATCGCACTCTGCTTAACACAATGGATCTCCACTGGGAACTCTCTCGCTTGTAGCCTAAAGATGGCCACAAAAATCGTAAGTTGTATAAGTCAGGTCAAGCTTTGCTATTGGTACCATGTAACCTAGTACAACCAGTCACAGCTTCCTTGGAGCGTAGATGGGCATTGCCACTTAAGCCTTCTATTAACCTGAATGATGTCATGAAGTGTAATTACTTGACATGGCACCCGACGACCTAACCAAACTATATTAACACAATTAAACATTGATACGTGCTGAGGAACTTTCAGAGTGTAATTCCAACATTTGATCATTAAACAGTAATGTCAGGCGCATTTCCCAAAATTGCAAATCTTATGTAGCAGGTGTTACGGGCATAAAGATAACAGTGTTTAGTATCGATTCGCCCTAGGGAACGATATAATTCGTTGACATTGAACTTTTGCCTAATTAAAAAATTAACGTTCCATTCATTCTTCATTTCCATCTCGGTAAATACACCACCTTGCAAAATCTCCAAGTCACAAAATAAAGAAACGAAAGAGTTATAATCAATTATTAAGACTAATTAGCAGGGATCGATTCATGCAATATTTATCGAATGAATTTATCTCATTTTTTGCTTGCCTTTTATAAGGGTTTTAATTGTATTTTCTTTTCTTTAATTTTGTTTTATACTCAATTCCTTTTTTCATAACGCAACCCATGCTTTTCTTTAATGAGCATCAGGATAGACCTAATTTGCTTTACATTCTTACTGGCATGTAAACATTTGTGGCTTTTTAAAGCCAAATACAGCCTTGTAGAATACGGGTAGTGGTACTATTTAACTCATAAGTAAATAAATAAAAGGATTCAATCTATATACTATTCAATTTCTATTAATCCGAAAGTGAACGTAATTGTACAATTGAAATTCGAACTCGCATATTACAATGTCTCAGTCTAGTGCGTTAGCCACTACGATACGAGCAGCTTCCCACTGAAGAGAACTAGTCTATTTGAGCCTTTGACAGAAATAACTACAGAAGGTAAACTTCAATTTAAATAAATCATAAAACAATGAAGCAACGAACGATAGAACTAGTGTTAATGTTGTTGTTTTTGTTGTTGTTTTTTTTTTCAGATTTATTTTAAATCACAGCAGTGCATAAATTGAATATTAAATTATTTTTTAAAATTGAATTAAATTTACATCAGTGAAATAGATCAGTAATTAAGATTGAGCCGATTCCAGTAGTGAGAATCTCAAGCAGAGTTTAACAGGTTTGAATTCAGAGTGTTCTTACTTCTAGACTGGTTGCCTAACTTAAATTAAACAGCCCAGTTTACCCTACTATTTATCAATCGCTGGTGGGAAAGTCGTTGGATTCATGCCTTTCCCAAGAGTATTAGCGCTATGTCAACTATAGCTTCGTCCAGGATTTGACCTCGGGTTGACGAGTCCATTTCCCACGACTCTAACCATTACACCACGACCTCCAACTAAAGCATAAGTGTAGTCATATAATTTCAAAATTATTTACTTCATATTACTGGTTTGGCTTCTTTGTTTAATGGCATATCAACATTTTCGATTCGACTTATTACGATGTCGTAGTCCAGCACATTAGCTACTACGCCACGGGACTCATCAGCCTTTGTTTTTGTTTTCTGAAATCTAAACACCAACGACAAATCCGCTACTTCTTTAAAGATAAGAAGAAATAATCCTCATCCGTTGGCGGTTAATTTGCGAATCAGAATCTCCCATGGATTTTCTTTTCTTTTTTTTTTTGATATGTTGTTCTTTTGTTTGTTTTTTTTGTTTTTTTGTTATTTTATTTTGTTGTTGCAAGTACAAGATGTATCAAAAAGTATCAAGATCTTCGGTACTTTTGACAAACTTTGTATTTTGAAAAATTCACGTTCCATTCATTCTTCATTTCATCTCGTAAATATAGCTTTAAAATCTGTACTTTTTGAACACCTAGTATTCTGAAAAAAAGTAATGTTACATTTATTGTTCATTCCTATCTTGGTAAATACAGCGTCAATCTCGATACTTTTATGACACACCTTGTATATAGGTAATTCAAAAAGGATACACTGAATCTCATTTCAGAAAAAGATTAAAAACTGAGCAAGAAACATTAAATCGTAGAGTATATAAAATGTACATCTAATTTCAAATGATAATCAATGGGACATTTTTACAGGTTTGGTGATATACACCCGAATGATTTTTATGAATAAAAGTTAATTTGTTTCTAAATCAAAAGAAATTAATTTGTTTCTAAACCGAAAAAGAAAATTTGTTTCGAAACCGAATCAATATTATTGCTTCTACTGAAACTCGAACACAGGAGTAAGAGCTGTGTCTATTTGTTATAGTCTACAATACAATAAAAAGTCCACCACTTAAACTTATAGACCCTGCGTGGGCGCGTGGATTAAAGCCAGCCAATCAACACGCACGAATATGTGGTTAGTTAAATATTTAATCATCGATTTTGAAAGCTGTTCAGTTACACGTATTCGACACGGACCAACGTATCAACAACCAATGACTCTGTTTAACACAAGGATTCTTCACTAAGGAACACACGGATTCTTTACTAAGGAATACAAGGATACTTCACTAAGAAACAACGAAAGGATCTGCCTAACACTAATGAATACAAGTATTCTGCCTAACACTAAAGCACACAAGGGATCTGATCTGTATGTTTGTAATGGCCACAAAAACTGTAGCATATATGATATTTTTATTTCATGCCATTATTTTTTATTTATATTCATATTTTATTTTATACTTTATTGGCGTGGTTGGCTTCAAGTGATACAATTAGAGCTAAGTTTATAAAATTAGCTTAACGGTAATCTACTTATGATTGATGAGTCGTAGGTGATTCTGTCAAGGCAAAGAAACTATCCACAAGGTACATGCAGTTTTCCCCAAATTCAAAGCTTAGACAGACGCCAAAGAGTAAGGACTAGCAAGGGTTCTTATTTTTAAAAAGATCCTACCTCGTGTCTGTGTTACTTCCGAGAGCCGTTGTTGATGACGTATTTGCTATAATTTGTCCTCCAAAACCATTTTTCCAACGTGTGATTTCTAGACGATATCGACCATTTCATCTGATTCTGTTTTCCATCCACAAGTAATCACCTAAAAAGCTGCATAAGCAAGCAATCCATGTATTACAACGTTATAGTGGCGAGTGTGCTGTGATCGATTGGATTTTAAATAATGTTTGACATAACTTAGGCGTTGAGATAAGCGGATGTCTGCTGGCCAAAAAATTGGCTAAAGAATTAGTGTCGGGAATCAGTCCCAGTTGTCAGTCGAGAGGCCTAGTTCAGCAGAAGAGATCCCGATGGTCAATTGAGAGTGCAGTCAGCCATGTGGCTGTTGATAAATAAGGTTTGAATCCGTGAGAACTGGCAAGGTGAAGCAAATTACCTAAGACGGAATGAATCGATTCCCTTCCAATAAACGGACCAGCCAAACGAAAATTCTTAAAACACACGTAGAGGCTTTTGAGCGAGGAAACACATATAGTAAATAGATTAGAAACATTGAATTTACTTTTGCGGAATTTACTTTTCCCAACTCTGACTGTCTGTCTCTCTCCCTCTTTCTTTATATATATATATATATATATATATATATATATATATATATATATATATATATATATATATATATATATGTGTGTGTGTGTGTGTGTGTGTGTGTGTGTGTATCTTTCACACGCACACGGATATGTCTTGCCAGGTATAGTATACGTAAAATTGTTCACTTAGGATTTTTATTTAGCAGTAAATAAACTGATAACAGATACGACACAAAACGTCTTTTTTTTAAATCATGTTTTCATGAAATGTTCTTAGAACAAACTGAAAGTTATTCAGAGGAAAATCGTATGGAATAATCTAATATACAGGAAAAAATACTATGGCATAATCTTGAAATTGCATTCCTAAATACAAATTCCAGCAAATAACTGCTAATTGTAAACCGATGTGACCATCGTCTAAGTGTGCTAATTTCATATATTTGCCAAATGCCCTTATCGTATCGGCATTTCAATCTCGGAAGACTATATAATTATTGTGCCGCTGAAGTTACAGTGACTGTGAATTCCAATGTTCGAAAATATTCTCGACCACAGATGTCGCATGTGAAGGCTGTCCATGAAGATGTTGATGTAACGGTGCGTTTTTGCCGTCGTTTTCCTCTGGACATCTTAGCTTCATGGCGCCAGGGTGACGATTATATATATATATATATATATATATATATATATATATATATATATATATATATATATATATAGTATATTAAGAAAGATTGAAAAAACACACGTTTAAATGAGTTAAGTGGTGAGTTTATTGGTCGACGCTGCAGTGTTTCGATAGTCCTTGTTTATCAGTCTGTTTATAATTTGAAATTTGAAAAAAGGAGACGAAACAGACTGATAAACAAGGACTATCAAAACACTGCAGCGTCGATTAATAACCTCACCACTTAACTCATTTAAACCTGTATTTTTCAATCTTTCTTAATATACTACATACCGTCGGATTCACTTCTTTCTTCAAACAACACACACACACACACACACACACACACACACACACACACACACACACACACATATATATATATATATATATATATATATATATATATATATATATATGTACGTGTGTATGTGGTTGTGTGTATTAAAAGGGAAATAAAATAATGACCCTGATATAATCTTAATGAGAGGCGATATTTTTTGACCATCCTTTATTCAGATGTTACCCGATACAATGAAATACTTCCATCCATGCTGATTTCTATTTTTCTTTCTTTCTCTTTCTTTTCCTCTTCCTTTCTTATCTCTTTCAGAAAGATCATAGGTCCTCATCATTCCGAAGGCCACCAAACGTCCACCATTATCGATCTGCCAGATCACTCCGCCTTTTTGAGTTCATCCTGCCCTGCTATCAAATCACCTCAACTGGATCTCTATCAATATCGTCGTCATCATAATGGGCTTTCCCTTAATATTCGGCTTCAGCTAAAACCCTCCACCATCGCCATATTCACTTTTCTTCATTTTCTCTTGCGCCCATCCGCTGATTTACAAGGGATGCCGCTGTTAAATCAACCGTGCCTCTTTTTTTTTCTGCGCCCTTGACAGAACTTTAATTAAATCCTGATTATCAGTTCTATTTGTTTCTTTCATTTTTTTGTCCTCTTTTTAAAGAACATTTGCATCGAGAATCATCCTGTAATTCTCTATGATGTTAATTCCAATATGTTTTTTTTTTAAATATCCTACAGAGCTTAGTTGTTGGCATTTTTTTTTCTTTCTTTAATTATATCCATTGCTGTTTATCGTAAAATGGGGTCGTCATTCTACGGTCGATAAGTAAGCCGAACAGAATGGAAATAAAGATTAAGCCTCTGCTAATATTAGACGCAGATTTCTTGATATCTCCGACAAATTCTCAGTAATTATTACCCAATCTGTTACAACGTTTTATTAAAGCAGCAACTTTTCGAAAATGTCCCAAAGTACAGGGTGTTAAAAATATTATCAAGATAATTGGAGGCGTGTAAAAGTCATTGAAACTGACATTCACTATGTGCCGTTGACTGTGTCTTCACTATCCTAATTTAAATGAATATGTTCTATCATCTATATTGAGCACTCTTTATCTATTGACTAGTTGTATGTTCCTGGCCTTGTATAGATTTTATAGTATCCGTCTAAATTTAAGTATTCATTTTTTTAAATCTCATATTACTAAACATGTAAAAGCAGTATCAATCGTTCTATGTGCTTATTTCAAAAATGTGACAACGGAAATGTATGCATGATAACTCACATTTACGAATAACGCAATAATGATATTTTTGAAAAGGAGCGAGACGCAATATAATAGTTAAAGAGTGTGGCGTATATATATATATATATATATATATATATATATATATATGCCACACTAACTATATATATATATATATATATATATATATATATATATATATATATATATATATATATATATATATATGCCACACTAACTATATATATATATATATATATATATATATATATATATATATATAGAGAGAGAGAGAGAGAGAGAGAGAGAGATGATAAAGGTATCCTTTGCCACTTAAGGTTTGGATATTTTTATTCGTATTTTCTTATAGAAGTACATCATAAAGGACAAAAAAAACGACAAAAAAAAAAACAGAAAATACCAACGAAAAAACAAAATAACAAAAACAAAAGAACAAAACGTACAAATAAACAAAACAAAGTGGCGGTAAAACGAATTCTCCAAAAAACATTGTCTAGCAAGAAAATAATCGTACCATTATCTCCCATCAATGGCATAATTTTCAAGATTGCTCTGTCGAATCGTTTCTTTTGCTCAATGCCATAGCATTTATGTGACTATTGTAGTTATTACGGATCCCAGAGGTGATAGGATCATACACTGACGCATCTCACTCGGCATTGTTTTCCATTTTGTAAATTAATTCCTCTTATGCCAAATGAATACTTTTATGCTTACCACACCCCTCTTCACGATCTCAGAACGTCAAATCATTGAAATAACTGCTATTTTAAACACATACAACTTCCTATAGACCACCTTACTTTATAAATCTCATTGATGTTTGTTTCGCTATTTGTCTGTCTGGTCAGACTTCTGTCATTACCTGAAAGTAAAAGACTTTCACTGTGCTAAGTAAAGAAAATAAAAATAAAATTATAGATAGCAATGAAAAATAGTCTAAAATTAGGTCATGGAAAATGCCGCCCGTCTGAATATTGAGACGGGAAAAGATAAACTGAGTGGGAGGAAGAGAATGCGAAGAAATGAAGAATCATTGAGTGAGTGAGTGAGTGAATGAGTAAGTGAGTGAGT
Source organism: Doryteuthis pealeii (assembly GCA_023376005.1). Taxonomy (NCBI): domain Eukaryota; kingdom Metazoa; phylum Mollusca; class Cephalopoda; order Myopsida; family Loliginidae; genus Doryteuthis; species Doryteuthis pealeii. The sequence continues at coordinate 96,198,698 of CM042137.1, read as the reverse complement.
AAGTTAGAGAATGAGTCGGGAAATGACCGAGTGAGTTAGTTTGTGAGTAAGTGAGTGAGAGAAAGAGTGAGTAGCAATCGTTGAATGAGTGTGTGAGTTAAGGAAATTTTCATTGAGTGAGTGAGTGAGCGAATGAGTAAGTGAAGGAAGGAGTGAGTAGCAATCGTTGAATGAGTGAGTGAGTTAAGGAAATGTTCATTGAGTGAGTGAGTGAGCGAATGAGTGAGTGAGTGCGTGAGTGAATGAAGGAGTGAGTAGCAATCGTTGAATGAGTGAGTGAGTTAGGGAAATGTTCATTGAGTGAGTGAGTGAGCGAATGATTGAGTGAGTGCGTGAGTGAAGGAAGGAGTGAGTAGCAATCGTTGAATGAGTGTGTGAGTTAGGGAAATGTTCATTGAGTGAGTGAGTGAGCGAATGATTGAGTGAGTGCGTGAGTGAAGGAAGGAGTGAGTAGCAATCGTTGAATGAGTGTGTGAGTTAGGGAAATGTTCATTGAGTGAGTGAGTGAGCGAATGAGTGAGTGAGTGCATGAGTGAAGGAAGGAGTGAGTAGCAATCGTTAAATGAGTGTGTGAGTTAAGGAAATGTTCATTGAGTGAGTGAGTGAGCGAATGAGTGAGTGAGTGAGTGCGTGAATGAAAGAAGGAGTGAGTAGTAATCGTTGAATGAGTGAGTGAGGGAAGTGTTCATTGAGTGAGTGAGTGAGAGAATGAGTGAATGAGTGAGTGTGTGAGTGAAGGAAGGAGTGAGTAGCAATCGTTGAATGAGTGAGTGAGTTAAGGAAATGTTCATTGAATGAGTGAATGAGCGAATGAGCGAGTGAGTGCGTGAGTGAAGGCAGGAGTGAGTAGCAATCGTTGAATGAGTGAATAAGTTAAGGAAATGTTCATTGAGTGAGCGAGTGAGCGAATGAGCGAGTGAGCGAATGAGTGAAAGAAGGAGTGAGTAGCAATCGTTGAATGAGTGAGTGAGTTAAGGAAATGTTCATTGAGTGAGTGAGTGAGTGAGTGAGTGAGCGAATAAGTGAGTGAGTGAGTGAGTGCGTGAGGGAAGGCAGGAGTGAGTAGCAATCGTTGAATGAGTGAGTGAGTTAAGGAAATGTTCATTGATCGAGTGAATGAGTGAGAGAATGAGTGAGTGAGTGAGTGTGTGAGTAAAAGAAAGAGTGAGTAGCAATCATTGAATGAGTGAGTGAGTTAAGGAAATGTTCATTGAGTGACTGAATGAGCGAGTGAGTGTGTGAGCGAATGAGTGAATGAGTGAGTGAGTGAGGGAGGGAATGAGTGTGTGAGTGAAGGAAGGAGTGTGTAGGAATCGTTGAATGAGTGAGTGAGTTAGGGAAATGTTCATTGAGTGAGTGAATGAGCGAGTGAGTGAGTGAGCGAATGAGTGAATGAATGTGTGAGTGAAGGAAGGAGTGAGTAGCAATCGTTGAATGAGTGAGTGAGTTAGGGAAATGTTCATTGAGTGAGTGAGTGAGTGAGTGAGTGAGTGAGAGAGTGAAAGATTCGTTGAATGGCTAAGTGAGGTAAGGATTTAGTGAGTGATTAGGTGAGTGAATGAGAGTCGGTAAATAATTGTCGCCCGTCTGACGGGAAAAGATAAAATGGGTGGGGGAATAGAATACGAAGAAAGGAGGAATCATTGCGTGAGTGAGTGAGTGAGTCAATCAGTAAGTGAGTGCGTGCGTGAGTTAAAGACAGAGTCGGTAAATGACCGAGTGAAAGGAATGTTCAGTGAGTTAGTTTGTGAGTGCGTGACTGCGATAAATAGTGAGCAGCAATCGTTTAATGACTGAGTGAGTTAAGGGAATATTCGCTGAGTGACTGAATGAGTGAGTGAGTGAGTGAGAGAAAGTGTCGATGAATGACTGAGCGATGTCAGAAAGTACTCAATGAATGAGTGGGTAAGTGAGTCATAGTATGAGTCGTTTAATAACTGAGGTAAGAAACTATCCATTAAATGAGAGAGAGAGAGAGAGAGAGAGAGAGAGAGAGAGAGAGAGAGAAACAATCGTTGAATAACTGAGTGAGTTAAGGAAATAGTCATTAAGTGAGTGAATGAGAGTGTGAGGGAAAAAGAGCTGTTGAATGACTAAGTGAATTAAGAAACATTCATTAAGTGAGTAAGGGAGTGAGTGAGAGGAATAGTTGTTGAATGACTGACTGAGTTAAGGAAATATTCATTAAGTGAGTGTGAGTGAAATCATGAGTCGTTGAATGATCGCGTGCGTTAGAAAATATTTCTTTAATGAGTGTGAGTGAAAGAAAGCTTCGTTGACTGAAGGAGTGATACATATTCATTAAGCGAGCGAGTGAATAAGAGAAAGTGTTGTTGAGCGACTGGGTGATTTTATTAAAAAAAAATCATATAGTGAGCGAGTGATTGAGTTAGTTATTGATTAAATGAGTGAGGGAGTTAGTGAGAGAAAGAGTTTTTGAATGTTAGGAAATATTCATTAATTCAATGAATGGGTGGGCTACAAAAAGTGTTGCTAACATTTTTCTACATTTTATTTTTAATTTCAGCCCAAAAAGTGAAAATATTTTCAAGAATTAACATATCACTCAGGAAGTCCCGGGCGTAACTGATAAAACAACAACTGTTATATACTGAGGTTTTCACATTACCAAATCAATATAATGTTGTATACCCCTTTCTTACTTCTTACTCTGGTCGTATTTTCTTCTGGCCGGCTTTGCTATTCTGATCGTCTATCATCTTGGTCTGGTCTAGCGTCTGGTGTTGACTTGGTATATCTCCTAAGGTCTGGTCTTCTATGCTAGGGATTTCTCCTAATCAGAAGCCCTGTGTCATTGTTAGTTTTTTAGGTAATAAACACAAGACCTCGATTTACGTTGATGTTACTTTATTTCTAAATCCCCAACCAGACAATCTGCGCAGATGACAGGATGCCATAGAAATGCGACACACCTTCGAGACTAATGCTCGGCTGACTGAGTTACTTAGTATCCTTAAACCAGAACAGGGTCTTCTATGCCTTCCGGTTCTCACGATTTATCCCTGGAAGGCAAGGTGAGAGTGGGGTCAAGCGTTGTCACTCACTCTCAAGGCCATCAGCTGCACTAATCGCCATTATGATTTCTACAATACCTTATATAAGTATTAGGGATCCAATAATTATGTAACACAACTTTTAGGATAAATTCAACTTTATTCATCAATATAGTCTCATTCTAAGGTGATACACTATTTCCAACGCTTCTCTAAGAATTCGATGACTTTTTGTAGAAAGATTTGTCATTGGTCAATACGACTCAGTTTCTGATATCACTACTTCATTGGAACCAAATCTATTTCCCTTGAGCATGCTTTTGAGGTCTGCGAACAGGCAGTAGTCGCTGGGGGTTAGATCTGGAGAATAGGTTTGGTGCAAAGCAATCGAAGTGCCATTCATGTAGTTTTGCCATCGTTGCGATCGACACTGTGCATTGTCTTGGTGAAAGGGCACTTTTTTCTTCATTTGTGGCAGTTTTATGGTGATTTCTTCCTTCAGACACACGAATAATGCTACATAATATTCGCTAGGTAATCGATGAATAAAAATACCATGCGCATACGAAAGTACAGAGACCAAAACCTTGTATGCGTCTTTGGTCGCTTTGGACGGCTTTCACCTGCTGCTGTCCACTCAACCGACTGTCGATTTGACTTCAAAGTAAAGTGGTGAATCCATGTTTCATTCATTGTCACATATCTATGCAAAAACTTATTTTTGTTGCGTTGATAATTTTGTAAACGACGCTCTGAATCTTCGACGCGTTGTTGTTTTGATCGATTGTGAGCAAACGGGGCACCAACTTTGAACACAGGTTTCTCATTGACAAATGTTCATGCAAAATGGTGAATACACTGTTTTCTGATATCTTCAACTCCTCTGCTATCTCACGCAACTTCAATTTACGATCGGCCAAAATGAGTGTTTTGGTGTTTTCCGGGACAACTCCTGAATTTGGGTGGACAGAGCGTTCAGCATTATTTGTGTCTGTACATCTGAGTTTAAAGTCAGCATACCACCTCTTACCTGTTGTTTCCGATGGAGCAGAGTCCAGATAACAATTACCAGCCCATTGCTTTGCTTGAAAGGTCTTTTTTCCATCAGAAAGCAATGCTTTATCAACACAGGAAAAGCCAGATGTTTCCATTGTTTTGAAAATTTGCAACAGTAGCTTCACTGTATAACTGTAATTTGCAATCTAATAATCCGATTGGGCTCAAATTTTGACACGTGCCATTTGAAGATTACTTTATAAATAATTCCTAATAGTATTTGTTTTGTGGTAGAAGATTTCATTTTATTTATTTTTAGCAGTAAAGAAAGTAATAACAATTATGACACAAAATATCATTTGGCTTCATAGCTGAACATTCTGTCTTTCTGAAATATACATTAAATAAAGTAGATTATATTAGTTCGATTAATGATATAATATTTTCCAAGTCATCGAGAAGAAACTATGCAATAGCCTAACTTCATCTATTTTCACCCACACTCACACCCACACAAAGACACACACACACACACATACACATACACACACATACACACACACACACCCATATATATATATATATATATATATATATATATATATGTGTGTGTGTGTGTGTGTGTGTGTGTGTGTGTGTCAAAAAAGTATCGGGATTGGGGATGTATTTAAGATAGGAATTAACAATAAATGTAACGTTATTTTTTTCAGAATACAAGGTGTGTCAAAAAGTACACATTTTAAAGCTGTGTTTACTATGACAAAAATGAAAAATGAATGGAAGGTTATTTATTCAGACTATAAGGTGTGTCAAAACGTACAAAACATTTCGATACTTTTTTGACATACCTTGTATATATATATATATATATATATATATATATATATATATATATATATATATATATATATATGTGTGTGTGTGTGTGTGTGTGTGTGTGTGTGTGTGTGTGCGTGGAAATTACTTTTCAGTTAGAACATTTGACATCAGTTACATTATTCTAACGATAGTTTCCAAAACGCAAACGTGAGTAAATTTAATATATGCAGATTGCACCCACTGAATATTTTCTTTTTTCAAATTACATATTCATATATAATGGAGTTTCGTTATCTAGCTGTCTGTAACCGAACCTACGTCACTACCTACGTAATACTGCTGTTAGGAATTAAGTAAGCTTAGTCAATGAACATTCTATTGATAGTCAAGATAATTAATACATAAAATAGAGAACAACTCTTTATTATATATACTCATACTGTTTGCGTAATTTTGAACATAGATAAAAATCCAGTTTACATTTTCACACCATTGAATTAATTGAATTTTAATGACACCAAATACAAGTTCCGCTTACAGACTTCTAAAAATAATTCTATGAAAAATCAATTATGAGTCATATTTTCACGAAAATGTCGATACTTATTCACTTTTAAATTAATTTATGTTTAACATAGCTTTTAACAAGTAGATACTTCTTTCGTTCATAATTTTTAATATTTTTGTAGACTGAACAATTTTTTTTAAATCAAACATTTATTTTATGATAACTTTTTTTGGTAGGGAGGGGGTTAAATTAGTTGAAATGAAGTGTTGATAGGTCTGTTAAAATAGCATAAACTGATCATGTGTCGTTGTTTTGGAGGTCTGTTCTGTCGTAAACCAAACATAAAATCCCAGTGCAGTAAATATGGTGATTTTAAAGTTAGTAATTAATTTTTTTTAATAGATATTAAACGTTTCAATTTATTTATTTTACCCCCCCCCAACACACACTTAGGAATTATCTTACAAAAACTAACTTTTACATCGCCACAGGTGTTTCCTTTCCATTTTTCTCTAATGATAAAATCAATACAGGATTGGTTTCGTAGAACATTAACTTGTTATTCATTTCAAAAAATATTCTTGGGTTTTCTTAATGATGGGGGATACTGTATATATCCTCGAAGAGCAAATAAATGTACTTTTCAAATGTTCTTGACTCTGTCTTAAAAAACTATAAAATATTTAGGAGTATAATAATTATAGGTGATACTGTATATTATCAACTAGTTTATTATATCACAAATAATATGTGGGGAATTCAAGTAGCATTGTAACTAACATGTTGGACTGCGGCGTAGTAAGCCAGTTCGAACTCCAGTTGCGCTAATATTTTCACCTTCAGACTACTATCCTTGGGAAAGGTATGAACACCATCATCCCCCAGCTATTGGCTAAATATACTACTACTTTACTTCCACAATGATGGCTTTGGTATGAAATAACCTACAAAGGTTGATATATAATTAAACAGACAAAGCAAAACATTATCACCCAGATGTAAACGTAAAAATTAGTATCACGTGCTAAATTATATGTGAATGTTGGAGGTGCGTGGTGTAATAGTTAGAGTCGTTGGAAATGGACCCGTCATCACGAAGCTGTTGTATTTTACATCGTGCTAATACCCTTAGAAAACTATGAGTCCAACTAATTTTCCCTTAAGCTATGGTAAATGGGTGGATTGGCCTCTTTAACCATGACTAGGTAACCAATCTAGGAGAAGGAAAACTCTGAATTCAAACCTGTTAGATTCCGCTCAAGAAATTCACCTTGTGTCACAGAATGTTCGTGCGAGTGGTTGGTAAATACATATATATATATATATATATGTATATATATGTGAATGTCTTTTTTTCGTATAAACTGGCTATGATGCCAGTAGAATTACCGCATTTCCCGCAAGTTTGTTTTTACTAAAGGAATATATTTATTTTTCATGACTAACTTATCATGAACCATTTCAGCTGAATTTACCTTTATTGGTTGTTAACTTGGAAGACACACAACAAGAAACAGACTATTATGTCGAATGCAATTACCATTAACAATAGAAGTCATTACAGAATGATTATTTAGATGTAGTTCCTTCTGGCATTTCACGATAATTTCGTGTTTAAAATTGTCAAATTAAAATTGAAAATGAAATAAATAAAAATAAGTACTCATCGAAATTATGTAGCAATTCAAAACACGTTTATTTATTTTCATTACTATTTTCTTAGTCTCCGTGTTTGTCAGTGTCTATGACTGTATCTATATCTGTGCCCGATCTCTCTCACTTTTTCTCTCTCTCTCTCTCTCTCCACACACACACACACACACACACACACACATATATATATATATATATATATATATATATTAAGAAAAATGAAAAAACACAGGTTTAAATGGGTTAAGTGGTGAGTTTATTGGCCGACGCTGCAGTGTTTCGATCTATTAATTAGATCATCTTCAGGGCATTTGTTGGTATATGGAAGGTGATAATAAATTATTTATCACAGAATAACGAGAAAAGCGAGTGGTAGTCATTGTTATTCAGTCTGTTTAAAAATTTTTGAGGTTTGTAAAAAGGGGACGGTTGAAATATGACGTCAAATATTCTCTTTTATGGCGTGAGTATGGGACGGTGTAGGTATGTGTATCGAAAGGAAACATTGTGCATTTTTTAGGTGTCTGGTTGTGTGTGTGTGTGTGTATAAATTTTTTGCGATAAACGAGAGCGGAAATAAACCTTAAATTGGTAGGTAGGTGTGTGTGTGTGTGTAGGTGAGTGTGTGCTGTTGATGTGTGTGTGTGGTGTGTGTATTAGGTATAGAGGTCAAGGTGAGGAGGTGTCATTAGGGTCAAAAGATTATATATAATATATATATATATATATATATATATATATATATATATATAAGTAATCCACAGACACGAGTTTCGAGGTTTCACCTTTCATCAGTGTGGCTATACCTTAACAGCTACCCCTGGCCGGGTTTCAGACCCGAATGAACTTTCGTTCGCCAAGCCTTTATACCCGTCCGGCCAAAGGCAGCTGTCAAATATAGGAGAATATTTAATCGCTACAATTTGTCACTTTTTTCATTAATCTCTTTCTTCCCACTATTCTATTGAAATATTACACTATTCAAATTAAATCTGAAATTCACTTTTAACTTTTTCTAAAATCACATTTTAAAGTATGTACGATAAGAATAGCTTTATCTTGTATATTGATCACTGTCCGGCAAGAGACTAAAATACATAATTCCCTGGTTGATTTATAACATATATATATATATATATATATATATATATATATATATATATATATATATTATTATTATTATTATTATTATTATTATTGTTATTATAAAGGAGATTGTGTGCTTGTCTGTCTGTAACCAAAACTATATTACAAGACAAGTCCCAGTTCCTTTACTTATTCACGTTTCATTCTTCATGATTCTTTTTATTTAAACCTCAATTACTAATGAATCGTTTTACATTATAAAAACTGTTGGCCTTATCTACATACTAATAACATACAATTTATATCTACAACAAAATAGTGGTTTTCAGTGTGATCGGAAAGGCTAATTTGCATATTAATATTGAAATTTTGATTTTAATGATTATGTGCTTAGAATTATAGATTTCTAATTGTTTGGTTTTATCTTAATGCAAAAATCACGGTTACAGATCTTAAAGAATTTCATTAACAAAATTAATATTTATATTTCTTTCTTTATTTCCTATTTTAAGTAAATAGTTAAATCAGGAAAATTTAATAATGAAAGACGGAAGTGACGTAAGAGTAATTTTCAGTTGTTCCATATTTCGACTACACAATTTGATTCAAATCATTTTATCTGCATTCTTATTTAGTTTCATTAGGCTTTCTAATTTGATATATATTTTATACATTAAAACTTGAATAATTGCATCCGGATGGTGCATATGTTTGCTAGTATATATAATGCTACACAAATGTTCCGTAAGTGAAATACTCCATCGGCAAAACTTTTAAAAGGTCAAGAGATAAAAGTAAATAACACAAACAATATGTTGAAGAGAGAATCGTTACGGCTACACAAATCATAGCCTTATAAATTGAAGTCCAAGTTTCAAATATTCAGAACACAAGAGACTTAATTAGACGACTATGTCGTTGTCCAACTCCATTCATTCTTCAATTTATATAGTCTTCTGCCCGGACAGAATATTTCATATTGTATATACTATCTGGTCATTTTTCTCCTCATTTCACATTAAAAATGTATTGCATCTAAAATATGCGGAATATGCTACGATATTCGAAAAAAAAATCCGTTTGTTTAATGTTTACATTTGTAAATAATAAATGATCTCTTAGAAAAGTTTGTTGTGAAACGCATTTATTTGTTAGCATAAATCAGCATATACGAGAGGGCAGAAACGCTGACATGGAAATCGATATTTAGAAGCTTCTGTCCAAGAGTTGTTTAGAAAGCAGCGGGGAATTAATTATCGTGTATGTTTTTTTTATCTTCCTATTAAAACTCAGTTTTCCCATACAGGTGCGCATTGGCACATCTATACATCGATACATACATATGAATATATCTGCATGTATTTGTATGCGTATGAATATGAGTGAGTATGTGTGTAGCCATAAGAAAGAGAACACTTATTTTCAAGATATTATAATAGAAAATAGAGGAATGTTCTAATTCCTCTAAAGCAGTCTCCAAAATTAAATATTAATTTAAAATAAATACCTTTCCATCTGTATATATTTGACTGTCTGTCTATATATCGTTCTATCTATCCATATATGATAAGATATAACCACAGCCCATTAAATGCGGTTGAATAGAATTTTATCGCACCCCCTCAATCTGTTACACAATGAATAGGCATATCCTATTTATTTTATAATGAGGTGTAGTAAGATTTTAAAATAACGGTTTACAGTACCGGAAAAGTTCATAGAGTTTTTATTTTCAAGCTTTGAACAAAGAATCTTCCAAGCGAGCCTCGGTGATTGGCTTGGGAAGAACTTATGTTCAGATGGGCCTAAGAAATTAGATTTAGTAACTCAGTCATGCGAGCGCCCATTGCACCAGGACATATGCTGCGTTATGTGATGGTTCTTCCGCTCCGGCGTGGGTAAGTTGGAATCATATGTAAACAAAATAGGTTTCTGTGTTCCTAATTGAAACAAAAGCGAAGATTGAACCAAGAACAGAACAAGAGAGAGACAACGCCGGATGAAGACCCGGCCCAAAACGTATGTGATACGAAGAGAATAGCAGCAGACACCGATTATCACCACAGAAAGAATTAAGAATGAGAAAACAAAACATCCCCATCCTATTATTTTGTCCTCTTGTATATATCACGAGAAAGACATGGTTAATTTTCTCATCCTAGATGGATTACTGTACCAAGGGTAGACAACCCATTCTACCCTACTATACAACTAAAGCTGGAGGGAACAGATGAATTCATGTCTTTCCCAAGGAACTTAGCGGGAAGGGAAATGCAATCGGCCGATTCCATATCCTACGATAATAACAATTACCTTAAGCACGCCTGGACACACACACACACACACACACACACACACACACACATATATATATATATATATATATATAAGGTGTGTCAAAAAGTATCGAGTTTTTTGTCCTTTTTGACACATTGTATTCTGAAAAAAAATAACGTTCCATTCATTGTTCATTTATATATTGGTAAATACAGCTTAAAACTTGGTACTTTTTGACAACCTTGTATTTGAAAAAGATTAGTGAATGCAACGTTATTTTTTTCAGAATACAAAGTGTGTCAAAATGTTAAAAAAATATCAGTACTTTTTTTACATACCTTGTATACATATATGCATATAAATTGTGTGTGTGTGTGTGTGTGTGTGTGTGTGTGTGTGTGTGTGTGTGTAAGTGTGTCTTGGGATTCTGAATTTAGATATGCAGTTACAATATCTTGGCAATTTCGAAGAAATTTAAATTGTTCGTTTTTATTAAATATCAGATTAAATTCATTAAATCAAATTGAATTCTTGCAATAATATGTTAATTTAATATAAAATTATTTCTAACAACGTGTCCATAAATTCAACCGTATGGATTTTTGATAAAACTTATCTTAGTTTGGCACAAGACTGAATACAGACCAAAAACTATGAATTCATTAGAAGAACGCATTGCGCTAACTTTCACAATTTATTTTCATACGATCCCTATCTTTAAAACCCGTATTTGAAAGCTTGATATTCATCTAGAATATAACTAATTAATCAATTAATAATCTCTTTTCTGATCGATGGTAACTGCATGATCCTTACATATCACAACCGTTGTTCATAATCTTACAACTGTACTACCAAAAACCACCGCTATCCGCAGGTAACTAAGCAGTGTTGATGTCACATGCAATTTTTAGTGGACCTTATCCCTAGCACTATCTCATTAGTTTGGATGAGCAGCGCTTTCCGAAATAGGGCTGCTCCGCCATAATAGTCGCCATCGAGGTGAGTCCCAGACACAGGAGGACACGTCAATTACGTTAAGATAAGACTCCCGCGTTCAATACGTAGATATGTCACTGCATGTTTTCAATCGGTCAAATCAGCACACACCACTACACACCCACCACATTGGGACTTTTTCGATGGAAATTTAGTTAAATAAAAAAAATCTCAGTGGGGTAACTGTATATCATGATATTCTAACGGCCAACGCTTGTTGAGTAGGTAAATGTGTCTCTCTATCAACCACTCACCCATCTCCCTCTTACCCACACAGATAAACTAACATATATAAAGAGGAAGTAATCTAGAGATATATAGAGCGGGTGAAAAGTGATAGGCAGAATGTTAAATCAGGGAAGGGTTTTGATTTACTTGCCAATTACGACTAATTAGAACCAATTAAATGGATTGTTTCAAACATAATTCAATCCTAAATCTAAGAAATGATTTAGTATAGGTTTTGTGTAATTAAACTAAACAGTAAAAAAAGCCTTTTGGAGACGAAAGTTGATTCGCTCAGCTTTAGTATGATAATAGATTCTTAGACCATTCCAATTTTTATGCAATCATCTTAAAAAATCAATTTGAAAGTATGTAAGAATAAAAGAGGAAAGCCAATGACTAATAACTATAATTCATTCAAATAAACTACATACGACATTTCTGATAACAGGTTGAATACAGCAGCTACAAGAGGAAAAGTAATATTATTTACTGCAATGAATTCGATTTTCCCTAATGACTTGAACCAGCCAACAGTTGACAGAACGCGTTAATTTGAACATTCTTCAGAGATAATGGCTTCGTAAACAGCTAATATTTCTTGTCAAAGTTCATTTAAAGATAGCTTACAGCTTTCTCGTTATGTCGACTGGGGCTGAATGAAGGATACGCCGAATGCACCTCAGCGGAGAGGCAATACCCTCACCATATGGTCACAAGTTGCCCGTTGATGGCCGTGGGTGGCGAACTGTAATGCCAGAGGACAGGATCATGGTGGTGAGTGGTTTGTAAACTGGATAATAAGTGGTCCCATAGCATACAAGACCCCGCTGCGAACCTAATTTCGGATAAACGAGCAGTTGAAGAAGCAGGAACCCATCAACTAGCTGGTCAGATCAAGCTCTAGCCCTGGGTAGTCCTAACGTATTCTTCAAATATCTCTAATGGCAAACATCCAACCCTATTTATCATTTATGGAGGCGCGTGGCATAATGGTGAGAGTAGTAGGAAAGACTTGTCGTCTCGAGTTCAAATCCTAGACAACGCTGTTTGCATTTCACATAGCACTAATAACCTTGGGAATGGTATCAATCCATATATTCTCCCTCCAGCTATGAGTAAAATAGTAGGGGAGACTGAGCTCTTTAATCTTGGATGGGTAGCCAGTCAAGCTGAAGGAAAACTCTAAACTTGAAAAACATAAGGTGAGTTGATGATTGAGTTTGTGGCACCAATTCTTTCCTATCGACAGTGTCAAAAAGTGCGGATGACCCAACACATGCCTTCACCACTATAAACAAAACCATTGTGTAGGTTGTTCATTGGATGAACCCTCATGCGTCGAAATCGAAGAGAGAATCAATTTTTCCATTCGTGATAGCAGTTCTTTGATACACATGAAGTTATTTCTTCTAATTTATTGATACATACTTAATAAATGAAAATTATTTCTACCAGTTTATTAAGCCAAACAAAATAAAATATTTACGTTCAAAATATTGGTTCACAATAATATATGCAAAATTACAAGATTTGGCATTTAATATCCTACAAGTATTGATATACCGTTAAACAAAATAACCAACCAACATTGCCGTTCTCAAAGACACGCCAATTATTCGCGATGGGATTTTCGATCTGTGGAATATGGAACCGTAATTAGCCATACCAGTTTCACTATGAGTATGGACATGCATGAAAATACTTTTCAGCTGAGTGACAGACTCTTCTTCAGTATAACCTTTCGGATATCAATGTTCATTTTAACGCTACAGTCCATCTTTTAGGATCCAGGAAATTAATTACAACTGATTTCTGCTCCAAAATTTACCCAATAGCTCCTAGCTGAAATCACATGCAAACCAGGTTCCTTTGCAATTTGTCACGGTCACCCAGCATTGTCCAACTCTTGTCCGTGAATAGCACCTTTTAGTTTTGCATACTATTTAGCCCAGGTGTCACCGTTAACGGAGCTATATGACTTAACATAAGAACGAACATTTGGTTTGCTGTACGTTCAAAAGCAAGTAGTTTTTGTTTTTTTTTAACTTTTTACAAAAAATAAGACCATTCAGGATTTTACATTTCTGAAAAGAAATGGGATTGTACTAAAAAATATGAATAACTGAAAAATAGTTAAAATCTATACATATTTGTTTTCACCAAACTATCGCTACGAATCCAAAACTTAGTCGGCATTTACTGACCCACCGAGCTTGATATGCCGTAAAACAAAACTAACCAAACCAAAAGTTCAAAAGGGATTTAGTATGATGTTCTGTTACATTTGTAGACCCGATGGGATTATATGGATTTACCTAACCCTTCCAACACGGGAGAGTTGCGAAACAAGCCCAGTTTTTATGTTTTAGTTCTCCTACACCGGTTGCCATATTAAACTTAAAGAGACCACTACTATTTTCCACATACCTAGAAGGAGTCAAGGATTCACACCTTTCCCAATGATATTAATGCAGAGACTGCCCAATTATTCTACCCATAGCTAGAGGCGGAATAGTTGCATTCATACCTGCCCCATGAGTATTAGTACTATGTAAAATGCAAACAACCTCGTAACGAATTTCCTGATCATCGATATTATTTCCAACGACGATAACCATTACACGACGAGCACTCGCATAAACCAATAACTCTTTTTTACGCTCAATATGATTCCTGAATATTTCACTTTGAGATTGGGTTTCCATTCATCAAAGGAAAGAAAATATACACATGTTCTGTTTATCAGGAGAACATTGTAGACGTCTAACAAATGTTTTGATCGTACGATGGGCTTTTGTAAGTGATTTATCAATTTCTGTTAGTTTTGTTTTTTTTTGATTTTAGTTTTTTTATTATTACGCGAACGCAGTCGAATAATTTTTACCTTGCCACATTTGCAAAACTATTCTTTAAAGCCATTGTCGCATACCGATGAAAAAGAGGCAATATCACCAAAATAGCTACCATATATTTACTGTTGCAGAGATTCACGGATATTAGATACATTTGTGCGTGCTAGTATTGCCAGAGGCATTATATATATATATATATATATATATATATATATATATATATATATATGTGTGTGGGTGTGAGTGTATGTACGTATATATGCGTGTGAGTGTGCGTGTATGTGGTTGTGTGTAAGTGTGTATATATTGGTATGTGTGTATATATAATGGTTTTGGTAATTAATAACTATACTTAAAAAGTGATCGATGTCCTAAGGAAAGAGGCAACTCATTATTAAAATCAAATTAAGCTGTCTGAAGATGGTAACAACAGTTTCGTGAAACCTAAAGTAACAACAAATAGGTTTTAATGTAAACGTTTTTATTCAATTTTAATAATAATAATAATAATAATAATAATAATAATAATAATATAATATTATTTGGATTTTTCGGACTATTGTCCGCCCTGTCGGCTGCGGCGTTAGAATGCACCGACTGCACCACTGCAGATGGGTAAGACTCCCCCAATGGGGCCACCTGTTGGCCGTGGGTGGCGACCCGTGATGCTTAAGGATAGAGCCCAGGTGGATGAGCAGTTCATGACATGCAATACTCCACTTTGGCCCTATCTTGGGCTAGACGGTCGGTCGGAGAGGCCCCCTCCGATCAATCGGCTGGTCACGTCAAGCCCTAGCACTTATATGATTTTCCCAACCCTATTGCCCTTATGGCAAGCCCCAACCCTTTTTATCATATGGGTGCTAGAAGGCGGTGGATACGGGTCTACATATCCTGGGAATGACGTTAAACTCTATCTGATGGTGAGGTTCCAGTTTGGCGGTTTGGGGAATGTGGAGCACCCCTTCATCACCATTGCTCCACGGTCCACTCTGACCCGAGTGGTAGTACCTGTTAGGGTCCCATCTATGGGTTAAATAGAAAAATGTATTCATAAAAAATTGTATTATCCATTAAGAATTGATTTATTTCAAAACTTTATCGAACAAAACAAACCAAACCAAACCAAACCAAATCGGACTATTGTCCATATCTCTATTGTTATATAAACAAAGTTCCGGCCGATGTGCCCTCTAGCCTGCTTCAGGTGTTTCTTGTCTAACTCGGAATCATTTGGACACATGGCGCAACGGATACAAGAGTTGAGTTAATACAATTCTACGTGATAATGATCTGTAGCTTGCAGGTTCAATGCTTGTCAAGAGCATATAGAATACTTAACATAGCTTAACACGTGTACCCGGTTATGGTTAATGGAATAATATTGTGTGTGTGTTAAAATATTTGAACTCCGTTAGTATTGATGAAAAAATAATTAAAATTTAAAGAGTATATAATATAAAAACAGTTTTTGCCGGTTTTAAGGGGGATTATCGCCAGTTTACTCTTGAATTTGTGCGCTGTAATGGAAACTCCAATTGCTTTTGAATTATTTCTCTCTCTCTCTCTCTCTCTCTCTCTCTCTCTCTCTCTCTCTCTCTCTCTCTCTCTCTCCTTATATATATATATATATATATATATATATATATATATATATATATATGAAAAGTAAATGGAAGTGAATCCGACAGTATGAATTAAACATTTTTAGAAAAAATAACATCATTTGTTTTGTTTTTTTTCTAAAATGTTTAATTCATATATATATATATATATATATATATATATATATATATATATATATATATATATTGGTGCCCTGACTCACGAGTGTTCCAACTTACGAGTTTCAATGGGTTACAAGTTGTCTCTCAGTCAATCTTTTGCTGTGGGTTGATAGCTAAACTTTGAAATTCGAACGAACTGCGTGATATGTATTCAAATGATTAAAATCTTGTAAGTATACAAATTTATTACCTCAAAGTAAAATAATGTTTATAAGAAAAGATAAAATATATTGCAGCACATAATTCCCTACTTTCTTTTTTATGATCTTTTTATACAATATAATGCTATTTTCCATAATCAAAAAAATAAAATAAAAATGAAGGTGTTTTATGGGGTTGGGAACGGAATAATGACATCTCAGTTATTTTCAATGGGAAAAGTTGATTTGATATACGTGGAAATCGAGGTACAAGCGGAACGAATTAATGTCGTACATCATGGTACCACTGTATATATAATTTGACTGTAAGTCATTCAACGACTAAATTCCTCTGTTACCCTAATTATCCTATATATTGACAACTTATAACTCGGAAAACTCATAAGATGCAGTACTCCTAAGTTAAGGTATATATGTATATATATATATATATATATATATATATATATATATATATATATATATATATTCCTATCCTGAGCGAGACTCTTTGCATTTAACATTGTGCCAATACCCTTAGGAATAATATGCATAACCCAATTCTCTCTCCACCTTTGGGCAAATATTTGGGCAGATTGAGCTCTATAATTTTGGTTAAGCAACTCGTCTATAGAAGGAAAATTCTGAATTGAAACCTGTTAAACCGACTAAGCAATTGACCATGTGCCACACCCTGCTCGTATGGAGTGGTTGGTATATATATATATATATATATATATATATATATATATATATATATAGCTTGGAGCATTCTTTATTTATATACGTAATGCCAGATAGAATGGATGGCTGGAAACCACCTGAATCATAGAAGATAATAACTTGTATCATGATGATTTGTGCCAGCCATTAAAATAAGATTAGGGTTGCTGCCCAATGCTTCCTGAATAGTGTAAAAACAATCAGGCATGAACTGGATAATTGCAATGGAGACTACAAAGCTGTGCTCATAACAGACTATCTGATTGTGTTCGTACAGAAGAATTCCTCGAAAATCTGCAGAAAATGTGTTAAAGGGCCCTCAGATTTCTACGTGGATTTGTCAAACACTGTATTCAAGCCCTGTAAGCCCTGTATAACAAGGGTAGCTAATGATAGACCACATGTATGGCAGCAGAATTTTGCCCATGTTACATCTCAGGGAGAAGTCAAAAATGGTTGTCGGCGAATTTTTACGACTACGTCAGTCCAATATTTGGCCTCTGAACTCCCCAGACCTTAACCCCATGTTTGTGGCGCTGTTGGGAAAGACAACAATCACCGTGCCAGTACTACAAAACCCAGATAATTGACAGAATTAGGGTAGTTTTTGAGACCCTTCCCAGGGAAACTGTAATATCAGCTTGGAGTAGAATTGAGGCTATACTCTAATGGCGGTTATTTTGAGTGAAACTTGTTGACAGTAGTGTAATTTCCGTGCCTGTTTGAATTTTTTTACAATCCATTAAATTTTGTAGTTACCAAGCGCTTTTTCTTTTCTCATTTTTCTCCCGAACACCATATATATATATATATATATATATATATATATATATATATATATATATATATATAGTTTGTTTCAGAACGCGTATTTTCTAAATGGTGGATTATTATTATTATTATTATTATTATTATTATTATTATTATTATTATTATATTATTATTATTATCTCTAAGCCAGACTTTCCTCTCCGAAAATAAAATCGTTTTTCCTGAAAGTTTGAAATAGATTCGTCTAAGGAATATTCTTCGGCTTTTAACCTTTCCACCAAGAAATCAAATACGCCAGTTTGTTGCATCACAGACTTTAACGTTGGATGTAACTGGAAGAGTCCACTGAGGTTGGCAGCAATACTTTCAAATTCCTACATACCGTAGCCTTTGTAAGAGATCACAAACGAATCGGCCGGTGCACAAAGCAGCCAAATGCGGCCAAGTCGGGGGAGAGATCATATATCAAACGCATATAATACCGAATAGAGGAAAACGACCACTGGAATCGATGCTTTGTATGAGTTGTAGTCAGTTCAACCTATGCAATTGCAATTGAATATTTTGCGGTTTATTCTAATGTCATACTTCCTTGAAGTTGGAGAGTCAAGGAGCAGGTTAAAAATCCAAAACGATAGCTAAATAGTATATATATATATATATATATATATATATATATATATATATATATTTATTTATATATTTCTCTATTCATATTTATTATTTTTTACATAATTTTTTGTTTTCTTCTCTACTTGTTCAGATTCCTTCAATAGTTTAATTCATAGTTTCATTTTGTCTGATTACCATTCACCTAAGTGGCTAGAACTCAAAGTGTATCCTTTTTTCTCATTTGACTTCCTGTCACCATGGTCACAGTCTTACAAGGTATAAAAAAAAATTTATTTTTTAATTTAAAAAAATTTTTTTTGTTTTTTGAGAATTAAAAAAAAATTGCAAATATGATAACTTGATTCTCCCATCTGATGAGACTGGATTTTGGGGAGCTATATTAAATCAACTTAGATTTATATAGGCCCCTTTTTTGGTGAAAATAAATTTATCATGGAATTACGGTGTTGAGTTTTTCCTTCCTTTCTATATATATATATATATATATATATATATATATATATATATATATATATATATGTGTGTGTGTGTGTGTGTGTGTGTGTGTGTCTTTTCCAGGGCGCTTTGTCTATAGGATAAACTGATTTGAAACCAATTCTATTTAAAAAAATAATTCATATATATATATATATATATATATATATATATATATATATATATATATATATATATATATATGAATCATGGTTTGAATACAATTAAAATGTGTTTTTTACCATTGGTTTCAAAACAGTTCATCCTCTAGACAATGCGCCCTGGAAAAGATGACAGAAGTTTTTTATCCAGTATAGTGGTGAGCCTTTTTCTTGTATTCCTTTTGGGGAGAAAGGGGGTGCTCACCCAAAACACACTAACCATACATATTACCACTGGAATATCAAAACAACCCGAAACGCAAAGCAATACGTGACTGCATATCATAGAAGCTAATTTGGTTGGGTTTTTCTTGTTCTTTTGTTTAATGGCATATCGAACTTCGTGGTTTATTTCATGCTAAGCTACCCTATAGAAGAACTGTAGTGACACTATTTAACTCATACCTGATGCTAGTGTGTTTATATATTTACCAAAAGTATTAGTTCGAAAATATACGTAATGGTGCGATTGGACTTTGAACTCGCTACTACAGTGTCGCAGATACTAGTAAGCACGATAGCTAGTAAGCCACGGGGACTTCCTCGCTCCAGAATTTATTTTGTGCTGTGAATTTTTAGGGAGTGGTGGTGATTGATTACTTTCATTTCTTATTCAATTTAGTTTTGATTTTGTTTTTGAATGAACGATTTTATTAAACACTTGTTCGGTGCTTCAAAATATGTGTAGAAAATAAAATAATATCAGCAAATAAAAAGTACAGAAAAATGATTGACACACAATCTTGTGTTTCACGACACCGATCGTAAGGTGCAATATATATATATATATATAATATATATATATATATATATATATATATATATATGTGTGTGTGTGTGTGTGTGTGTGTCTGTCTGTCTGTGTCTGTCTGTCTGTGCGTGTGTGTGTGTGTATGTGTGTGTGTGTGTGTGTGTGTGTGTGTGTACCGGATGGGCATATTCGATAATTGGGTTAAGAAATATGACAGAATAATAATGGGTCATTGAATTTAACAATTTAGACGTATGATAGGATTCGCTGAAGACTCGTTATTTAATGAGCTTTTAGATTTTGAAATTGAAAATTGTTTGAAAATAGTTTTTCATAATTACAATACTTTAACCTATAACAAGCAGCAAATTCGGCGTGTTACGTAATGGAGAGGCTACCTATATTTATACCTGTCCTGTAGTAACATTTAAAACAACAGTAATATCATTGAAAAGTACAGTGTAATTTGATTAACAGATTTTATGGGCCTGTTGAATTGTCCAGCGCCAACCTGGGAAAGTTAGTCAGAAAATCAGGGATTCTTTTATCTGGGTGACGAGATGCGAGATGGCACCTCCGTTTAAAGGGCCATTTCTCGACGCGTTGTTGTAACTTAGGTTTATTAAATAAATAAAGAAGTTTTATGTTCGTTAATAAAAAAAATCTAACAACTACGCAAGATGAAAACCCCAAGAAACCCAAACAAGGAATTACAATGAAAAAGCAGCCCTGAAACTCTGTCGGACGAAGAAGCAGTATATTAGATATGCAGAAGAGCAGATTCATACAGATTTAGAAAAGAACTGGTACCCGCAAGTAAAACAGCTTAAAAATAGATCAGTATAAACGTCTATTTAAAAGACAATATTTTACAGACGAAGTGACCTATTATTTGTATCAGCCGGATGCCAAGTGAGTCAATCCCCTTTTCAATAGCACTAGATCAGGGAGATATTTTTTGGCATCTGTGGTAGAGCGCCACACTTACAGCTAGCTCCACATTTTACAGTACAGATTCAAGCTGTGCTACTCATATGCTGAGTTGTTAACGGCGGGGATCAAACTCAGGTCCGTGTGGCTCCTAAGTAGATGTTCTACCGACTGTCATTTATTAATGAAGAATAATATATTTTATTATTAGTTTATATTATAAAATGTAACTGAACATTATTATTGAAAAAGAATGGTATTCCTTTCTTACTTTCCCTTGATCAAATATATTTCATATTTATATATTATTATTATATTCTATTTATATTATATTTAGAATAATAAATTTAATTATAGCCTATAAAACACGAGTGTGAGATTCACTGCTGTGTTCTTTAAATAAAAAGTAAAAAAAAGAATGGTGTCTTGTAGTGATTGGCTGGCTACTTTTGCGGGTGAAATCTTAGTGAATTCATTCCTCACCGGGTGTCTTCTACTTGTAGTTTTTACCAGAGTACACCATACTAAGCGTAGGTAGATAGATTTTGGCAACAAGACAGCAGATAACGAATATAAGTAAAATATATGGAAAAAAAAATAGAAGTAAGATTGAGAAACCAAAACATAAAAATGTAATACATAAAAGGAAATGAAATTCTACTGGGACAGAATGATTCATAGCACATACGATGAAATAATTATCCTCAGAAAAAATGCATGAAACATAGAAAAAAATAACGAACAGATAAAACAGAAAAACACCAAAGACAAAAAAATGATAAAATAAATAAACAAAATAACAAACAAAATAACCCCCAAAAGACAAAAAAAAACTACAAAAAAAAAAAAAACAAAAAAAAAACAAACAAACAAACCAAGAATGAGACACCTAAAAAATATTGGCAATAAAGAGACAGAGAAAATAAAATATTTAGAGAAAGCAAAATAAGTATTGTCATTTTTCTTGACGCGGATTGATGTGACTCTTTGAACCAATGAACCGGCATAATCGACGGTCATTTTTGTCTGCCATGTTTTTACGTTTTTTTTTGTTTTTTTGGGGGTTTTTTTCGACATTAGGATAAATACTTTCTACTATTTCACAATCATTACTTTTTTGTCTCTTTTTACATTTCATTCATCTTTTTTTATATATTTACAATTGCTGCATCATTTTCTAATCAATCATTCTGCGCACCTTGGACCAAGATTTTATTCATTTGCTTCTTAATAACCAAATGCCGCTGCACGGGAATGGAATTATTATCATTAATGTTATTATATAACTCCTTGTGAGTTATTTCCACCAGAGTTAGCTAGAGGTCGTTTACCGGAGTATGAGTGACAGTGATTTTTCTCAGGTCTCCATGACGCTTCTGAGTATTCTAGCCAATATTAACAATGCTTTAGTTCGGATGGTCTCGATTCTTCCTCTGATTTCCAATTTATCTAGACTATTTTCAAATATTAGAAAAAAAAAACCTCTAAATAATAATAATAATAATAATAATAATAATAATAATAATAATAATAATAATAAATGCTACATATGAAATCGATCTAATGAATAATGAAGCATTTTTTTTTCCTTTTTAAATTGGATGTTGTCACCCATGATTGAAAATCAACAGATCAATATTGAACATTTGAAAACATTCCGTTCACGTTTAACTCTCAGATTTCACAATCAGGAGAATGATCTTGGATTATTACAAGTCTTGTTGTTAAAGGGTGTCACGAATATGGAACATAAAATCAAATTATATTTCAACTTCAGAAGAATGCAGCAATACAGGTTTAAGGCCTCCTTGCGGCTGGGCTTAGAATACACCGACACTATCCTTGACAGAGGGGTAAGACACCCTCACAAAAATGGGTGTACTTTATATTAACCTGCTATCGTTTGTGAGAATTTATTTATGCAGCTCTGCCATTACCCCCAAGCCCACTCTGACTCGGGGTGTTTATACATGATAGGTAGTATTAGATAAGACTACCTGAAACCATAACTGTTTGCAAACAAATGATTATAGGCAAAATAGACAAGGTGTATTTTGTAAAAAAAATCCCGTTGAATATTCAAAATATAGTTATAAATCATTTTTCCGCCCTGTCAGTGGGGCGTTAGAATGCACCGACTGCACCCCTGCAGAGGGGTAAGACTCCCCAATGGGACCACCTGTTGGCCGTGGGTGGCGACCCGTGATGCTTAAGGATGGAGCTCAAGTAGATGAGCAGTTCATGACATGCAATACTCCACTTTGGCCCTATCTTGGCTTGGGGCGGGCCCCCGCCTCCTAAATTCATCTATTTAGACTATGGGCGTAATACGACGTTTCTTGTCTTGTCCAATTCCTTCATGAATGATACGAAGCAAGGAAGTAAAGTAAGTAAAGACATCGTATGACCAGAAAGCAGTGTCAGCCAGACAGCGAGGGAGTATATCCTCTTTTCACTAGCACAATGAGATTGTTTTGACGCTGGAGCGCCTCACCTACCATCAACTCTTCACTTTACCGCACAGATCCCTGTGTACTTATACGCGGAGTTAGCGAGCGCCAGTATCGAACCAGATACCTTGTGGTTCCTAGTCGACGCTCTTGCAACTGAGCTAATCCGACCCTAAATCGGTCGGATCGGTGACATCACTTCTTCAGCGCGACTCGATACTAATAACTTATTTACGAACCTTTTCCTCTCCAGGAAAAAGTTAGTCGTTAATTAGGAGCTATATTTTACGCACGTAGTCGGAGGGCAAGAACTGATCCGAAATAAAGATAGGAATTTCATTAGCACAAAAAGAAATGAGCCTTTTTTGGACAATGGCTGACAGGGTGAGAAGTCCTTTTCGGTAAAATACAAAACAAAACAATCTGCTGATTAGATGTGGTCACGGTGTGAGGACCTTGTAAAACCCGGGGTTGAAGAATATGTTATCTTAAACATGTTTGGTGGTATAAGCGCACGCGGGAAGAAAAGGTTCATATGTCAAGGTGACTTTGTCTCAAGCTCAGTCGTAATGACAGGAGCCAATTCTACGTTTGCCGGTTCGTTTGATCCAATATTATCGGCACAGGAAAATTATTGATGCATAATGGAAGATAGAAAACGAGATATGGATGGAAATTGAATAAAATAAAAAAACTCAAAGATAAGAGCAAAGTCATGAAGAAAAAGGAAATAATACAATCAAATTTAAGGGCGAAGCAGGAAATCAAATGAGGAATGAAAGAGAAGAAGATTATCAAAATGAAGGAAAGACAGGAAAGATTAAGGGAAAATGAAAGAAAAACAGTGAAAAATTGAAAGAAAGAGAGAAAATTGAGAATGAAAGACAGGCTCATTTTTAAGAAATTAATAATTGATATATATATATATATATATATATATATATATATATATATATATATATATATATATATATATTAAAAGGACACATATATAACATGTTTATTTACCCAAATTATATATATATATATATATAGATAGATCGATAGTTGGATTTAGGGTGTATATATATATATATATATATATATATATATATATATATATATATATATACTAAAAGGATTCGCTCTCACACACACTCACACACACACACACACACACACACACACACACACATATATATATATATATATATATATATATTATATATATATATAAAAATAGATAGATAGATAGATAGATAATTAAAAAGGAGAAGCAGACATATTAGAGGTAAATAAAAGAGAAAATAGAATGAAAAACAGAAAAAAAAGAAAGAATGAATGAAGAAAACGTAATTAATGAGACGTAGATTTATCTAAAAATTATAATTTAGAAAATAAATAGGACATATAGATAGATAGATAGATAGATAGATAGATAGATAGATAGAGGGATAGAGGGATAGATAAATTGATTGATTTATAGATTGATTGATTGATAGTAAAAATGAAGGAACTTATGAAAGACAAAAAGAACGGACAATAAAGAATATAAACATAAATCCTTTCAAAAAGGAATATTTCAGGAAGAAATAAAGATAGAAAGTAAGTATGTAAATATGTAATGAATGAGAACCATTTTAATCTTTAAAATTAACTTATGTCGAAAAAACAACTATATCAAAAGGATAGAGGGATTGATAGATAAATACATAATTATAAAAGTTCGATAGAAAAAAAAGAAAATGAATTATACCGTAGAAATAAATAAATGCATTTAACCAAAAGGAATCTTAGCAAAGAAAAAAGAAAGGAAGATGGGAAGGAAGGGAGTAAACAAGGAAATGTTAAAACAAAGAAGCAAAGATCGAATATACAATATATTAAGGGTGGATTCAATTGAAGTAATACATTACGTCGAAGGGAAAGGCATTTTCTGAAATTATTATTTTGGAAGAAAGAAAGAAAGAAAGGCAAAGGGAAAGGTAAGGTAAGGAGAAGAAAGAACAGATTTAATTGAATAACTAAGAAGGAAATGAAGTATAAAACAGGGAGGATGAATAAATAATGAAAAGACGACGAAATTGGCGGAAATGGATTGAATACAGGAGGAAATAAAGGAATAGTGAAATACAGAAAATGGTAGAAAACAAACATAAAATAGTATAAATGCAGGAAGTTCTGAAGAAAAAATAAACACACACACACACACACACACACACACACACACACACACATATATATATATATATTATATATATATATATATATATATATATATATATATATAAAGTTGGCGAAAATATGAAATCAACGGCACTTGGTAACTGATAGTTTTTCGCCAATGCCATTTTCAAAACAAACGACTAGATTGGAAAATCGCACCGTTGACGTAATGTCTTCGGTAACCTAACTTAGATGTACATTTTCTATCAATGATATTGAGCATTCTATATTTATGAGTATAGCAAACTCTCTCTCTCTCTCTCTCTCTCTCTCTCTCTCTCTCTCTCTCTCTCTCTCTCTCTCTCTCTCCATATATTTGGAGAGAGTGAGAGTGATCTCATACAATAGTATAGATAACAAATGCTACATTAAAGTGTGTTACCAAAAAAGTTTGGCCTACAGATCAGCTTCTAAGATAATTGCTTGAGGCTGGACACAGTTTCAGATGCAACAAGAAAAAAAAAGGCTAGAAAATAGCCTTTGAGAGAAAAGATGTCGGATAACAAATTTTAGCGGGCATAGTTTATATTCTTATCATAGTGAGATTTTGGTTAAAATCGGGGCTGCAAATTGTCTAAAGCACGAACCCTAGGATAATCCATCTTTCTATATTCTGCTGTCGGATGAAACGATTGGATCTCTTTTTATCTAGATTTAGCATCTTTGTCTTGTCAGAATCGCCCAGAACTCATCAGAAGTAGATTCTTCAAGTTAATCACACTTAACACTGATGCTAGAAACTGCCGCCGACTTGAATCGCTACATTTGATTTTTAAAAGTTCCCGCGGATTGCTAATTTTCGTATTTTAATCAAATTTCAGGATTTTGATAAAATTGAATAATTAAACAAAACTAAAAATTGATCAAGTTTATTATTAAAGAAATTTTTAATCAAAATCTTTGAGTTAATATAATTTTTCTTCGCGTTTCTACCATTCCATCTACCTGATTTAACTTAAATAAAAGGATTATTTTTATCTTTATAAAAAGAGAATTCATTTGATAAATACGTTTTATTTGCTCCTTTTAAAAATAAGATGGTATTTTTCCAGACACGTTTCATTTATTTGTTTATTCATATTTTTTATTATGAATGCGGCCAGGAAAAAAAGAAAACTTATTCAGGTTATTTCTTCTTTTTTTTTATAAATTGACAATTCTTTCATAAATTCTTTCCTTTTATGTAAGTGACCAGGATATTGTAATTTAAATATGATAACATTGAATAAAAAATATGACCAAAACAGTGATAAATATCTGGTGCAAATTTTTTATAATATTGTAATGTTAGTTTGCCATTTTTCATTGGACGATATTTTTTATATGGAAATCTACTTTATAAACACATTAAAGCAATGACCCTATTAAACTGGTTAACTGACAAGACGTGATTATAGCCAACTGTGGAGAAAATTCTCAGTTTATATTTCTTTGCACCTTTCCTGAAGATTTTATTTCTTTTTTTGTTACAAAATAATTTGCTTCTTAAAAAAATAAATTTTGAATATAGTACCTTACGGGCATAATCTTCAAACATAAAACATAAAATACAATAAATATTATTATTTTGGGGATTTCCATAGTTCTGAAAGTTGAAGCAGTGCGTTTTACACAACCTGTTAACTTTGGGTAGGATGTGACACAAAGTCGCAAGTTTGGAGCATCCAACGGGGAGCAAATTCGATATTCCTTTGTAAAGATCAGTGTGAATAGCTTGTTAATTATTACACCACGATGGAACGCACTATAAAATGTGCGCGAGATTTTCTGAAGTAATACAATAAACATAGAAACTAACTTAAATTATTGTATAAAAAATGATGTCTTTTCTATTTTTTGTAAAGAAAATAGTAAATAAAGTTTCAGAATGATATTCTTATTGCCGCAGGTAGGATGTGCCACAAGGTCGCAAGTATGGGAAATTCGCTGAGACTCAAACTCTCTATTCACTAGTAATGGATCAGTGAGACTAGCTTGGTAATTGTGTATATAACACAGTAAACTCATAAACTAACCAATTAATTAGTGAAATTTGGTTACAATAGAAAAAAACATCTACGCAAATTTAGCTCAGGACCGCCCTCAGTGGTGACAGGCTCTCCGTAGCAGGCTGTCCATGACGGAAGCCACCTGGCGCAACACCATGAAGCTAAGAGTTCCAGAAGAAAGCGGCGGCAACAAACCACCCACACATCAACATCTTCAGGGACAGCCTTCATGCGACATCTGAAGACGAGAATGTTTTTTGAACATTGGAATTCAGAGTCACAGAATGCGCAGTAATTTCAGGGGTACCAGAAATATATAGTCTTCCGAGACCGCAATACCAATGAACCCATTAATTAGCGAATTTCGGTTACAATAGAAAATTGTTTTTTGTTGTTTTTTGTTAATTTTTCTTTTTTTTTTTTTTTGTAAAGAAAATCGTGATTGCAAAAAACAAAAAAAAAAAAAACAACTTATTAATTATCTCTCTACACGAGAAGGATGTGACACATGGTCAATTTCTTAAGCGAAGTTTAACAGGTCTAAATTCAATTTTTCCTCAAGACAGATTGTCTAACCAAGATTACAAAGCCGACTCCACCTGATTATTCATCCATATCTGGAAGGAAAATAGTTGCATGCATAAGTTTTCTAGGGATATTAGTGTTATGTGAAAGGCAAATGGCCTCGTCCAGGATTTTAACTCGGGTCGATTTCCAAGGAGGTCACCCATTACGCCGCTTGGTTCCATGTTATGCTTTAAATATAGACTGCCAAAAGTAATGAGCATCTCTTTTTGTTCATAGCTAAAAAAAAAATTGAATATATGAAAGAAGATAGTTTCACGAGAAAGAAATGAAAGAAAGAAAAAAACAAACAAACAAAAAAAAAAAAACACAACACGTATTAAAGGAAAATAATGTGGAGAAAATCTAAGAAGAAAGAATGAAAACCATAAAGATGAAAGAAAAAGAAGAAGGAAATATTGAAGAAAGGAAGTAGAAAACTTGAGAATAAAGAAGAGGAATGGTAAATTTCCGGGGACGAATGAAGGAAAAAACGAACAATGAAAAAACGTAGGATTGAGGGTAGAAATGAACGCTGAAAGGAAAATAAAAAGACGGGAAGAGAACAGAGAAAAATCAAGTAGATAAAATAAATAAATGTATCATAAGAAAGAGAGAAAGAAAGAAAGGAATACATGGAGGAAGAAAGAAACGATGAGGAATAGAAGAAAGGATAGAAGAAAAAGAAAGTAAATATCTAAGAAACAGAGAGAGAAAGAGAGGGAGAGATAGGGGAATGGAGAAGAGAGAGAGAGAGAGAGAGATAAATGGAAAAGAGATATATATGAATGGAGAAAGGAGGGAGAGATGAATGGAGATGAGTGAGAGAGAAATGAATGGAGAAGAGAGTGAGAGAGAGATGATGGAGAAAAGAGAGGGAGAGAGAGAGAGAGAGACAAAAAGGGGCGACTGGTTCTGCCTTTTGAATCCTCTACTAAGAAGTGTGTGGGATTTATTTAATACCATAAAAAAGAAAAATAGGGTCCGAGAATCTATCCATCCATTTAATACAGCACATGAGTACAGAGCGCATTTTATGGTAGTTCATTCAGAAACTGCTCATTTGCATTGGCCTATGCCAAAGACATCCGGAACAAATACAGTTATATTTTATTATATTCATTTTTAATGTGATATGACGGTTTTATCTGCGGGAGAGATCTCTGTTCTCTAAGCTTCAATTAACATTTTAAAGGCTGGGCTAAGCATAAACAGATAGTATCCATCAGAGAACAATCCATTGAGGTGTTAAAAAGAAAGAACTGAACAATCCCCTTGTTTATTGCTATGCACTATGCTTCGCTGAGTAAAGTAGAAAAAATAATAACCAGATGGAAAAAGATGTCGTAAAGCTTATATTACAATACACTTTCATAAATTGGTTTATCTAGTTACCCAGGGTACTAGAACGCGACACAAGATCGGCGTAAAGTTAGGTGCCCTGTCGGAAGCAAGCCTTCCGAGTACACAAAAACATGCTCACTTCCGACTCTGAATAATCTTACAGCGAACCAGCATACTTAGTGGTAAGTATTTGGCCGCCATCCTTGGTCAGCTGGAAAGAACTCAAAGTAAATAAGTAAGTAAGTTATAGAATCCTTAGGTAAGTGAATAAGTCCTGTGATATAGAATCCTTTAGGTCCGACGTCCAAGAAGATCCAAATAGTAGTGAGCTAAGATTAGAATCAGCCAGTATAAATAACAACAACAGCAGCAGAGCACTGCCAGTGATTGGACAATAGTGGTCACGTGCTTATCGGCGAGTCTATAAGTAGAAGTGTCCATTTACCAAACGCCTTATATCTCAAAAAACGCTAACACTTAGTAAATCACATCGAATCCTGGACGAAGCCGATAGCATTTCACATAGCGCTAATACTCTTAAAAAGTGTAAGGGCATCCGATCGTGGTGTAATAGTCAGCGAGCTAGTATCACATATCTCTTACTACTGAATAGCAAGTTATATCCTCAATAGATGCCCCATACTTGCGACCTTGTGTCACATCCTAACCATAATGAACCTTTCTTCTCCAATAATGTTTGCCATACAAAGGTTAAAGAGACCAGTCTGTCCCAGTTTTTTTCATAGCTGGAGGGTAAATACTTGTTTTCATACATCTCATATGGGCATTAGCATCAATATGTGAAATACAAACAGCCTAATCCAGAATTTGAATTCGGTTTGCCGTGTCCATTTGCTACGAAATTGATCATAAATAGTACTCAATATCAGTGAGAAATCATAAATACCGAAGTTAGGTTTATGTAGACATAAAGTCAACGGCGACAGGTAACTGCCTTTTCTTCACGTATCCCGTTATATATATATATATATATATATATATATATATATATATATATATATATATATACATAGATAAAAGGATATGAAAACAATACAATATGCTGTTAAAGTGAAAACATTTTATTACATATTCATAGCTAATATAGAACAATATTTCGATTTTATAAAAATCATCTTCAGAGCTTGTTTATACTCCGTACTATCAAGAGCGGAGACAAAAGTCATACGAATTCAAAACGAAAACTTTGATGTTGCAAAAAAGTTATGCGTTAGTTTCAAATATGAGCACTCCGCCACACTTATCTCGGTGACCAAATCATGTATCTCTTATTGTAAAAGTTTTTGAAAAAAAGAAGACATTAGAAGAATTCTCTTATTCAAACAGGATGAGGTGTGTCCGTTTGTGTATGTGTGTGTGTTTATATATATATATATATATATATATATATATATATATATATATATATATATATATATATATCTGTATTTATATTAAATCTGTATTAAATTATATATACATATATATATATATTATATATATATATATATATATATATATATATATATCAAACCCATATTAAATCTGTATTAAATTATATATCCTTATATATCATATCTTTAGTCAAAATTGGTTCAAATTAAACACTTACTCACTTTCAAATTTACACCAAAAGACTTATCTGAAATTTTATTTAAAAATTGGATTCATCAGTATCAACCAGACAGTAAGGGAGTCTATCCCATTTTTGCTAGCGCTAGACCAGGGAGATTGTGTTTTCTTTTTTTTCTGAGTTGGAGCACCACATTTACCAGCAGCTCCTCACTTTACAGCACAGATCAAATTGCCCAATCTGTGCTACTCAAACGCTGAGTTGGCGGGAACCGCTATCAAACACGGGACCTTGCGATTCCAAGGCGGGTGCCCTACTGACTGTGCTAAACCGGCCCTAACAAACAACCAAAGAAAAAGATAAATAATCTAAATATAAATGGCCATTAAACAATCTTTTGACTTGTATAAACATGAATTACATTTGTCATCCCAAATGAAAGATTTTCTTACAAAACAATAAACAGAATATTTTCTGGTCATTAACTCTTTGCCTATCAAATTTCCCCCCATGGCTGTACCAAATTTCCTTGTTATTTTTTCCCCTGTGAAATGGGATATTTCAAAGTTCACTACCTATTGAATAATTAAACGAAAGACAAGGCAGCAAACGGTTGTAACTGAAATACAAACCCGAAAGCCACTGCAAAAATGACAAAGTATATATAAGACTCCACAATGTCATTCAAAAAACACACACACACACACACAACATATATATGTATATATATATATATATGAAGTATATTATTGTTACTAATTTGGATTATATTCTTTGATTGCAGTTTCTTTGTTTATATAAATAAAAGAAAACAATCACAGTGAGGAAGCCAGCTACTAAACACAATGAAGTAAGGCTACAGATTTGTCCACCAATAAGAAAATTACTCCTTCTCTATGACTATCTACCAAGTTACGTATCGATTGCTGGCAATATCGTAATTAATCCAAGTAAAACGGCAACTTTCCCTGTTACCTTTACCAACTTTGATTGAAATTTGACCAAAAGAAAAATCAATTTTTTTAAAATTTGAAGAAATCTTTTTTAAATATAAAAAAGGTTGTCTTTGATTGACTAATTATTCTGTTTAAAAATTTGTCACTTTTGGCATTTAAAGTGATTGAAATTACACGATAAACGGAACACTACTAATAATATCAATACCACACTATATATATATATATATATATATATATAGAGAGAGAGAGAGAGAGAGAGAGCGAGACTAGAAGTGGCCACCGGCGTTGCCTGAGTAGAGGGGGGGTATCCGACAGAAATCGAAACCAGTAGTCCAGCAGGCAAAATCTGTGACTTTACCGCTCAGCCAACGGACCGCATCGTACAATCCCTGCGGAATTAACCTGTCAATGATAATAGCCCGCCTCTACCATATGAGGTACGCGGACGTTCAGTGAATAACAACAAACTAGACCCATGCGAAGGAAATAAGATTATGGATGTTTGTTTTTAGAAGCATAAAATATATATTATTATATATTATATTTTTTTAGGGAAATCGTTAGTATACATCGCTGATGAGACTTAATAAAGTTGAAACAGATTGTACGATGTTCTAGCATTGCATAATCGTTTGCCAAATTCACTTGTCATGGTTATTTTCTATAATTATCGAATTTTATACGATATACGCATTGTAATGCCTTCTAGCAAAAAAAAACTAAAAATATATACTTTATCAACAATGCTTCTAAAAACAAACATCCAAAAATCTATATATATATATATATATATATATATATATATATATATATCCAAGAAAATTTGATTATAAAAAAAGATTCCTCATTATTTTCAAGCTCTTTTAATTTCTTTTCTTTAAAGCTTCCTAATAATTCTTTGGATGTTTAAATCTTGAAGGACTTTAACCTTGGATAGATAACAGACTAGGCGAAGGAAACTCTCAATTTTAAAATCCTGAGATCAGTCTTAGATTTTGTGGCATTCCTTGTGCTAATTAAAGATTTGGCATTAGATAACCACCAATAGATTATATGCCATTAAACACCAATCACCCAACCAAATATTCATTCGGTTTACACAGTGAGAGTCGACATCAATAAAGCAGTCATATTCTACTAGAATAAATAGCTAATCACTTCTTCAATACAGCGAGACATAATCTTTCTTTTTGACGTCGTGAGAATTAATTTTTAATAGTAAAATTTATCACTGCGCTTTCGTTTATAGCTAGGTTGGAAAATAGGCACAATAATCTGAGTTTGAATTTGGTAATATGCTCAGAAGAATCTTAGACAAAAATGAACAACTTGTTGATATTCATTCTTTGCTTACCATTTTTTATGACGGTTATATACCAATGTTTTTGGTACTGGTTTCCTATAGCAAAATGATTAAGTACCAGTCTCAGGATTGTTTAATTGACAACTCAAAATATGACAGGGGTGCTCACGAAGTGATTTTTCATTGTAAGAACGTGAGATGTGCGTGAGCCTCTGCCAGCGTCAAAAGTAGGTTTGCAAAGGTGGGAGACACGCTGTAAGCGGTTTAAAGAAGGCCAAGAGTTAGGTTATATGTTGTACTTGACACTGGTAGAAGTTGAGTGGAAAAATGAACTCAAAATTGTTTTTAAAACGTATAGATTCTTTAATGATACGGATCATCCCGCAGAGTATGATGTCTGGAAAAGTTATTAACTGAAATGTCGAGATATAAACAATGTTATTAAGGAAAAACAAAGAAATGCTTTCCCAGTAGAAAGAAAGATTATTCGATAAACTGAGACAAAAATGGACAGTCGCTTGTTTCACATACACAGATAAAATGAGTCAACAAAGTTTTTGTTCTTCTGAGGTAACTACATCGGTTTTAGACTAAATCGAATGCGTAGATTCCGATTTCGTGCTTAGAATTGTTTCAGAATATCAGGATTTTTCAGATCTACATCGTATGTCACGGTTAGATCCGTTAATTGGCTCATTTTCATGACTTTACACCACTTTATATCACCCGTGCTGTACCATTATCAGGAAGAACAAAGAATGTTTTTGGTTTCAATGGACGTTTATTTCTCATGTATCCCTTGATTTATATTCTGTCTTCTGATGCAATCGATCCATAAAGACGTCGTAAACTACGATAAATTAATATACAATAATAAACAGACGTATAATATAATAAATAAATATACAGAATAAATATACAAACAATTCAGACATAAGAAAAGAACAAACCTAATTAAAATTACACTTACCAAAACTTTAAGTTCCCCTGTGCTGGTATTACCTATGATATCTTTAATGTCTTAAATAACTTTCTTTTAAGCGTTTATTATAAACGTCTTGTATCACAACTATAATTACCCAATTCAAGGGAACGATCTATCGTGCTATTACACGTGCTGTAATGCTTATCGACGAAGAAAATAGACACGGCGACACGGTTTCAAATTCTAAATAAGGCTGGTAGCATTTCACATAGCACTAATACACGTGAGATAATTATTTACTCAACTATTCTCCTTTTAGCTATGGGAAAATAGTGGGTCAAACTAGACTCTTAATCTTGATGACATCTGGTCTTGGATAAGAACAGCTCTAAATCTAAAACCCGTCAAACTCCTGTTAAGAATGGACATTGTCACACATCACACTCGTGCGTAGTTCGTAAATATATACGTCGAGATCAGATTTATTAAGAATTTGGATTAATTAAGAATAAATAAGGGATGCTATACAAAACAGAACAAAATGTCAAGTCAAAATACCCGATAAGCAGCGCACAGGAGTTACTCCTGGCGAGACGAAGGCGATGCAGGACCGGTAAGCATACCACAGTGCCCAGTCACTCCAAGCCGAAGGAATTTTGACCAAAACATTTAGAAAGATCAAATGGCCAAGAGCCGCTGACAGAGACACTTGGCTGGAGTTCGACACTAACATTGGCGAAATAACAAAAATTGCATTAAGGGGTACAATTGAAACGCGCCTTATGATGCTGTCTAAGATTATAATAAGTTATGCAGAGGCGCAATTTGGATATGTAGAGGCAAAGGAAAGACCCAAAAGAAAGGAAAACGACTTACATTCTTTTCTGTCTCACGTATCCAACGCGTTTTTCTTCATAGTAACATCCCATCTAAAAAGAAAATGTCTGAGTCGCGCGATCCTGTTTATAACAACTACCCTTATTGATGATTGGCTCTGGAATTGGCCAATCGGATCCAAGAGGATCACGTTGACGTATTTAAACACTTTTCTGTTGGCGTTGCACAAGGGTGGTGTGTAGGAGTTTGATCGTCTCCAACGAGGTCTGGCTGGCTGAGGGGGTATTATGCTGGAAGACCTGAAACCCCCTATGAAATCAGCCAATAACATAACTGACGACGCCACCCTGCGCTAAGTCTGGCGTATTTCAAACAACAAACTAACCAACTAACCAACAAAAATATTAAGAAATAAACTAGATAATCTTGATACATCTACGACATTCATCAAATTGCGCCCTTCGATTACAATTTATTCTGGTCTGTACAGATTTCTTTGAATGAAGAAAAAAAAAAGATTATTCTTGTAAAATTTGAAAGATTCCCTTGAGCAGTTCCTTAGTTAGACTTTTAGGTGTTTTAGATGAAAAGTTTATAATTCCGAAGCTTTCTCGAAGTTCGTACAACGTTACAACGTACTATCGCAAAATTAAGAATCTGTGGTTGAACAAATTTAATCATTAAAATCGAATGATAATCACCATTCCTTATTAAATCAAATAAAGTTATTTGTCAGCCCCTTACCTCCTTATATATATATATATATATATATATATATATATATATATATATATATATATATTGATGAAAAATCGGTCGGTTCTCTATTCCAGACGTATGTAGCCGGCTGCGTCTAGCCACGCTTAGCAGACGTGATACCTCGAAAGACGGTGTATGTGGATGACAATATATATATATATATATATATATATATATATATATCGAGAGAGAGAAAGTGAAAGAGAGAGAGAGAGACAGGGGGGAGAGGTAGAGAGAGAGAGAGAGAGTGAAAGAGAGAGAGGGGGGAGAGAGAGCACCAAATATTTACTATAATTGGAAAATACGTATCTCAAGCAACGAATGAGACAGACAGAAACACTCACACATAGATAGATAGATAGATAGATAGATTTACGAACACTTAGACGAATTATGAATGGATGATACGTTAATTCTCTTTAAAATAGTGTCACTAACAATCAATACATTATTGCAGCGAGTTTCCATTGATTGAAGCAATACAAATATCGTGGAGCTTTATATAGTATGAAGCTCCCTTGCACGTCCTTCAGTTCAAGTTTTATTTTAGATAGGATGAAAAACGACATAGCCTGTCGAGGGCGGAAATTTGCATTCTTATACAGACGTGTTTATGTAAAACGGCCAATCAATTAATATGAAAACCAGAGAGAAAATATTAAACATTGCACTTAACTTTTTTAGATCACGTCCAGACATATATTGATCCGAACATTGATTGATTGATTGATTGATCTTAACGGCATGTCAACTCACCCAGGGTTATTTCATGCCAAGCGGTAGGTTGTGAGGGATGGTCGAATTTATTGTTATGTTTTTTTTTTCAAAGTTTTCTATTGTTTTTGATATTATGTTGTTTGCAGTTGTTTGTTTCTAAGTGGATTGGAAATCAGTTTAAAGAATATATATTTACCAACCTGCCAATATACCAATATATATTTTCTGCACGAGCAGAATGCGATACAAGGTCAATTTCTTAAGCGGAGTTCAGCAGGTTTGAATTCAGAGTTTTCCTTCTCCTAGACCGGTGGCCTAACCAAGGTTAAAGAGCCCAGTCTGCCCTACTATTTACCCATAGCTGGAGGGAGAGTAGCATTCATACCTTTCCCAAGGATATTAGCGCTAAATGAAATGCAATTACCACGTCCAGGATTTGAACTCGGGGCGACGACTCCATTTCCCATGACTGTAACCATTACACCACGCGCTTCAGTTTAAGGAATACGTTATAGGGTTAATTTCAGGTTTGGTATAATCGATAGTGTGGTAGAAAGATTTTAAAACTATTTTTATAAACATTTTCTTCTATACAATCCATAGATGGGACCCTAACAGGTACTACCACTCCGGGTCAGAGTTGACCTGGGAGCAATGGTAATGAAGGAGTGCCCCACATTCCACAGACCTCTAGAACTGGAACCTCACCATCAGAGTTTAACGTCATTATTAGGACATAAAGACCCTCAGGCACCGCCTTCTAGCACATAACGAGACGTTGAGAAATCTTCACTTTATTTTATAAACTAATTGTATACATAATCATCATCATCAGGTCGTGCAGACAGCAAGGATTCCCAAGAATCTCTCTCTCTCTCTCTCTCTCTCTCTCTCTCTCTCTCTCTCTCTCTCTCTCTCTCTCTCTCTCTCTCACCAGTTCTTATCGGTCATCACTCTTAGCAGGTATCTTATACGGCATCCAACATCCTTACAGGGCTGATTGATGTAGGTTCTTGCAGGTCGAACTACACTGGTGTATCCATATGTAGCTGTCACCAAGAGATGTGTTTCTAGCAGGTAACCCTACACTGGTGTGTCCATATGTGGGTGTCCCAGGAGATGTGGGTTCTTGCAGGTCGGATTACACTGATGTGTCTATACGTAGGTGTCCTCAGGAGATGTAGTTTCTGGCAGGTCGTACTACACTGGTGTGTCCATATGTAGGTGTTCCCAGGAGATAAGGGTTCTTGCAGGTCGGACTACACTGGTGTGTCTATACGTAGGTGTCGCCAGAAGAGCCTCTCTTATGAGTTGTTCTTGATTTGCCAGCAATGTTCGGCCTGTCTTGTTCGTCTTACTTAGATGACTTGGGTGATAGGATGTGAATGGATGTACAGCTTCTTTTTATGGGTTGTTATTTCAAAGATTTGTTCAGTACAGCATGTAGCATCCTGGTGTAGTTCCCATCTAGCTTTTTCTGTGTAGCTCCAATCTAACTTTTTCTTAGGTTCAGCATGCTTATATCAAATCCGGTATTATGGTATCACGTGTGATGAATCATATTACATTAGTAATGGTGTAAGATTTCGTTAGAAATGAACAGGGCGAGATGATTTCAAATAGGGCTGTTTGCATTTCACATAACGCTTATATCCTTGGAAAAGGTAAGGATACAACTATGCTATTCTAGCTATGGGTAAATAGTAGGACAGACTGTGGTCTTTAACTTTGGTATGGCAACATGTCTTGGAGAAGGAAAACCCTGAATTCAAAATAAAAGGGCTCTATTCTCGTTAGTTTAAACTACTTTAAGAGTTCTTGCTATCTACCACTAAGAATTGCTAATTATTTTTATCGTCATAAAGAAGTCTACACGAATTGAACTTCTCAGCTTAAACTTTACATTTCAGTTTATCTACGCCACCGAAGAGAATTTTTCTTTTAATTACAAATCTAATAAAATGCAGAGAATATCACGTCGTTCCCAGAACGAGGCAATTTTCTTGGTTTGCTTCCATTTTAGGTTGCAATGCTTATTCTGGCAGTCCATTATAACTTCATTCATTTTTTAAAAATTTGACCTACCTACAAATACACGCGCAAATAAATTGAATAGGTAAACATAGTTTTCTGTATCAATTCATATTAGTCTATTTAGTTAATTTGGAATATATCTTAAGTATTTTATTTATATTATATTTCCATTTCCTTTGGCGACAGTTTCCTGACTTATGACATTTTAAGAAAAACTATATCAAGGATTATTAACAAAACTGAATAATTTTATTTGTTAGTGTTGTGCCCTTCAGTTTTATATGATTTTTTACAATTAGATTCAACAACAACAAAATCCGTAAGAATTAAAATGTTGTAAACGAATTTTATTGAGGCATGCTGTCCACGTAAAAATTTGGTGATCACTCAACCCTTGCAATAAAGCTCATCTTGTGCGTATTTTGAATTAGTTTTAGTCTCATCTCTCGTCTTGCTGCAGGTGGGGGCATCAATAACGTTCTTATGTCTTCATCGTTGCTCACTTGTGGGTATTCTCACTACAGGAGACGCTACTTGATAATCAAAAGCCTCTAA
This sequence comes from Doryteuthis pealeii, assembly GCA_023376005.1. Lineage (NCBI taxonomy): Eukaryota > Metazoa > Mollusca > Cephalopoda > Myopsida > Loliginidae > Doryteuthis > Doryteuthis pealeii. Next base: position 96,159,683 of record CM042137.1, on the reverse strand, counting down.
ACTCTTTGGGTAGATGAGGTATTATTTCACCACAACGGCGATAGGACTGCTAAGTTATTTATTCAATTACCTTGAACTCTTCAAAGTTGGGTGAGTGTTTACCTCAATTTTAAAATTATACATATACTTGTCTGAAACGTGTTTGAGACGAGGTTCGATAATTTGTATAATTTGAATTTTTCAGAGTGTTGTCGATATCTTTATTATATGTACAAAATGTTTCGGCCGAAGTGTTCACTGACCGTCTTCAGGAGTTTTGTCGAACTCGGGAAACTTCCCACTAAAAAACCAGGAACCTTCATGTCGTGATCAGGAGCTATAACGGAACTTCGAACTAAACCGTTTATTTAATTCACTCGGATATATTGTTCTCATTCCGCTAACCATGAAAAGGTAAAATGTTTATTCAATCTATGTTATATATAAAAGGCTCGATATTCGACCAGAGTTATAAGCTGTTTGATGGCGCCTATACATATTTGTTAATAGGCACGCATGTACGTAAGATAGTCGTCCAATGCACAGACGTGCGACCCCCCAATCTTCATCTCGACCGAAGCGAAAGTGTTTGCATTCATCAATTGAATAGAAACAAATGCTACAAATATTCTTTGAAAGGTATGAATCCAATTCTCCCCTCCAGCTATGGGTAAATAGCAGGACAGACTGGCTATTTAACCATGACTAGGTAACCAGTCTAGGAGAAGGGAAACTCTAAATTCAAACCTGTTAAACTCCACTTTAAATTGACATTATGTCGCATCCTGTTCGTGCAGAGGGGTTGGTAAATTTATATTTTATGTTATATATTTACCTCACGAAGTTTTATAAATAGAGATCAAAATCTGACAGGATTTTTATCTGTTATAGAAACGTTTTTTGCCGATATGTAATTGGCGAAGATGTTGTATTAAATTTACTTAAACATTTAAATTGCCATAAGTATTGGGGCAATCAATGCAAATATTATGAACGGACGTTAGAAGAAAACATTTTCTGAATAAATTCAGTCTGTATCTTGTTTTATTCTTATTCTATTTTGTCTGTATTTATAAATAGTTGACGGTGTATATCGTCAGTGTCTGCTTCATCGATATCATTTATTATCAATTTCCCATCTGACTGAAGTATAATTTCGCCCGGGATCTGCTCAGCGGGGAGTAACTGACTATTCTTTTTCTCTTCACATTCTACCCTGTCGGTGGGGCAGCAGTATACACTGACACCACCTCTGCAAGGGGTAAGAACTCCCATGTGTCAACCCGTTGGTCCTGGGTTGCTATCTGTGATGCTTAAAAACTAAATCCGACGGCTGAGCAGTCCATCATATACAATATTCCACTTTGGCCTTAATTGGCTAAACAGGCGGTCAAGAGAGACCCTCTTATCAATCGGCTGGCCACGTCAAGCCCTAAAATATATATGATTGTCCCAAACCCTCCTAGTAAAACCCCAACCCTTTTCATGATATATCTGCTAGAAGGCGGTGCTGAGGGTCTTAGTGTGCTGGTATACGTTAAAACTATATCTAAGTTCAAAATTGTTTCTTGGAATATTCCTTTATCGCCGTGCACTTAAAAACTCTTACCCGGAATGGTAAGTAACTTTTAAAGTCCGATCTATGGGTTGAATCGAAAACCAAAAAAAGAGATAAAATCGCGTTTAAAAATTTCAGTTAAAAAAATTGAATATCCAACAAGAATGAATAGAACAAAACGTGTTTCGGCATAAGATAACCCAACAAATTTGAAATAGCGTAAAATCAACTAACCAAACAAATGAACTAGCGTTTCTATTTTTTAATTCAATCTATCACCCATATATATATATAGTATATATATATAATATAATATTATAATATTATATAATATATATAATATATATATGTAATGTATAATGCAACAAGACATGTTAAGGAATTGAATCTAAAAGTTATATTTCCTACCAAACGGTAGCGTTCAAACGGTATATATATATATTATTATTTATATATATTATATATATATATATAATTATATTATAATATATTATCTATATATATATGAAAATTGCAACTCAGCCATATCCAGGAATGAATGAAATTGTTCTAGTTTCCCTTATCTCAAAAATGACCTATTATGATTCAAAAAAAGCATTGCATTAGCATATACTGGTAGTTTTTAAAATCATCCATGACTTTAACTACGAATACAGATATTCATCCTGATCCTAAAGCCCTAATTTCCAAGATATATAATATTTTTCATAAAATCCAAATTATTGTTTTTCTTGATGTAACTATGCTGATATCATCAGGAGTAAGTGCTTTATTGTCGATTTTTTTCTGTCTTGCCAAAATTCTTGACGGAGAGGAATGGCATTAACGTTAAAATATCCAGGATGAAAGCTGAAATAACCAAAGTCATCTATTTGAAGCAAAAACAGGTAGAGACAAGGCAAAAGGGCTTGGAACGTTAAGCAAGACTCTTTGAAAAGACAGACTGCAAGAATAATGTGAGAATAAAAAATAAAGAAAGAAAAGTGGACGGCAAATAAGACAGAGAAAATCAAAAGATTACGAATAGGTGCGTGGGGACGAGGGAAGTGGGATTACAGAAAGGGGGTAAGAAGAGGAGTGGGAAGAGTTTACTAAAAAAAGAAAGAAAGAAAGAAGAAAAGAAAGGAGAACAAACATTTCAAAAACTGGCGCAAAATAAGCACAACAAAGAGTAGATAGCGTACTTAAAGACACAAGAAAGTAATGATAGGAACTAGTGGTGAAAAAGGATGAATATGAATTAATTTTGATAAGAAGAAAAAAGAATTAGATAAGGAAATTGATAAAAAGTTAGCCAGAGCAATATGAGGACTACAATATATATATATATATATATATATTACATATATATATACTATATATATATATATATATATTATAAATCGGACAAGATGAATGATTGATGATATATATAGTATTACACACAAAACAATACACAATTATGCACACACACCCACCACCACACACATCACAACCCAATATATATATGAATAGTAATTTCAACAAGAATTCAACACTAAATTGGAACTCGAACACTTCGTACATATGAAGGTTTTATGTATATAGTTATATAATATATATATAATATTATATATTATATATATAATTATTATATATATCAAGTGTGTGTGCTATATTTTGGTTTACATAGAATCTGATAAATAGAACATAACATTTCGAAATCAGACTTGAAGTCTACGTAAATAAATTTGTTTCTGATAAATTTAAGGTTTTTCACACAGACAACATACACGCCGTCCAACCGCCTCTCATATATATATATATAATATTATATATATAGTAATACTATATATATATATAACTATCAGTGTGGGATTTATTTTGCTAATATTTAGAATAAAATTAATCAATGTTGAGAGAAATAGTATAAAGACACGTTTTTTACAATAAGCATCCATAAAAAAAACTGTGAAACAAGACTCAAACGTGGGTTGAAAAACAAGTGACCAATAGAAAATCACAGCAGCGCTGATAATCTGAAATAAGTAATAAAAAAACAATTTACACTAAGTCAAACGATTTATGATGGAAAACAAAATTTTCATAAATTGGGGATATCTCTCTCTCTCCTCCTCTCTCTCTATATAGTAACTATATATATATATATATTATAATAGATGTATGAAAAATATGATAAAATATGTTTGTGTTATTTTTCATCAGTAGACAGAAGTTGAGGCTGTCTTATATATAACATAACAAATAAAGTGGAAATTCAAATCTCGCCTCACTTCATTTTCCAATCTCTCTCTTTACACGCACGGAGAAAACAAAGATTATATGATGAGTAGTTTATCAAGACACTATATAAGAGAGGGTGAAGTGACAGGCAGAATGGGGAGTAAGTGACGGGGCCGTATTTGAATTTGAAGTTACATATCTTTAGCCAAACTGAATTTAATGTTCTTTTTTTAATTCTCTGGCCTTATTTATTTTCTGATTTAATACTCTTTGCAAACTAACTTTTCCTGATTAATTTTTATCTAGAGCTCATATGGGTTACCCGAACAGGGCCACCTTTTTACTGAACACACACACAAACACACACACACATAATTTATATATATATATAAATTCTAGCAATAAGTCATACATGTAAGACACTATATATATACATACAACACACACACACACACAACACACACAACATATATATATATACTATATATATATATGGTGTGTGTGCGTGTGCGTGTGTGTGTGTGTGTGTGTGTGCGTGTGTGTGTGTGTGGTGTGTGTGTGTGTGTTGGATCAAGCTCTGTGCGATACATGGATTTTGCGCAGAGATCTCTCGAGAGCATGAATGATTGGGAGTGGCGAGAGATTGGGCCCTGAATAATCCGTGCTACTGTCGTGACAATGAAATGAAATTGACGTTATCTATGTATATATGTTTGCTACAGATTGTAATGACTCAATATCATGATAGAGCATTATACATCTGGCGTTAGATATCGTAGTACAAAGAGTCCAACGGCACTTGGTGATTGTTCAGTTTCTGCTCTAGATATCAATGGGCCAAGTCATATCCACACACACACACACACACAACTACACACACATATATATATATAATAAATATTATATATTATATATCTAATATATAATATTGTGTGTGTCGGTGTGTGTGTGTGTGAAGCGAAGAAAAGACTCTGAGAAAAAGAAGATCCTATTTGAAAGATATTCAAAAAGATGAAGTGAACAAAAAGAAATATTAAAATATATATGTATACATAATTAAGAGCAATAAGAAAAACGCCTCTGGTGTAGGAATAATCAGTGAAGAAGAAGGAAGAAGCAAGCAAACAAGATAATGACGGTAAAAAAGTAAACAAAATGAAATATATTCGTAGAAATAAAAAAACTAAAAGAAAATGACAACCCACCAAAGCGACAATACAGAAAGACAAGGAAACTCATATAAACACATCAAGACAAAAGGGCACCATGTTCGTGCAAATGGTCGATTATCGTAGCGAATTCAGACCATTGTTACTGGATTCGGATTCTGTCACGAACCCTGCCTCTGATAAATCTGCCCTTATGCTAGATTAATTTAATCTTAGTAATTGAATAACCACATAATGTGTTAGAAGAAACAGGAAAAGGATACATGCAACCGGTGTCCCTTCTAGAGTGGCTAATTTCAGGCTTATCATATACTCCGTCAAAAGCTTCACCATTGGGTAATGGTAGAAATTTAAGCATTTGCTTAACCTATGACTGAGATTTCCTACACCCCCACACCCACCCACTCATAGATTCACACAGACACGACCCAGACCATGTAACAGCACACACGACACCAGACACAAGTGATGACAACAACACACACACATATTATATATTTATATATGTGTGTGTGTGTGTGTGTGTGTGTGTGTGGTGAAAGATAAATAGAAAGAAATGTTGTATGGATAGAAAATTATTTTTGAACACTTTTCCGAAATTCTATGTATTCTTAACGATTGTTAAGTTTTCAAATATCAAATATCTGCCCTGTTTCTCTATTATTATTATCTATATTGCATTTTATAATTAAAATCATAATGGAAAAGAATTCAATTGTATATAAAAGACAACCTCTTGGTCGAAACCCGTGTCGATTCCGATATAATAATTTTATCCATACAATATTTTTTCAATTTATCTTCAACATATTTTGTCGGATTTCACTTCCGTATTCCCAACTTAACACCACACACGGATGAACCCACACACACACACCACACACACACACACACACACACATATATCATATATAATAAATATTATATATATATATATACTATATTCCGCACTTTGAGCGGCAAGTGACACAGTATCAAATTTAGTTCAAGCGGATTTTACCAGGTTGGATTTAAGTGTTTTCTTTCTTCTAGAACTGGTTTGCATAGCCATGGTTAAAGCCAGTCTGCTTACTATTTAACCCTTAGCTATATAGTGGAGTTAAATGGATGCATACCTTTCCAAGATAATAAGGCACTATGTTGAAAATGTAAAAGCTTGTACATCGGATTTGAACACTGGTCACGAGTTCATTTTCTACCGATTCAACCATTACAACCACGCCTCCAACTCCAAGATTTCCTACATATATGATGCTCTTCTTTCGTGCCCGTTACTGTCCACGATTGCGAAGTTTAAATTTAAATTCAGACTTGTCCCCTCGCTCTCTAGAATGACCGTTTGACCTACCAATGTGCATAGCGCGTCGTCCTTCGTACTAAAATTGCAATAGTTTTATCTTCGTTGTAAGGGATTGAAAATAACACGCAGTTATCCTCGCAGAAGTTATTGAAATAAATTCATAAGCTTCTTTAACTTCGAGAGAGAGGGGTCAGTTTAATTAATATAGTTCAGTCTTTAGACTTTCGGTCCTCGATTAATTTTCTGGCAGACAAGTTCTTTTTTCAGTTGGTAAATATTAACGCTAGCTTTTCCACACCACTACACGCGGTCCCGCTCGGCCCGACTACTGCCCCAATCACCTCACTCTCGCTCCGCGTGACTGCCCTCCGGGACAAAAAACTGACGACGAACCTGTCCTGAAGCCCTCGTTCTTTTAATATTCACATAGTAACCCACGTATTTTATCTCTGTCTGAATAACGGGCAGTTGTAACAACTTCTTTGTTTAATAAAACCAGAATTCATATTTTCCTTTTGTACCAATTATATAACACCAAGGCTAGAGAGATCCCAAGTATTCTCCTACTATTGTAATCATAATAATTGTTGCAGATTTGACCTGTTTGTTTTGCGCGGGAAGTCGAAAAGACAATGAAAAGGCGAACAAAGAAAACTTGTACGGCGTTTGAGAGCGAACAAAAGGAAACTTCATCTGGACAAAAGACTAACAACAACAAAAAGGAGGGACTTTCCGGTCAGGGAAAAAAGGAATGTGTGGCGTTGGTCATCGATATTTATAATCAGACCTAGGACTAGA
>CM042137.1:96118957-96152577 GCA_023376005.1 Doryteuthis pealeii | reverse complement strand
CACCCCCCCACACCCACCCGAGAGATTTTTACCGCAGTCAGTGGATACTAGTTTGGTTTTGCACTCAAGAACGAAGCTACTTCGTTAACATTTTGCAACTTTTAATGTTGAATAAGGACTATCTAGAGCAAAAATAAGCTGTTAGATGATCCGGATAGAAATTATCATGATTAATGTTGGTGGGTTGGATTGATTTTTAAATAACCATCAGAAACAATATATTTCCCTTGTAACAGATCATATATGCGCCGTAGCAAAAATTCTGACAATAATAAACGCTAATCAATGGCCACCGACATTATTCATTCCGATTGGAAAACGTTGGAAGTTTACAAAATGAGAAAAATAAGTCCCCCCAAAAATGGTTATCTACTGAGAGTATGTAGAGAATTTTAAAAGTATTAAAAACAGATGAGCAGTATATAAAATCAGTTCCCGAAAGAGTGATGCAACAAGAATTGCGTCTGAATTGGAACAACTTCTAGTGGATTTCTTGGGAACAGTTAAAAATCTGGTTAAGACTGAGGTTAAGTCCTATAAAGTTCAATAGGTTATTTGAAGTGTTATTCTCCAAATGTTTATTTTTAAAATTATTAAAATCTTATGACGTAGCACTGGTCTGTCTACCTAAACACATTTCTGTTGCAATTCATCCCAGATCGTGGTTCTCACCGCGAGGGTCCATGTTGGACCACTGGGAAACCATATACACATTTGTTTTTGGACCCAAGGCCAAGTGAAAATGTATTATAACTATAAAGTTAAATGGGATTTTGTAAGACAATGAATCGAGTATGGGGTCGCGACCATAGTAAAATAGGCTTGGAAAAGAAAAGGGGTTCAATAGGTAAAAAAGGTTGAGAAGCCATTGCATCTAGAATAATGCACCCAGACTTACCGGAATATCTTGGGCATGCCTAAGTAATGTTTTAGTCGAGAAATAGTAGAAAATGTATACAATTGTGTGTGTATTTTTTTTCCGGTTTGTTGTTAAACGAGGTTGCATGACAATAAAGTATCCGCTACACCCATGTTAAAGGGTAAACTAAGGTAAATGTTATTCCCTTTAATTTTCTCAACTATTTTGTGTTTCAATATTCCTTAACTCTATATACTCCTGAAGAGAAAAGACAAATATTACCGTACAGTAAACTAAATAATTAAAGTACAAGGGCAAGATCTTGGTTAACTAGTTCAAGAATATTCGAAGTAGAGTAAAAATGTGATACCTTGAACAGTAAAGAGCTAAACATGACTGGAAGATGTGATGTAAAGATATTAAAATATTAAAAACGTATTAAAGATATTTAAAAAATAATAGAACTGAGATAATGATTTTAGATTTATTAATCCCTTATTTAGTGTTTGGGCCTTATGCTTGCTAATATGCGCCAAGTAACGGGTATACTTGGTGGCTAATAAAAGACCTATGTTATTTATAGAAAGGAATTTGTCCATCAGCCGTTCGTATTACTTGTTTTTTGTCAGAATTAGTGCTGTGCTAATAGGAATACAATATTCATTCAATATATATATATATATATATATATATATATATATATAATATATATATATATATATATATATATATATATATATATATATATATATAATGTCGGTGTCACAAACACATTTATAAACAAATACATCAACCACTGATTAGATTTAAACGAATCATGCCCAAACCTAATAAAACATTACCCAGGTGCCTTCACTGAAGATATGTTAATCAGAAGATGATCTTCACTCTACAAATGGATATGCCACTTCGCCAGTCAATTTTTATCACATCCTCTATGGATGGTCAAATGCACTGAATCTTTGTATCTATTTCTAAAAGTATTTTTAAAAATTTTACCAAATCTTTTTTTATTTTTTCCTGACAGTTCGGAACTAGTATCGAACAATAAAAATGATAACATAAAAGCCACCTTCCTATTTCCCTTAACACATTTTATTCATCTTATACGTGAGTCATTAAAAAGTTATAAGTCTCCACCAGATATTTTATAACTGTTTAGGCTTCTCTTTTGTACACATTTAGATTCGTTGTACAGTTCAAACTTTTATATGGGCCTCATCTGCACTGAAAATATGACATAAATCTGAATAAGTTTTTCTAGTTTTATAAGAAATGTCTACTTTTTGAATGAAGCTTACTGCTTTTCAAACAACTCTCGTACACACACACACACACACACACACACACACACACACACACACTTACATATATATATATATATATATATATATATATAATATATATATATATTATATAATTATTTATATATATATATCAGTAGCCACGAATGAATATGAAACACATTTACATTCAACCTGTAAATTCTGGGCAAAATCACACATCCATATATATCTTTACACAGAGGAATAAACATATAAAGATCTAAAAACAGTCGGGTAGGCACACATGCTTACTAGTGTTAATATCTCGATCACTTGCTTAAACATACGACGATTTTAAACGCTTCTACAATTATGTGTATCACTGCGTAAATGTCTAATCACATGCTCGGCCATTATGGTGTCGTATGACCAGGCAGACGTGACAGAATCTACCTGAACTTACTCAAGCGAGGAATGTTCTGACTACATTTTTGTTGACAATAAAATTCCAGGGGGAATTAACTAAAATAAATGTTTCATCGATGTCTCACTCTGCAAACAATTCATTCGTCTACTGCTGTCAATAACAAAGGCAACTTCAATAGATTGGAACATGAATACGCACACATACTGCAGTTTAGTATAATGGTGAGTTATAACATTACGATCAGGAATATGCAGCGAGAACAACAGCTACTGTCTCATACGAATTTGTCTGAATTACACATGAGTCTGGAAGCGCGCTTAGTTTATGGATTAGAACCATGACTTATACTAGGGACTGGCAAACAGAGCCTCAAATTCATTTTTGACCAAATGACTTTAGCCTCCCCCCCCCTACAGAAAATAATTTACCAAAAATCAGGGAATTATTGGATTTTAATGAAATTTTCAATGTTTATTTATCAAAGAATGATCTTTAGAATGCATTATTTATTTTATTTCAAAACTTTTAAATTTTTTTCAGGTGACTTAATTTTGATCCCCCTTATGTTGGGGGCGTAAAACTGTTTCAAGTTGGTCCTTACCTGATACTAATTACAGTATAAATAAAGAAATAAAAGACCGAAGTTATGAATAGAAACAAAACAAAAAATTTACGGTTGCTCTTCTATGAGAAAATAAATACCGAAAATCGAAAAATAAAATGTAAAAAAATAATAAATAATTAATTTTTTGGAGATTTCTTTTTTACCCATTTCGATAATTATTTAATTGGCTATTATTATTAAAGGGGAGGGGGTACATTTTCAATCGAGTTTTTCTTCAAAACTTATTACTTTCGTCTAAAAAAATAAGGGTTGCATTAAGTAGATATTTATTTTTAGAATCTAAAAATATAACATTTTAAACTTAACATCAGGATTTTCATATTTTAAATAAATTTTATATATTCATTTTTCATAGCAAAAATACTAAATTAAAGTTTTGAAATAAAATAACTGATGCATTATAAAATTCATTAATTGCTAAATCAATACTGAAAATTTCATTAAAAATCGGATAATTACCTGATTTTTGGTAAAAAAATTATTCATCCCAAATGTTACGTTGAAATTGTAAACAAGCGCCTAAAACCATTGAAAAACAGCCATAATGGCGTCGGCGAACAAAATTGACCAAAACAAATACTTTTAAATCTTTTAAAAATAAACTGCATATGTAATGATATTTTTCTTTTGTAATGATGGTTATTATGGTACTACTTATCGATTTAGACAAAGTTTAACCTTAAATGATAGATCTAATTATTCTTAATTCGCTTTTAAAACTCGTAGTATCCGATTTTTTTTGCTACTCCCTAACTTATACAGTTGCCACCAAAACAAGCAGTCGACAAATATTCTCATAAAAATAAGCACAACATGGGTTCAATTCGTTTATCAGGCAACAGTATAAGAACCGGGGACGATACTTCTTCAGGGGGAATTAGTATTATTAGCATTCCATAGTTAATTTCTATATAACGAGAATGTAGATGGTTATAAAATGATGTCCACGTAGACCAAACAATCTCATGAATCAGTTCCAGAGTGAACAGGAAATATCTTTATTCTCTATAATATATTACTATTATAAAATGTTTATTTGAGCATAAACATTTTCTTGATTAAGACCATAACCATTTTGTTGGTTAGGGCATAGGCATTTTGTTGATTAAGCACATATATATTTCTGTTAATGCAAAGTTAAAGTTGCATATATCGATGCATAAAATGTAACCGACCAGTCTTGGCGAAAGAAAACTCTGAATTAAAATCAGTTTTACACTGCTGAAAAATCGAACTTGTATCCCATCCTGTCTGTGGATGTCTTAAATACAAACTCCTAAAGAACATGGTGCTCTTTGTGATAAATGTCTGAATGATAGGCGTGCAAAAACAATGACGTCTTTATTTGAACTAGCAAATAAATGCACCCTCCGGGTGCAAGTATTTAAGTTTTAATGTAATAAAATATTGTATTAAATTAGAAAGGCTAATGAAACTAAATAAGAATACAGATAAAAAGATTTGAAACAGAGGGAGTATAATAAAAGATTTGAAGCAGAGGGAGTATAATAAAAAATGGAACAACTGAAACTTACTCTTCCATCACTCTCGTCTTTCATTGTTATTTTTTTCTAATTTAAGTATTTAGTTATAAGAGGAAGTAAAGAATAAAATGACAGATATTTTATCTTGTTAATGGATTTCATTTAAGATTCATTGAAGAGATTTGTGCTTATATTCATTAAAATAAAACCAAACAGTTAGAAATCAATAATACTAAGCACATATTTATTAAATTCGATTTTTTAATATTAATATGCAAATTAGCCTTCCCGTTCACATTGTAAAACGCTATTTTGTTGTATATATAAATATAATTGCATGTTGTTAGTACGTAGACATAGTTAACAGTATTAATAATGTAAGACAATTTTATTAATAATTGAGGTTTAGATAAAAATAAAATCATGGAGAATGTGATGTCAATAACTAAGACAATTGTGACTTGAGTAGGAATATAGTTTCGGTTACAGACAGAAAAACACACAATCTCCATTATAATAAGATAAGATCTTTAAAATTCTTTGACGCCTTGTTTGATTAACAGCCAAACTATTCAAAATAATTTCTCATGCTGGGTCATTGCTATCCCCGGATATAGAGGAAACACCTAAGGGAAACTAGAGAATACATTGGCGGAAACGTTGTACATTTACATACCACAATAAAAATGAGGACAACAATCAAAAAAATTAAAATCATGTATGTAGCCTGTGCAGATGCCGCATCAAGGTATTTGCGACAATATCTATCTTCATTAGAGAGTCCCATCTTGTTTTAATGGTTGGCAAGCTTAACAACTGAATAGTGAGTTGATCCTCGCTGGATGCTCCATACTTGTGACCTTGTGTCACATCATAGCCGTGGCGAACGGGATGGATAATCTGTCTTCATCTATCTATCTCGTGGCGGTTTCAATGTTCCAATTTTTCTGCTATCAGCGTTTCGGGAAATCTGTATTCATTTGGTGTTTATATATTTTCTTGCTACTGAACCAAAAGCTAAATTGATGGATATATTTCTGCTATTATAATGATTAATTCATATTTAATTAATTGTTTTCCTTGTCTTCCCTTCGGTATTACTGAAATCTTTCTATATTTCTTCGTCCCGGTGGACTTAATTTCCCGCCAATCGTTAACTGTCTTCTCGCCTCATTGAAAGTCTGTTTCAATATCTGTGTTATATAGGAATAGATGACAAGATGAATTAACATGCTATTCTCTCATAAAAAGACTCGTAGCCCATAACATATCTTTATACCACATAGCAAACAATAAGATAGAAAACAATACATAAATAATAAATAAGAAAAATAAGAATAAATTATGAATAAAGAATAATGAATGAATAATAAGATTTAATAAGGATATGTTTACATGTATGTACACAATACTGTTGGGTTTCTTTTGGCTTTTACAAATATTTAATGCAGACTTCAACTTTCAATCTGTCATTGATTTTTCAATTTCATTATTTTCCTTAAAAAGGACTCTTGCCAGAATTCCCAAATGTATCCATTAATTAATTTTATTGATCATTGTTTACCTGGTATCACGTACTACTCTGTCATCTTCTCATTTGTATCCCGCTGTGAAAAGACGTATTTTAAGTTTTAATGACACGCCTTGTCTTTCTTTTTCTTTACATACTTTTTCTTTTCTTTTTACAGCAAAAAGAAAAAACAATAGCATTGGAGGAACTGCTTTTAAACCTTATTGAACGCAGTCCTTTTAAATCTGGAGCAACAATCCCTGAAGAAAAAAGAAACAGAATGAAAATAGTATTAATTTTTACCATGTTTATTGCCGAGAAATGTGTGATTATTATATATTGTCGTTGAATTCTTCTGATATTAATGAAATGATGTATTGTTTACAGAATCTATCCAGAATATGAAAGATATTCCTATCTTTACGGAATTCGAATGATCCAATATCTAATTAAAATGATTCCGTACTAAAAATAAAGTGACGTCACTAAAATATAGTGAAGTTATTATATTTTGCTGTGATGATACAATATATTCTTATATATAAAGTTATATTATTTTTATTGGCATCACTATATTTTTGTGTGGCATCACAATAATTTTTTGGCAAATTCGATAAACAAAAAGACGTTACTAAAAATATAGTGACGTCACTGAAAATATTGTGACGCAATCAAGAATTAACATATCAAAAATATCGTGTCCTCTCTAAATATATTGTGTCCTCACTGAAAGAAGAGTGTGAGGATACGCAAAAAAAAATTGATTTAAAAAAATATAGTGACTTTTCTTAAAAATGAAGCCACATAACTAGAAAATATATTGTGACACCATTGAAAAATATCACTAGGATTGATTATTATTATTCACTCATTTTGAGTTTTCACTATCAACGTTAGCTGATGGTCTTTCACTGGAGTCTGAGTGAGAGCAAGTCTCCTCAGGTCTCCAGGACTCTTCTGAGTATTCTGGCAGATTGCAGCAGTGCAGTATTCTGGATCGTATCAATCTTTCCTCTGATGTCCAGATTTTGCAATCCCTTTTGCAATTCTTTGGGACCGTTCCAAGTGCACCAACTACAATTAACATCACTTTGACTTTCATATTCCATAACTTTTTTAGTTCTCTGGCAAGGTCCAGGTATTTGCCTATTTTTTTCATTTTCTTTCAGCTTCGCCCTGTTATCTGCTGGCACTGCAAAATCAACCAGTTGACAAGTTCTTTATTTTTTGTTAATCAGCAGAAGGTCTGGTCTTCTTGCTGGGATAAGGTGATCCGTTTTTATTTCAAAGTTCTAGAGAATTGTATGCGTTTCGTTCTCAAGAACAGATTCTGGTTTATGCATATCCATTTTATTGTATGGTCAAAATTACATTTTTTGTATAATTCCCAGTAGATCACCATCCCAACCCAGTTGTGTCTAGTTTTGTACTCCCGTTGTGCTAGATTGCTACATTCGCATAGTAGATGGTTTACAGTCTCATCTCTATTACCGCATAGTCTACATTTACTATTTTGTTGGGTCTTATCAATTTTCGCTTTGATATAATCTGTCCTCATGGCATTATTTTGTGCAGCAATTATTAGTGATTAAGTTTCTCTTTTAAGGTTTCCTTTTCTTAACCATGTCCAGGTTTTTTCATGTGCAACCTCTCCGATTTGTCGTTTAAAGTGTCTATATAATTGTTTTTCTTCCCATTTTTGTTTTCTAGTCTTTGTTGTTTTTCTGTTTGTCCATATATCACGTCTACTATTGTTGTCCGCCATAAGTAATCTGTCTTTGCTCTTTCTTGTGTAGTCTTCAAGTTGTTGGATTGTGGTTTCTACGCAGTCCTCTATGTTGGCAAGACCTCTTCCCCCTTCCTTTCTTGACACATATAATCTATCTCTATGGTCTCTAGGGTAGAGAGCCTTGTGCATGGTCATCAATTTTCTCGTCCTTTGGTCAATCTGTCTGAGTTCTTCATTTGTCCATTTTAAGAATTTTCCCGAGTATTTTACAATGGGGAGAGCCCAGATTTCTGCTGTTAAGTTTGGTTTCTAGAAGTTTTCTAGTTCTCCTGAGATATTCTTTTTTAACATTCTCTTTCATTTCTGCTTGCTTGATATTGTCTGCTTCTAAAATTCCTAATTATTATTATTATTATTATTATTATTATTATTATTATTATTATTATTATTATTATTATTATTATTATTATTATTATTATTATTTTCACTCCTTTTGAGTTTTTCCACGTCAGCATTAGCTGATGGTATTTCACTGAAGTGTACAAGTGTACTCAGGTCTCCAGGACTCTTCTGAGTATTCTAGCTGATTGCAGCATTACAGTAGTCTGGATGTTCTCAATTCTTCCTTGGATTTCCAGGTACTCCAGTTCATTATTATTATTATTATTATTATTATTATTATTATTATTAATAATAATAATAATAATAATAATAATAATAATAATAATAATAATAATAATAATAATAATAATAATAATAATAAGAAGAAGAAGAAGAAGAAGAAGAAGAAGAAGAAGAAGAAGAAGAAGAAGAGTATTTACATCAATCATTAACACCAATTTCATCTAATTGATAAACAGAAAAACAAGAAAACTAGAACACATAAATGGGAAGCAAAACTTCTATGTGTTAACTTCAAAAACAAACCGGAAAGCTTCTGAACGAGAATATAGGGACATGGCGAATAACGAGAAACCTCAAGGAAAACTAAATCTATCATAATTACATAATAACAAACTATGTCAGCAAAATAGATGAGACGCAACGAAATCGCTAATGTAGAATGTATGGAGACAAAAACAAAGGGGTAATCATAAATACGAGATTACAGCAAACTAGCACAAAGTTATTAGAAAACTGGGAACGACTGGATGGCAAACGTGATCACCTGCAATTATATCAGAAATTGTAATTTGGCATACTACCAAATGGCAATGAACAAACCAGGATCCGTCCTATGGCATGAGACACAAGGAACGTATGCGTGCTTAAAGTTGACACTATTGAGATCACGTGATCGAAGTTTGAGCCTGATCACACAATTTTCTTTGCTGTATTTACAGTATAAACATGACCACTCATGCACCAAGGATGTGATCTGATATAACTGGTCAGAGGAAATGTTAGGGGCTGAAATTCATCGGGGAATTTTTGTACACTACGAGGACAGGGCACTACCTCGCATAAATGTGTATGATTGGATAGAGAAGTTTAAAAGTGACCGAACTAGCAAGACACACAGTGAGAGGACAGATCACCGATCAAACCCCACCATTGATTAGAATTTTCAGCAATTTCGAGATATGGAAATGGCGAACCGTTAAGTTATCATCGTTGAGGTAGATTGCTCTCTGTAGATTAACGGATACAGCTATCATAGTCTGCCTATCAAATCATCCACAATGAGCTCGGTTTCTACAAAAACAATAGTCCAAATAACTTTTGAATCTCCCTCGTATATTATTATATTATATATATATATATATAATATATATTATATAATATATATATATATACACATATATATATACAATATAATATATATATAATATACAAGCGTGTTGGTAGATCCTTGCGGAGAGAAAAAAAACAGCAGAAAGTTTGATTGTAAAAATATACTACCAAACATCAACCGGAAGAAAAAATTAAAAAAAAGAAAGGACCAAGATATTCGTACCAACAAAAAATAATCTATTGGTACGTATTTGGCCAAAAGAAAAAACAATTTATATGTATATATATTTATATAAGATATATATATTTCATATAACCGCTAGGAGAAGCTAATATGTAAAAGTGCTCGATACCTAAGTAGAGCCAAGTAATAAAGATATCTAATGAGTCAGACGAACCTACTATTAGTTTCGCATAAAGCTCTTCAGGGCTAAAATCTGACAGATTTTAGCCCTGAAGAGCTTTATGCGAAACTAATAGTAGGTTCGTCTGACTCATTAGATTATCTTTATTATATATATATATATATATATATATATATTATATATATATTGTCAATTTGTATTTATATGAAAGTTTGTATTTGTAACCCGCTCATTTCATTGACGTCAAAATCCGAAACCCGTCAAATTTATTGCGGAAGTCTCCAGCGCGTTTATCAGTACTTGCATTATGTTCTCGGTTCAGTAGGGATTCCTTTCTAGAATCACCTCAGACATCATGGATTGACTCTGTTCTTCTGCTTTTAGTGCAATTAATGTAATGTTGCTCGGCGGAGAGAACCTTCTGATGCTGACGTAGCTAATTATTTTGCATCTACGTATGACCGGAGGGAGAGCTTTCTTACCTGTGGTACATACATCACTAGCAGTTTCAAATATAAGCACATACTTAATATCCTAGCACTATTTTATCATATTTTTCACTGGTTGCTTGATCTTTATATACAAATGTGATTAAATGGACGTGGGAAGAAGGAGGAAATATAATGACGAGGAAAATCGATAATGCAGCTATCTAAAAAAGTAAATAAATTATGAACAGAGTATATCAATAACCTTTCTGATTCGATTTTTCTATTCCATCTTTTTTTAAATTATATCTCGATGACTATAAAAATGGGGAATTCGCTCTGTTAAAACGTATTTTGAATGCAGATGTACTGTTCGAACCAGTAAACTGTGATCAGAGATGAATGCTTTTTTTTTTCATTACTTTAAAAGGTCTATTTTTTGTGCAATTTTGCTGTAGTACGGAAGAGCTGGTGACAATGTTTCGATTAATAAATGCTCTCCATTTAGACCTCCTGTCCAGCGCTCTGTTCTCTTGTCATATAAACGGATACAGCTATCATTTCATTAACTAAAAAGGTTGCTCTTCTCAAAGCAAATATGTTGATGCATCGTTTGTTTTCAGAACAGATATTTACCCAGTCATATTTGCAACGTTTGAATCTTGAGGAGCGGTTTCAAGAATATTTTTCTTGTCATTAAAAAAAAAATTCAAATGATAAGGAAATGTAGGTTTCAGGTGTTTGTAATACATAGGGTAATAAATTTCATATTTATATAAAACCGCCAGAATTATATAGGTTAAATTAAGTTTAACATTTCTATCCCATCCATCTATCTGTTTATCTGCGTCCACGATACACTGATTTAGATATACATGCTCTATCAATGATATTGAGCACAATTTACATATAAATATATCACAATACATTATCAATATTAATATATATATATATTATATATATATATATACATACACACACACCACACACACACACACACACACACACATATATATATATATATATATATTATATTATATATATATATATATAAAGAAAGAGTGAGACAGAGAGACTGGCAGACAGACACATAGACAGAGCGAGAGATAGGCACATAGTGAATAGATTTGCAATCATGCGCGCACACACACGCACACACACACACACACACACACACACACCATAATATATATATTATATATATATATATGTGTGTGTGTGTGTGTGTGTGTTTGTGTGTATTATGACATTTTTCTTCTGTTTTTTGTTTTTGTTCTGTTTTTTTTTTTGTTTGTTTATTTTTGTTCGCTTGTTCATTCCTATGCTTCATAATACCCCCCCACAAAAAAAAACGTTCACAAGAGCAGAGTTGATACGCAATATATATATATATATTATATATATATATATATATATATATATATACTGTACAAGACACTGGATACCGTTTTCGTAAGAAGGTCGTTCAAAAATTAATGCCTCCTAATTAATTATTCAGCTTCCGTATCAACTGCGGGTGTTGGTAGTATGCCAGTAGACGTAGCACCTTCTACTCAATAATCCTTTTTTAACTTTTGTTTTTCTTGTTGCAACAAACTGCCAAAATAGTTTCTGACATGAAAACAACAATGACATGGAATTCCTCCATATGGAAAACAAATCTGATGCAGCTGCGTAAAATGCTCAAGGTTAAACGTTTTTTTTATTGAAAGACAAAGTATCTTATAAATTATTAATATAATTTTTGTTGTACTGCATTAGGGTGTGTTTATGGTGATAATGCTTCACACATCTTGCAGTACCAATTCTCGGATATGACAAATAGTCGGAATATATTAGGTTATTCAGAAAATACTGTACAATTTTGGTTTGGTTTGTTTTGTTTTACGGCATATCAATCTCAGTGGGTCATTTAATGCCGATAAAGTTTTAAAATAAATCAATTCTTAATGGATAATACAATTTTGTTTATAAACTCATGTTCTTCTATTCAACCCATAGATGGGACCCTAACAGGTACTACCACTCTGGGTCAGAGTGGACCAGGGAGCAATGGTGATGAAGGTGTGCTCCACATTCCCCAAACCTCCAAAACTGGAACCTCACCATCAGATAGAGTTTAACGTCATTCCCAGGACATGTAGATCCGCAGCCACCGCCTTCTAGCAACCATATGATAAAGAGGGGTTGGGGCTTGCCATGAGGGCAATAGGGTTGGGGCAATCGTATAGGTGCTAGGGCTTGACGTGACCAGTCGATTGATCGGAGGGGGTCTCTCCGACCGCCCGTCTAGCCCAAGATAGGGCCAAAGTGGAGCATTGCAAGTCATGAACGGCTCACCCCCCTGGGTTCTATCCTTAAGCATCACGGGTCGCCACCCACGACCAACAGGTGACCCCCATTGCTGGAGTCTTACCCCTCTGCAGAGGTGCAGTCGGTGTATTCTAACGCCCCATCCGACAGGCGGCTGTACAATTTTGGTAAAAACTGTTTAAATTCTGTTCTAACATAACTGTATGAAAAATTGCCATTGCTGATGATTAAAGTGTTTCCGTTCTTAATTTTCTATCACATATTTGTCTGAAATTTTCGATGTGGTTTGATAATTTGTTTTTAGATTTTTCGAACTGTTGTTCTTTTTTTTTATATCAGTCGGTAGAGTGTCCGACTAGCGACCACAATTTTCCTAGTTCGATACCGGCCTTCGCCAACTCAGCGTATGAGTAGCACAGGGATCTGTTCAGTAAAGTAATTTATCACACCCACCCAGATACACACATATAATACATACATATGTACATATATATATATATATATCTTATTATAATGGAGATTGTGTGTTTTTCTGTCTGCTACCGAAACTATATTCTACTCAAGTCACAATTCTCTTAGTTATTGACATCACATTCTCCATGATTTTATTTTTACTAAACCTCAATTATTAATAAAATTGTCTTACATTATTAATACTGTTAACTATGTCTACATACTGACACATGCAATTATATTTATATAATACAACAAATAGGCGGTTTACAGTGTGAACTGGAAGGCTAATTTGCATATTAATATTAAAAAATCGAATTTAATAAATATGTGCTTAGTATTATTGATTTCTAACTGTTTGGTTTTATTTTAATGAATATAAGCAAAAATCTCTTCAATGAATCTTAAATGAAATCCATTAACAAGATAAAATAACTGTCATTTTATTCTTTACTTACTCTTTTAACTAAATACTTAAATTAGAAAAAATAACAATGAAAGACGAGAGTGATGGAAGAGTAAGTTTCAGTTGTTCTATTTTTTTATTATACTCTCCCTCTGTTTCAAATCTTTTTATCTGTATTCTTATTTAGTTTCATTAGCCTTTCTAATTTAATACAATATTTTATTACATTAAAACTTAAATACTTGCACCCGGAGGGTGCATATATTTGCTAGTATATATAAGAGAGTTTCATAATTTGCTTGAAGCATTGTGTATGTATTGGTTAGGAGGTTGATTTAGAAGGCCATCACAATGCAGTTTGGAATAAATAAAAATAATAATACGGTAACAATGGTGTTGTGTGTTGACCTGTATTTTTTTTATTATTTCTTGAATTTTCGAGGTAATACCTCTTTATCAAAAGAATTGAACTGAAGCAGTACAGCTATGGCATTTCTTCCTAAATGAATTTTTTTTTTTTTGAAAATGACGTTATTTTTGAAATAACTGTATTCCCGTGTGAGCGTGAATGCGTTTATTTTTATTTTTATTTTTTTTGTACGTGTGCGTATGTTGTAATGCGCGTGACATTGAAAATGCGTGTTGGCTGTGACGTTAAGACTGTATCCTAAATTGAATTAAATATAAATAAGTAAATAAGCAAATAAATATGAAATATTAATAATAATAATATATTATAATATTAAATGATTAAATTGATGTAAAATCCAACAGGAAACGTCACAAAACACAAATAACTTTTTCATTCGCACATACCCACGTACAAAATCCCGCCGCTAGGATACAGTCTTAACGTCACAGCCAACACGCATTTTCAATTCACGCGCATTACAACATACGCACACGTACAAAAAAAAATAAAAATAAAAATAAACGCATTCACGCTCACACGGGAATACAGTTATTTCAAAAATAACGTCATTTTCAAAAAAAAAAATTCATTTAGGAAGAAATGCCATAGCTGTACTGCTTCAGTTCAATTCTTTTGATAAAGAGGTATTACCTCGAAAATTCAAGAAATAATAAAAAAAATACAGGTCAACACACAACACCATTGTTACCGTATTATTATTTTTTATTTATTCCAAACTGCATTGTGATGGCCTTCTAAATCAACCTCCTAACCAATAATATATATAATATATATATATATATTATATATATAATATATATGGAGAGAGAGAGAGAGGAGAGAGAGAGAGAGAGAGAGAGAGAGAGGAAAAAGGAATAGGGTTTATATCAAAACAAAAACAAAATAAATTTACACATTACACAAGTTCTTGAACATCATATCGTTATTCTTGTTAAAGAATTTTTGTCATGCTTCATTTAGAAAGTCCTTTAATTTTAAGAACATTATATTTTTCAAAAAGTTTCGTTGTGTTATTAAGATTAATTGATAATAGTCATGAATTACTACTGTCGCTTTTGATTTTAAATCAACTGTATATAATATATATATATATATATATATATATATATATATATGTGGATGTGTGTGTTTTTATTCCTGTCAATGATTGGTATTTCTGCAAGTGTATATATGTATATATATATATATATATATATATATATATATATATATATATATGTGTGTGTGTGTGTGTGTGTGTGTGTGTGTGTGTGTGCGTGTGGTGTGTGTGTGTGTGTGTGTGTGAACAGCAGATCGTATGCATTTTACCAAATTCTACAGAATTATAGTTCATTAGCCACAATTAAAATTGAAATACTTATGTAAATAAAAATAAGATTGCATAAATATATTTTAAGACGAGAACACATTTTCGTTGTTTACAGAGTTTCGATGCTGTAGATTGGGAAATAAAAGTAATAGCTAAATATATCTGATATATTCTATTTATAAGAAATTATCTATATTTTCATATTAGGGCTGTATGAGTATATAACGACAGTTATGAGTTCGTCCTTGAATTTATAACAAAGTCCAACTTGTTTGTTCGTCTGACAAGATTTTGAATGGTCCTCAAATTTAAATGTTTACTATCGAGTGTGTAGGCATCTCCATCTTGTATTATCAGACATATAAAATATTTCGAAAAGTAGAGCTATTCCGAATAGCTTAATAGCATATTCACTATATTTTTGTCTTGTGTATTATGCTTGGTAGCATTCTGATATGCATAGTCAATCAAAATTATATCACAGGAAAACCATATTATTATTTACCCATAGTTGGAAGGAGACTACTCTGATATATGAAGCAAAATTGAAACGCAAACTGCCTCGTCTAGAGTTTGAACTCGGGTCACCGAGTCTATATTTCCTCTATTCTTAAGATTAATACAAATTGTTGTTGGCATCCTTCCGTCTACTAGAGACGATGGAGTAGTGTCCAAACATTGTTTCGGAACTACGTAGACTGGGCGGGTTTATATGGAGGATGAGCTGTTGTCCAATCAGCAAATCCCCCTTCTCCATACTGCCCCTGTGATCCAAAAGATAGGTTAGAAACCAATGCAGTTTGGCAGCGGTAGTGTCGCAGGAGTTACTGGGTAGTACTGGGTTGTATTACATGTTACCACTATTCTTAATTCATTCAGTAAACTTCAGCTAATTGTTCATGAAATCTATATTCACTCTACGTCGACAGATTACGACAATGTTATCTTAGACGTCTAAAATAGTCAGTAGAATTGAGCTAGCCCGAATAGATTATTAGGATATTCGCTATATTTTTTTCCTGTGTCAATGCTATCAGACTCAGAAACATTTTGATATGCATAGTCACTCGACATAATAAAATAAGAAAACTAGAAACAAAAAGAAAATCATAACGGCATTGTCCCTTCAAGGAACAAAGAAAATGTCTAAGATCAGTAATGTCATTTTTTCTTCTTTTTCGGCATACACTTTATTGGTCACACAAGGAAACGTAAGATACACAAAATCGATTTCATTATTCTTTTTCTTTCTTTTTTTTTTAACTGAATATTTTCATAACGCAATTCATATTTTTCTGTTTCTTGTCGGCAGTAGATGCTTTCGTGGATTTATTCATGCATTGGCAAACGACTATAGAGTAAAAGCAACGTATTTCAACTTATTGGGTCGATGCAAAAATCTATATTCGCGAACTGACCATTTCTTCGATCGGCTAATCTGTGAACTTAAGAAAAATACAATAACCAGAGGCAGACATTTTAGTGACACACGAATACATATACGTATGTGTGTATGCGTGTTTATATGTGAGCGTGTACTGGGAGCTAGCGTGTGCGTGTGCTGTTATAAAGGATCTAAATATTTATAACTCTTGGGATTGGAGGTTTCATGAGAAAATGAATGAAGCAGCCCCAATAGACCGCTCTATGCATTTAATATAGACTTTCCTTTAATCAAAAGCCTTATATCAACCACTTTGCGTTAATTACGCCAAAAAATACATCAGAAAGTGTGTGAAAAAAACCCAAACACAATGAATATTAGAATTACTGCAAAAATATCAAGTTTGGCATGAGGATATGATCAAATAAGTGTTGTTTTTGCAGTTCACCTAGGGTGAAAGCTGAAATTATTTATGTGTAATATTTACACTATATGTACAGATTGCGACAAATCTTACCACATTTCCACCGAAAAAAAAAAAAAAAATATATATATATATATATATATATATATTATATATATATATATATCTGACGTCATATTGAAACCGTCTATTTTTCGGGCGTTCTTTTTTCAAACTTCAAATTTTAAACAGACTGACAAACAAGGACTATCACTCGCTTTTTCTCGTTATTCTGTGATAAAAAATTCTTATTTCCTTCTATATACCAACAAATGCCCTGGAGATGATCTAATTAATAGATCGAAACACAGCAGCGTCGGCCAATAAACTCACCACTTAATTCATTTAAACCTGTGTTTTTTCAATCTTTCTTAATATACTACATACCGTCGGATTCACTTCCTTTTCTTCACACACACACACACACACACACACACACATATATATATATATATATATATATATATATATATATATATATATATATATATTAGAAAATTCACTATTAATAGATTTAATTTTGAAACCATCGAATATATTCTAAAATTCTAGAACATTTTTTATGCTAAAGCACGTTTGTCCATCTCATTAAATAAATTTAAAGAATAAACTGACAGCGTTATTTACCGTCACTTTAGCGAGAAATAAACTAAACAAAACAATAATTTAGACAAATAACAAACAGCCTTGATAATGGTATAGAAATGAACCAAAAGTACTTTGTTTACTCATGAAAACTCTTTCAGTCAAATCAGTAACCTCTTTGAACCTGATGACACCAAACTATTTTTCGAAAACTTGAAAGAAAAAAGAAAAACTTTAAATCAATAAGGATTCAACCAAATGTTTTTGAACACACACACACACACACATATATATATATATATATGTGTGTGTGTGTGTGTGTGTGTGTGTGTGTATTTAGGCACCATTTTTTCTTGTAGGCATATATTGTTAAAGTTTGTCCTTTGTTTTTTCGTATTGCCGGATTATTTTTGTAATATCTGGCGAGAATGGCTGATGTATTTGCCATATGTTCATAGACCGAGTACTTTCTGCCCTATCGTGGCTATCTTCAAGGTATTTTGAAACCGTACAACAATGGGCTATTCCATTTCCCATTTATATAGGTTGTGTTTATTATTGTTGTTGTTATATTATTTAGTTTTATTATTATTATTGTCATTATTATTATTACTTTTGATATTATAATTTTATAGTAATTATAGGCATTTTAGAATGTTGGTGCTATTATCAAAGTTATTTGTTTAGTTTTGGATTTTGTGTCTAATATGCAGTGCTTCTAAGATTTTTAGTCGTTGTTTACATGAGTGTGTTTCATAATTTATATATATATATATATATATATATATATATATATATATATATATATATATATAGATAGATAGATAGATTAGATAAATGGATGTATATATAGAGATAGAAGATATAATGTGTTCGCGTGTGAGTATGATCGTGTGTAGATTAGCTCATTCATAAATCTACTTTAAAATGAATAAAAATAATTTAACACAATAAATACATGCGGTTCAATATAATCCCATTGTTTGTAAATGCTGTTTAGTCTGTGGTAAGTATGAACTGTTGCCAATCAAATATCTGCCAGTAAAGTAGCCATATCTGGCAGTAAAGTGGCCACATACTCTCTTCGGCGTTGGCTCTCAACAAACCACGAAATTGTTTGATCGTTTCAAAGATGTATTTCAAAGGTCTACTTGTTAAAACATCTCCTGTTATAAACGCCTTGCCAAAAGATGGGATATCAGCCCCTTTAAACATTTTTATCGAACCTTACTTTAAAGGAGTTCCAACATGTAACAAGAGCATTGCAAAACTAAAGTCTCCAGGCTTTGATAATATCCCCAGTATCAATTGGAAAGAACCCGGCGTTTTATAAGGGAACCATTGAAATCCTTTCTCCACCATACAATCCGAGATATACCCCTTGTGCGTTTCTTTGAGACATGCTGGCACTACAGGTTCCTTTGATTCAGGCTCCATCTGTTCTATATCAGTTATCGGTGAAGTTCTCTATGTGAAGTGTTCGTACAGAGCTCTAGTCTGATTCCATGTGTAGGAGTCCATAGATTAATGTCACTCATGGGTTTGATAATACTTTTTCTACAGTGTCCAGCATGTCTTGTCCATTTTGCTTTGATTGTGACATGGTGGGCAAGTGGCTGAGTAGCTTGTTTTTCGACGTACTACTTCTATCAATTTTGTTTCCAAACATGACGCATCATTTTAGTTTTCTATATATCATTTTCTAGGCATACTCTTAGAGTAGGGGCTAAATACAGTAGTATTGATACGGTACAGTTTGGAAGAATTCCCGATTTATTTCATCAGAGGTCATATTTCCATTTTGTCGTTAACCTGTCAATAGCCGCATGATGCGTATCTGAATTTACATTGGCTAATGCTACTTGCTGCTTAATCCAGGTCATGCAGCAGATATTCTGCTTGAGCAATTATATAACATGTGCTAGATAATATACATAGTCTGTATTAGTAATAGTTTATGTGGGATGTCGTTTGTTCTTGCCTTTCATAGTGTGAAACTATTTTCTTCAAAAGTTCCATTGAAATCATAGAACGTAATCTAGGAATATTAGGAATAGAATAGCAACAATGTGAAAAGAATAATTTGGGGAGATCATATGCAGCAAATATTTGCTCCATCTTTCCTCTAGTTTATTGATCATTTATTGTAGCGCAAAAGAACATCATCTAAGGCCAACGATAAAACATAATATATTAATTATGACACCTAGGAAACCATCTGAGGTATTGAAACATTTAGAAATAGCAACTAGTGATCAAATACAATGCATTGGCTACCTCTGCAAAGCAACAACACAGCAACCAATACCTAAATAGAGGAACATTGCTGCTTATTCTTCAGAATAATTCTTGATTACTACCCGATCCTTTAGAGTCCTTGTTGTTCGACTCGACTCAGCCCCGGGTCAGAGAAAACTCCCCTATTTGTGATGCCTAAATTTGTAAATCTCTCTATAAATATGTATTTAGCAAGTCCTTCCGCCACAATCTAATGATGATCAGTTTTTAAGCAGAGTTCAACATAACTGAATTCAGAATTTGCCTTTTCCTAGGCTGGTTGCAATACCAAGGCTAAAAAGTCCAGTTTGTTTTACTATTTAACCATAGCTGTTGGATCAATATCTTTCTTTTTTATGGTTTATGTGTCCATTTTCTACGAAATTAACGCTACCCCACGAGCAACATACTTGTAAATCACATATGTATGAGCCAGCATGATCTTCGTTTCTCCTGTTATTTAGTTGGAGTGAGGAATCAATGCAGAATATATTCGATTTGAGGGATTTAACAATAAACGTCCTTGTTTACATAGGGTCATGTAATCAATCTAGAAGCTTCGGACAAACCGTAGGGTAAAGTGAGCAGTTTTGTTAGATAAAACATTCTAGGAAAAGGAAAAAACTGAGGCAAGGACTTGGCAAGGTCACGTTGATCAGCCAATCAACTTAGCTTAGTGGTTACTTAATTAGTGGTTACTTAGCTATTTAATCGGCGATATGGACAGCCGTTCATTACACACCGACATTGACGAACGGGCACCCAAAAGATCATAACCAACACTACAAGACACCAGGATTAATTAAAGAATAATACCCAACACTAAGGGACACCCAAGGAGAAGCCAAACAGATCATACCCAACACCGAGGGACACCGAGGAACAAGCAAAGGTTTCTTCAAGGATCGCACTCTGCTTAACACAATGGATCTCCACTGGGGAACTCTCTCGCTTGTAATGGCCACAAAAATCGTAAGTTGTATAAGTCAGGTCAAGCTTTGCTATTGGTACCATGTAACCAGTACAACCAGTCACAGCTTCCTTGGAGCGTAGATGGGCATTGCCACTTAAGCCTTCTATTAACCTGAATGATGTCATGAAGTGTAATTACTTGACATGGCACCCGACGACCTAACCAAACTATATTAATAACACAATTAAACATTGATACGTGCTGAGTGTACCAACATTTGATCATTAAACAGTAATGTCAGGCGCATTTCCCAAAATTGCAAATCTTATGTAGCAGGTGTTACGGGGCATAAAGATAACAGTGTTTAGTATCGATTCGCCCCTAGGAACGATTAATTCGTTGACATTTGAACTTTTGCCTAATTAAAAAATTAACGTTCCATTCATTCTTCATTTCCATCTCGGTAAATACACCACCTTGCAAAAGTCACAAAGATAAAGAACGAAAGAGTATAATCAATTATTAAGGCTAATTAGCAGGGATCGATTCATGCATATTTTCGAATGAATTTACTCATTTTTTGCTTGCCTTTGGAATTGTATTTCTTTTCTTAATTTTTTTATACTCAATTCCTTTTTTCCATAACGCAACCCTGAATGAGCATCAGGATAGACCTAATTTTGCTTTACCTTCTTAGCCATGTAAACATTTGACCTTTTTAAGCCAAATACAGCCTTGTAGAATACGGGTAGTGGTACTATTTAACTCAAAGTAAATAAATAAAAGCATTCAATATATACTATTCAATCCGAAAGTGAACGTAATGCTACAATGAAATTTCAACTCGCACTATTACAATGTCTCAGTCAGTGCGTTAGCCACTACATACGAGCAGCCCCGGAAAGAGTCTATTTGAGCCTTGACAGAAATAACTACAGAAGGTAAACTTCAATTTAAATAATCATAAAACAATGAAGTGAACGAAACGAGTTAAACTGTGTCATATGTTGTTTATTTTTTTTAGAATTATTTAAATCACAGCAGTGCATAAATTGAATATAAATTATTTTTTTAATATGAATTAAATTCACTCAGTGAAATAGATCAGTAATTAAGATTGAGCCGATTCCAGTAGTGAGAATCTCAAGCAGAGTTTAACAGGTTTGAATTCAGAGTGTTCTTACTCTAGACTGGTTGCCTAACTAAAATTAACAGCCCAGTTTACCCTACTATTTATCAATCGGGTGGGAAAGTCGTTGGATTCATGCCTTTCCCACGAGTATTAGCGCTATGTCAACTATAGCTCGTCCAGGATCTGACCTCGGGTTGACGAGCTCTTCCCACGACTCTAACCATTACACCCACGACCTCAAAAGATAAGGTTGTCATATAATTTCAAAAAATATTTACTTCATAATTACTGCGTTTGGCTTCTTTGTTTAATTTATCCTTATTACGATGGTCGTATCATTAGCTACTACGCCACGGGGATCATCAGCCTTTGTTTTTGTTTCCTGAAACTAAACACCAACGACAAATCCGCTACTTAAAGATAAGGGACCGGTTAATTTGCGAATGAATCTCACATGGATTTTCTTTTCTTTTCTTTTTTTTGATATGTTGTTCTTTTGTGTGTTTTGTTTTTTTTGTTATTTGTGTATGCAAGTAAGAGATGTATCAAAAAGTATCAAGATCTTCGGTACTTTGACAAACTTTGTATTCTGAAAAATTCACTTCCATTTCTTCATTTCATCTCGTAAATATAGCTTAAAATCTGTACTTTTTTGAAACACCTAGTATTCTGAAAAAAAGTAATGTTACATTTATTGTTCATCCCTATCTTGCTAAATACAGCGTCAATCTCGATACTTTTTATGACACACCTTGTATATAGGTAATTCAAAAGGATACACTGAATCTCATTTCAGAAAAAGATTAAAACTGAGCAAGAAACATTAAATCGTAGAGTATATAAAATGTACATCTAATTTCAAATGATAATCAATGGGACATTTTTACAGGTTTGGTGATATACACCCGCAATGATTTATGAATAAAGTAATTTGTTTCTAAATCAAAAAGAATTAATTTGTTTTCTAAACCGAAAAATAAAATTTGTTCGAAACCGAATCAATTTATTGCTTCTACTGAAACTCGGAACATAGGAGTAAGAGCTGTGTCTATTTGTTATAAGTCCTAGCAATCAAAGTAAAAGATCCACCACTTGATAGACCCTGCGTGGCGCGTGATAAAAGCAGCCAATAACAGCAGCTATGTGTAGTTTAAATATTTATTTCAATCGATTTTGGAAAGTGTTCAGTTACAGTATTCGTGTCCAACGTTCACAACGCAATCTCTGTTTAACACACGATTATAGATACGCAATTCAGAGAGCACTACTCGCACTACAGTATTACTGCATAACACTAAAGGACACAAGGGATCTGATCTGTATTTGAATGGCCACAAAACTGTAGCATGTAGATATTTTTATTTCAATGCCATTTTATTTTTTTATTTAATTCATAATTTTATTTTATACTTTGATTGGCGTGGTTGGCTAAGTGATACAATTGTCAAGTTGTGAGGAGGGTAACGGTAATCTAACTTCATGATTGATGAGTTCATAGTGATCTGTCAAGACAAAGAAACTATCCACAGGTTTACATGCCCAAAAAGTTTCGCCCCCCAAAAATTTCCCGCCCCAAATCGCAAAAGAGTACGGGCTAATTACTTTTAATAGTGGTCTGTGTTACTTAAGAGGTGATGACGTATTTGCTATACATTTGAACCACATATCTCTCACACGTGTGATATTCTAGACGATATCGACCATTTCATCTGATTCTGTTTTCCATCACAAGTTAATCAAAGCTGCATAAGCAACGCAATCCATGTATTACAACGTTATAGAGTTATAAATCCTGTTTGACATATACTTAGGCGTTTGAGATAAGGAGTGGCTAAAGAAGGGGAGTTAGCAGAAGAAGATCCCGATGGCATTGAGAGTGCAGTCACGCCATGTGGCTGTTGATAAATAAGTTTGAATCGCGTGAGAACTGGCAAGGTGAAGCAAATTAACCTAAGCCGGAATGAATCGATTCCCACACACGCGCACCAGCCAACGAAATTCTTAAAACAATGTAGAGATTATGAGCGATAGTAAATAGTTTAGAAAATGTGACCTTCTGCGAAATTTTGTCACTCTGACTGTCGTGTTGTCTCTCATCTTCTCTCTCTCTATATACTATATATGTCATATATATATATAGTATATATTATATATAGATTATAGTATATTTGTGTGTAGTGGTGTGTGTTGCACGATGTTTGTAAGTATGTAGTACGTAGCAATTGGGACTCTCTCACTCGCAGTAAGTTACTGATAACAGATACGAACATATTTCTCTTTAAAATCTCTTTATGAAATGTGCTTAGAGACAAACTGAAAGTTGAGGAAAATCGTATGGAATATCTATATACAGGGAAAAATACTACGGCATAATCTCGAATTTGCGCTAATACAAATTCCCACACAATAACTGCTAATTGTGAACCGATGTGTGCCATCGTCTAAGTGTGCTAATTTCATAATATTTTACCACTGCCCTTATTGCGTATCGGCTTTCATCACGGGAAGACTAAGTAGTTGCCGCTGAAGTTACAGTGACTGTGATTTCAATGTTCTGAAATATTATTCTCGACCATCAGATGTCGCATATGAAGGCTGTCCATGAAGATGGAACGGGGTCGTTTCTTCTGGACGTTTAGCTTCATACGCGCACTCGCGCGCCAAGGATGACGATTATATCAATATTATACTATGATATATAAATATTATGAGAGTTATGTATTAAGAAAATGTATATATATATGTAGAGAGTTAAGTCGCGCTCGACGCTCTGTTGGCCGACGCTGCAGTGATTTCGATCTATTATCGATCATGCTTCGAGGGCATTTGTTTGCGTAATGGAGAGAGAGTTTATCACAGAATAAACGAACAACGAGTGATAGTCTCGCTCTTATAGTCTGTTTTCAAAATTTGAAGTTTGGATGGAGAAAAGACTGATAAACAAGACACACTCGCTTTTTCGTTATTCTGTGATAAAATGTCTTATTACCAATTCCATAAATACCAACACAGCCTGAAGATGAATCTAAATTAATAGCATCCAAACCAGCGGTCGGTAATAACTCACGCACTTAACTATTTAAAACACTGTCTTTTTTCATCTGTTTCATTTAATATACTACAACCGTCGGATTTCACATTCCTTCCACTATATCAACTCCGAGAACACCACAAACACACCACACAACCACACACACACACACCACATATATATACCTATACATATATACACACTCTCTGTGGTGTGTGTGTGGTGTGTGTGTATGGAAAATGAACCCTATATAATCTTAATGAGAGGCGATATTTTTTTGACCATCCTTTATTCAGATGTTACCGATACAATGAAATACTCCATCATCATGCCGAATTTCTATTTCTTCTTTCTCTTCTTTTCCTCTTCTTTCTTATCTTCTTTCAGAAAGATCATAGGTCCTCAATCATTCGGAAGGCCACCAACGTCCCCATTAATCGATCTGCCAGATCACTCTCCGCCTTTTTTGAGTCATGGCCTCCCTGCTATCCAATCACTCAATGATCTCTCATTAGTCGTCATCATATGGGCTTTAACCATTAATTTCGGCTTCAGCTAAAACCCTCCACCCACACTGCCATATTACACTTTTCTCATTTTCTTCGCGCCCATCGCTATTTACCACAAGGATGCCCGTGAGGCCGATATTAAGGGAAAGCCCATTATGGAATATTGATAGAGAAGGTACACAGTTGATGGTGATTTGAAGGCAGGGCGGATGAACTCAAAAGGGCGGAGTGATCTGGCAGATCGATAATGGTGGACGTTTGGTGGCCTTCGGAAAATGATGTAGCGACGTGATCTTCTGAAAGAGATAAGAAAGAAAGAGAAAAGAAAGAGAAAGAAAGAAAATAGAAATTCGCTATGGATGGGAAAGTATTTCTTGTATCGGGTAACTGATAAAGGGTCCAAACATATGGCACCTCTCAGCATTAAAATTATTTCAGGGATTTATTCCTTTATAATTACACGACAACAAAATACCACACCCACAACACACACACACACATATTATATATATCTTTAATAATATACTGTTATGTGTGTGTGTGTGTGTGTGTGTATGTTTGTGTGTGGTTGTTGTTGTGTGTGTGTGTGTGTGAAGAAAGGAAATGAACCGACGGTATGGTAGTATATTAAGAAAGATTGAAAAAGAGTTAAAATAAGTTAAGTGGTGAGTTTTATTAGCCGACGCTGTGTGTTTGGATGTATTATTAGATATCTTTCAGGGCATGTGTTGGTATATGGAAGAGTAAAAAGACATTTTTTTAATCACAGAATAAGAAAAAGCGATGATAGTGTGAATTTTCAGTTGTTTCGGTCCTTTTTCAAACTTCAATTTTTAAACGACTGATAAACAAGGAGCTATCAGCTCGCTTTTCTCGTTATTTCTGTGATAAAAATTCTTATTACCTATTCAAATGATGCCAGGAGATCAAATGCCGCTGAAGCTGATCTGATTAATAGATCGAAAACACTGCAGGCGTCGGCGAAGTAACTCTCCCCTTTAACTCAATAGAAACGTGTGTTTTTAGTTTTTTCTAAAATCTATACTCACATATACTAGTATATATTATATATTTATATAGTATTATATACCTATATATATATATGTTCTGCGCAACTCCATGAAGCTAAGATGTCCAAGAGAAAACGACGGCAAACGCACCGTTACATCAACATCTTCATGGACAGCCTTCATATGCGACATCTGTGTCGAGAATATGTGAGAATAAAAGAACTATATAGTCTTCTGATTGAAATGCGATACGATAAGGCATTTGGTTAAAATATATGGATTAGCGCACATAGACGAATGGGTCACATCGTTTCACAATTACAGTTCCATTCTTGCTGGAATTTGGCTAGTTTAGGAATGGCCAAATTTCGAGCACTTATGACGTAGTAGCATTAGAGCGATGATAACTTAAGTTTGTTCTAAGAACATTTCATGAAAACATAGATTTTTAAAAAAGAGAGTTTGTGTCGTATCTGCTCACTCACTCACACTCCGTGCTAAATAAAAATACCCATTGAACAAATTCTCTCTTTTTTTTTGTTTTTT
Source organism: Doryteuthis pealeii (assembly GCA_023376005.1). Classification (NCBI taxonomy): domain Eukaryota; kingdom Metazoa; phylum Mollusca; class Cephalopoda; order Myopsida; family Loliginidae; genus Doryteuthis; species Doryteuthis pealeii. The sequence goes on along the minus strand of CM042137.1, from coordinate 96,125,387 downwards.
TTTCTCTCTTGTTTTTTTTGGTAACGTATACTATAGGCATTGTGAAGAGTTAACATGCAACACCACACAGCAACCAAATATACCATAATGATATCTGTAATATATGATTTATATTACATTATAATATAGGGAGAGAGAGGGCAGCACACCGACACAGACAGTCAGAGTTGGAAAGTAAATTTCGCAGAAGTCTCATGTTCTACACTCTCTCACTCACTCTCGCTCCTTCAAGCCTCTACATGTGTTTTAAGACACTCTCTCGTTGGCTGGTCGTTTATTGGAAGGAAACCGTCTTAGGAGAGCAGTTCTCACGGATTCAACCTATAACATGTATTGCAAGGACCATTCGGGATCCTCTTCGAGGGACTGATTCCGACACACTTCTTTAGCAATTTTTTGGCAGCAGAAGCATCACGCTAATCTAACGCCTAGTTATGTCAAACATTATTTAAAATCCCAAATCGATTCAAACAGCAACTCGCTACTATCACGTTGTGAGGCAGCTTTTTAGGTGTATTACTTGGAGGGGGAATGTATGAAATGGTCGATATCGGTCTAGAATCACCACGTTGGAAATTGGGAGACAATTAAATCACAACGGCGGAAGTAACACAGACACGAGGTAGGATCTTTTAAAAATAAGAGTTCGGCGTCTGTCTAGCTTGAATTTGGGGAAAACTGCATGTAGCCATCTGTGGAAGTTTCTTTGCCTTACAGAAATCACTATGACTCATCAATCATAAGTAGCCGTTAAGCTAAAAGCTCTAAGATTATATACTAGCAACCACGCCAATAAGTATAAAATATGTGTGTATAATAAAATATCATATATGCTTCACGGTTTTTGTGGCCCTAATCCCGGGTGTAGTGTTATGCAGAATACTTGTATTCATTAGTGTTAGGCAGAATCCTTTCGTTGTTTCTTAGTGAAGTATCTTGTATTCCTTAGTATGTATCGATTAGTGAAGAACCTTGTGTTAAACAAGTCGTTGGTTGTTGCATTACGTTGGTCCGTGTCGAATACGTGTACTGAACAGCTTTCAAGAATCGAGTGATTAAATATTTACTAACCACATATTCGTGCGTGTGATTGCTGCCTTTAACCACGCGCCTCACGCAGGGTCGTATAATTTAAGTGTGGACTTTTTATTGTATTGTAGCTATATTTAATAGACCAGCTCTTACTCCTATGTTCGGTTTTCAGTAGAAGCATTTTGGAGATTTTATCGGTATTAGAAACAATTAAATTTTTCTTTTGATTTAGAACAAAATTACTTTTAACATAAAAAATCATTCCGGGTGTCAACTCACACAAACCTGTTTAAATGTCCATTGATTCTCATTGGAAATTAAGATGTCACTCTCTCTCACCGACTCTCACTCTCTCTCTCGCTCAGACTTTTTAATCTTTTTCTGAAAATGAGAATTTCAGTGTATCCTCATCTTGAATACCTAGTATACAAGGTGTGTCCCAAAAAGTAAGAGTTTTGACGCTGTATTTTACCAAGATAGGGTGAACATAAAATGTAACATACTTTTTTTCAGACTACTAGGTCTTTCAAAAAGTACCGATGTGAGCGAGATGAAAATGAAGAATGCCATGACGAATTGTTCAAGAATACAGTTGGTCAAAAGTACGAACGATCTTGATACTTTTTGGGATACATCTTGTACTTGCGGGAACAACAAGATAAAATAACAAAAAGACAAAAAAAACAAACAAAAGATACACACAAACGAAAGAAAAGAAATCATGTGACGATTCTGATTGCAAATTAACCGCAACGATGAGGATTACTTCTCTTATTTAAAGACTCGCGCGCACTTCTCGCTCTGCTCGCTCGCACTCTCTCAAACAAAACGAAAGCTGATGAGTCCCGGCGTGTAGCTAATGTGCTGGAACGACAATCGTGATGAGAGCATGTAAAAACACACGCACACACAGAAGTTAATATGATTATTATGTATTCTACTAGTCTCTAGTTGTTGTGCGTGTGTGTATGTTAGATGTCGTGGGAATATGGGACTCGACAGCTACATACGACGCTACATTCTTGGAAAGGCATGAATCAACGACTTTCCACCAGCGATTGACTAATAGTATGTGTTGGGCTTGGTTTAAATTTACAAGTTAGGCAACCATCTAGAGTCGCACACTCTCGCACCACTCACTCTTCACTCTCGCTCGAGATGGAATCGGCTCAATCTTAATTCACTGATCTATTTAACTGATGTAATTTAATTCAGAATAATTTACACTTGCAATTTATGCACGCGCGCTTTAAAAAATTCTGACAAAAATACTGTTATAATGTATATGGAAGTTTCCTTCTGTGAGTTGTTTCTGTCAAAGGCTCAAATAGACAGTTCTCTTTAGAGTGGGAAGCTGCTCGTTCGTAGTGGCAACGCATAGACGGTGAGACCAGTAATATCACTTTCTCTGTACATTAGTTTCACTTTCGGATTAATAGAAATTGAATAGTTATAGATTGAAATCTTTATTTATTAACTTAGACGCTCTCTACGCCTAGGGAAGCACAAATGTTTTGCCAGTAAGAGGTCAAGCAAATAGGTCTATCTGCACTCGCATCCCAGACACGCTCGCGCTCGCGCTCTCACCAAAAGGAATTGAGTAAAAACAAAATTAAAGAAAAGAAAATACACTCACAAAAAGGTCAAAACAAAAAAGTGAGATAATTCATTCGATAAATATTTGCTGAATCGATCCTGCTATTGCTAATAATTGATTCATAACTCTTCGTTTTCTTTTTTTGTGACTTGGAGATTTTGCAAGGTGGTGTATTTACGGATGGAATGGAACTTATTATATTTAATTAGAAGTTAAGTCAACGAATTATATCGTTCCCTGGGGAATCGATAACTAAACACTGGTTTCTATCCGTAACACCTGCTACATAGATTTGCATTTGGGAATGGCTGACATTAACTGTTGTAATGACACACTCGCGCAGTTACATCTGGCAAGTATCTCAGCACGTATCAATGTTTATTGTGTTAATCATAGTTTGGGTGCCATGTCAAGTATTACATTCATCGACATCCACTCTCAGGTTCTAAGAAGGGCTTAGAGTGGCAATGCCCACTCTACGCTCCAACGGAAGCTGTGACTGGTTGTACGGGGTTACATGTACCCAAAGAAAGCTTGAACCTGACTTTATACAATACGTATTTTTTGAGGGGAGAGTAGGAGATCCATTGTGTTAAGCAGTAGTGCGTATCTTGGTGACAGAAACCTTGCTTGTTCCTCGGTGTCCCCTTTCGGTGGGGTTTTTTGGGTATGATCTGTTTGGCTTCTCCTTGGTGTATGTGTTTTGGGATTATTGCTTTAATTAATCTTGTGTCTTGTAGTGGGTTAGACTTTTTGGGTGGCAGGCCGTGTAATGTATGAACGTGTGTCCATATCGCGATTAAATTGCTAAGTCACCCACTAAGTTATAGTTACTTCATAGAGCGCTTTCGCATCACGATGACCGTGAGTCTATATGTTTAAGTGGAGATTTCAAAAACAGTGTATATTTTCTCTCTTCCTACGAAGTTTTATCTAAAAAACTGCTCACTTTACCCTCGGTTTGTCCGACAGCCTCTAGATTGATTACATGACCCTATGTAGTTAAATGTCCGATTTCGAGAATATTTCTGCATTGATTCTCCTCCAAGGGAGATAAACAGGAGAAACGAAGCATCTGCTGGCTCATACATTATGTAGATTTCTTTTGCTCGGGGGGTTAGCGTTAATTTCGTAGCCATGGACACAGTAACCATAAAAAAGAAAGATATTGGATCCAACTATCTTCTTCCAGCTATGGTGTAGTAAAAAAACGGGACTTTTTAGGCCTTGGTATTGGCAACCAGCCAGGAAAAGGCAAATTCTGAAAGTGTCAGTTATTTAACTCTGCTTAAAAACTGATCTCATGCATATCTTAGATTTGGCGGAAAGGATTGCTAAATCATATTGTATGTGTATATTAGGGATTTTCTCTGACCCGCGGCCTAGCCGTCGAACCACACCGCACCTCTAACACGGTCCGGGTAGTAATCAGATTATTCTTGAGAATAAGCAGCAATGTTCCCTCTATTAGGTATTGGTTGCCTGTTTGTTTGCTTGCAGTGTGTGTATTTCATGTTAGTATCATAGTGCTATTTCTTCTAAAGTTTCATACCTCAGATGAGTTTTCCTAGGTGTCCATAATTTATTAGTTTGTTTTATCGTATGCTGATGATGTTTCTTTTGCGGCTCAAGGTGCGCATACAATTAAATCGATCAATAAACTAGAGGAGATGGAGCAATACCTTGCTGCATATGATTCCAAATTATTCTTCTCACATTTGTTCTCAATTATTCCTAATATTCAGAGCAATGGACTTTTGAATGAAATAGTTTCACACCTACTCGCACCAGGCCAGAACCAAACGACATCCCACATAAACGTATTACTAATACAGATATTATATATCTAAGCACTTCAATGTTATCCTAAGTGCTTCAAGCGAATATCTGCTGCAAAGACTGGATTAAGCAGCAAAGTAGGAGTTAGCCAAGTAAATTCAGATACGCATCGGGAAATTATTGACGCTATTGACAGGTTAACGACAAAATGGAAATTATGACCTCTCTGATGAAATAATCGGGTAATTCTTCCGACACCGTATCACTACTACTGTATAATTGCCCTACATTGACTCTAAAGAGTATGCTGGAGAAAATGATATATAGAAAATAAAATGATGCGTCAATGTTTGGAAGTAGAAGTAGTCCGTCAGAACACAAGCTTACTCAGCACTTGCCCACCATGTTCAGCAATCCACCCCATAAGCAAAATGGACAAGAATGCTGGAACTGTAGAAAAAAGTATTATCAACCCATGAGTGACATTAAATCTATGGACTCCTACACACGGATATCACTTAAGCTTTTCAGCTAGAAAAAACTTATATTTCATCACTCTGTACGAACACTGGATGCCACATAGAGAACTTGCTAAACGATAACTGATATAGATCAGATGAAGAGCTGCATCAAAGGAACCTGTAGTGCCAGCATGTATCAAAGAAACGCACGGGTTATCTCGGATAGTTGGTGGAGAAAGGCACAAATGGTCCTTATAAAACCGGGTTCTTTCCAATTGATACTGGGGATATTATCAAGCCTGGAGACTTTAGTAATTGCAATGCTTTGTTACATGTTGGCCTCCTTTAAGTAAAGGTTCGATAAAATGTTTAAGGGGCTTGATTCCATCTTTTGGCAAGGCGTTTATAAGGCCACAGATGTCTCTCACACGCACTCTGAAAAATCCTTTAAACGATCAAACAATTTCGTGGTTGTTGAGAGCCACGCCGATGAGAGTATGTGGCCCTTTACTGCAGAATATGGCTACTTTACTGGCAGATATTTGATTGGCAACAGTTCATACTTACCACAGACTAAACAGCATTTAGAGGGATTATATTGAAGCCCATGTTTATTGTGTTAAATATTTTTATTCATTTAAAAGTAATTAGAATGAGCTATCTACACACGAACGCGAACACACACATCTATCTATCTCTATATATAAGCATCCATTTATCTATCTCTCACTATCTATATATATATATATATATATATATATAGTAGCACTATTAGATATTAGTAATTATAGAAACACACTCATGTAAACCACAAAACTTAGAAGCACTGCATTTAGACACAAAACCAAAATAAACAAATAAACTTTGGATAATAGCCAACATTCTAAAATCCTATATATACTATAAATTATAATATCAAAAGTAATAATAATAATGACAATATAATAATAAACTAATAATATAACAACAACATAATAATCACAAACCTATATAAATGGAACTGGAAAGCCCATTGTTGTACGGTTAAAATCCTTGAAGATAGCCCACGATAGGCAGAAAGTACTCGTCTATGACATATGGCAAATATACCATTTCGCCAGTATTACAAAATAATCCGCAAACGAAAAACAAAGAAAACTTTAACAAATATGGCCTACGAAGAAAAATGGTGCCTAAATTACACCACAGGCATCACCATAGACACACCACACCATATAATATATCTATATATGTGTGTGTGTGTGTGTGTTCAAAACATTTTGGGTTGAATCTTATTGATTTAAAGTTTTTCTTTTTTCTTTCAAGTTTTCGAAAAAGTTTGGTGTCATCAGGTTCAAAGAGGTTACTGGGATTTGACTGAAGAGTTTTCCCAATGATAAACAAAGTATTTCTTGGTTCATTTCTATAATTATCAAGGCTGTTTGTTATTGTCTATTATTGTTTTGTTTAGTTTATTTCTCGCTAAAGTAGCGGGAAATAACGCTGTCAGTTTTATCTTGTAAATTTATTTAATGAGATGGACAAACGTGCTTTAGCATAAAAATGTTCTAGAATTTTAGAA
>CM042137.1:96103131-96118857 GCA_023376005.1 Doryteuthis pealeii | reverse complement strand
AAGGGAGAGATTAATGTAAGATTTTTCATATCATGCTCGGTCATGTAATAACGATTTTTTAGTTCACATTCCCAAACAACCCGGCATTCGATATGTTTGTGATATTAAAAAGAGGAAAAATAAGAGGAGGGGTTTTTGTATTCCCTATTCGAAGATAATATATTTTTGAAACTGCTATCCTACTCGATGATAACGGGTTAACAAATGCGCGAAGTAATCGAACACGTAATTATGTAAATTTATTGATATATATTCGGGCGACATAATTTTGAATAGGTCTTGTGATATTACTGGAGGTAGGTTCGTTGGCTTTTACTGTGTATGTAAAATATTTATAGATACAATATATATATATTTAATAACGATACAATCCAACCTCTACCTGACATAACTCCAATATACTGCAAAGATCTCAAAGTGTTGACCATACGACAAATTAATTTGCTAGACCAAATCCGTTCTTGAGAATAGAGAACGCATAAAATACTATGTCACTTCAGATAAGACGAACCCTCCTCATGCCACTAGAAGAACCAACGCTACGATGTATAGAATTACAAAAAAAGAATTGCGGTCCCAGGAGATCACAGGGTGAAAGCTTTGAAGCAAATTAAAAGATTGGATTAATACTAAGGACTTGCAGAAATGAGAGAAACTATGAGAATAGAATTCCCAATAGTGATACCAAATTAGTAATTGGGTGGAGCTTGAACGGTCGCAAACAGTGTGAAAAAATAGACTGGAAACATTCTGGAAAAATCAGAGGAAGACAATTGAGACACTCTCACTCACTCGCCACGGTAATCTGCCAGAATGCTCAGCGAAATCCCTGGAGACCTGCGAGGAGACTTGTTGCACTCAGACTCAATGGAAATCATCAGCTAATGCTGTGGTGAGAAACTAATAATAATAATAATAATAAACCAATATATGGATACTCAAGCGAACAGCAGCCGTCCGAATTGAACGGCTACATCTTGGCAAGCATTAATCTCGCTTTTTCTTTTTGTTTAACCCTATAATTTTTACATGTTGTTACTTTTTAAATAACTATCCATTTAGATTGTCATTCTAATTTTTATTCATTTTGCTTTGAACATCAAGCATCTTTGGGGAAGAAAAAAAAATCGAAAACACTTACGCAATGATACTTTTTTGTAAAATGAAATGTTATTTTGGATACTCGTGTATGTTGATAATGTTTTCTTATTATAGAATTTGTATAGAGGAAGCTGCATGTTGGCACGAAATCAAATGATAAATTAACGTGGTACAATTAAAATAATTGTCCCAGACCGTAAGTGAAAGTGCGAAAAACCGTAGAGTAATGTTAAGAGCAACAGTAACTTCAAGAAGAAAAGGTCAGCGTATCTGAAATTGTATGAACAAAGCGATTAAGGAACAATTACTAAAAATATATATATACTGAAACGCACCTGGGAATGTATCCGACATATAATCATACTTATTAATCTAAATTAGACACAGCATTTATCGATCGTCTTAAAGGCTAGCCTCGTGAAATAGAAAATTTGTAAGTTGTTGAATGATAGGGCACATAGACTGATGCATTTTAGCGAAGAAGGCGAAAAGTAATGTGAGAAACGATGTTAACCGTTGGAAAGAATGAGAAGCACCTTAATGTTTATTACTGCTCTTATTTCTTATTCTTATGATGCGTGCTTTGGTATATTATGTTTTCTAGATGTTTCTTCTTTTAGCGGTCTCTTGAACTTTACCTATTGGGGACATCGTGGTCTGGTCTTCCCCATTGGGGATTTCTCGTCTATCAGAAGGCATGTGTCATTGAGTTTTAGATAAAACCTAGACTTCGATCTCCTTCATATATATATTTTATTTTCGTAAAATTCCATTCAGGCTACTGCGCAGAGTTGATAATGGGCAGGCGCCTTTTAAACACGACTTGCTCTCTCCGTGGTTTTGGCAAATTACTAACTTAACTGGATTCTTTTTTAATCTAAACGGCGAAAGAATTCTTTCTCATCTGGCCATCCGATTCTTCCTCCGGTATTCCACCAGAAAAAGAGATCACGAAGTGTCACGCCATACTAGCATGACATCGTACTAAAGGGCTGCTAAGCGCGTAACTGTATAAGACAGGTCATTTTGGTTTATACAACTAACTGCAAGCATAATTGTTTAGGGTACTAACAAGTATATGCTATACCTTAGTTATCTAGTTTGATTGACATGATATACCTTCAGGATCCTTTCGGATCGCTTCATCTGGTTAATGAGGCCAAGTGACCAGTCGACGCTGGAGATAGAGATTAGAATTTGATAAGTGTGACGTCTAGTGGCCTGAAAGAAGAAAAATGTCAAGACCATGCTGCCCACTAACGACCTCCAATGCTCCCCAGCTTACCACTGCCTTGCTCCACCTCTTCCGCGTTCACATCCGCGAGATACAGAAAGCATCTGGAGAAAGTGTCATCAGGGGAACTAATAGATGGTGTTCCTAACAACACGACACTTCTATATTAAGACGCTATCGCTTCTGATCATCGCAGAATAAGACACACAGCAGACAGGAGGCCAGGCTGAATGGATCTCAGCAGGAATCAACGAAACCACGCAGCACCCGACCTAGAAAAGCTAAACATTGCCTTTTAATAAATGTATTTTATATATAATTTCTTCTAAAGTAATTATTTTGATATATAGTTATATATATATAGATATATACTTAGTTTGTATTTTTTTTACTCTTTAAGGTATTAGAAAATAAAGCAATAATTATAGTTAGATCACTTAACGAAATGAATCCAATTTTTCAAAAATAACTGTCAAGTTTATTTCAACAAGAAAAATAAATAATAAAAAGATTCAATTAATTTGCGCATACAATCTTTCTTATTTTGTCAATGAACTTAAATTCGAAAAACGGAAACTATGTAAGTAATCACGCCGGTTTAGTTCTTTTGTTTCTTTTGCAGAAACTGTTATATTTATTCAATGACAAAAATACAGTGACATTAGTTTATTCAATTTGAATGTTTTCCTTCTCACCTGATTTTTCAAATTTGCTCAGCAAGAGCCACACTAATGCAATTCTTACTTCGCTTCTCGGAGTTGATTTGATTTTGGAAGGGAGAATGAAAGGGGATAATTTAGGGCTGAATGGGAGTGGAGATCAGTTGTAGCTTGCTGTACAAGATTATTTTAGTAAACTAGAACACTAATTTAGCACTGGACCTCATCTCTAGTAGTGACGTACGAGCCATGCCGGAGTTTAACAGGTTTGAGATTCAGAGTTTTTCCACTTATCCTGAACTTGGTTTGCGCTAACCAAGATTAAATGATCCCGATCTTGCTTTCTACTGACTATTTTCCCATCGCTGGGAAGAGGATTCTGTTTGATTCTACTTTCCGCAGAGGGTATTCAAACATTTTTTTTTTACATCGTTGGCATACCCAAAACTTGCCCATAATTCAGCTCCCGGCAGTCGAATCAACTCTAATATTTGTCCATTGGTCATTCTAGAGGTATATTAATAGGAAAAATAGTTTTATGCTAAATCTTTTAATTGGTTTAACGCAAAAAAAGCAGAGAATTAATATTATAAATAAATATGCATAAACATGATTATTGGATCGACAACTGTATTTGTCTATGGGTTTTGAGCTGAAAGTAGCGTCATGGGAGGGACGTTTGAAAATGTTGGTTACCGTAATCGACTTTAATCCTTTTTTGAATCTCGAAGAAAGAAAAAAAACAGTATATGTACTTTACCAATCCCACCACATGAAGTATATGATGTGACACAAAGTCAATTTTCAAGGCGAACCTTAAACTAGTTTTATTTTAGAGTACTCCTTTTTCCCATCTGATTGCTATAGCAATCTGGTTAAGAGCCTAATCAGCTCTACTATTTACCCATTGCTAAGAGGGGAAAATGTGGATGTATAACTTCCCAAGAGTGTTCGGTGTTTACGTGAAATGCAAAGATCCTCGGCCAGTAATTGAAATCCGTTCGCCGTGTCCATTTTTCAACGAAGATAACCATAATATCAAAAATTTGTCATTTCTGATGTGAACTAGGGTTTTAATAATTTACGTTTTTCTTGTTAATCAAATTCTGCTATTCCATTCGGACAATCTTGTTTTAATTTTAATTAAGTTTTTAATTACAAAAATGCTGATGGATATTGTTTTTTCGATTCATGAAAAATGGATTTTAATATGTTTATAAAGGAAATGAAAAACTCTTAAAAAATAATGCATTATATAATATTATTCAATATTCCACTTCTTACGTTCACGATTTTCTTTATCATTGATTAATTTATATTTTTTTTACTTTTCATCATAATTAGACTTCCTTTCCTACTACACCTAAAATCAATCACTTACCAATTATAGGTAGATATATTATCTCGCATCAGCCTATGTGATTTTTATTCTGATCTAATATTGTATTTCATCCAGACACAAATTGATTCGTTTTCTCTTTAATTTCGTCTTTATTTCGCTTTATTCTTTTTGGTAATCGTTTCTTCCATTACACTCTCTATTTTTCCCTTCATTCTTTCATTCGTTCATTTATTAATTTATTCTTTCTTTGTTTATTTGTTTCGTTGTTTCTTTGTTTCTTTGCTTTATGAATTAATAAATTAACGTATTTTTCTTTAGTTCATTTATTTCACGTTTATTTTTCATTTATTTTTTCTTTAATTCTCTCATTCGTTCATTCGCTAATTTCTTCCTTCTATGTTTCTTTGTTTCTTTTTGATTAATTAATTAATCGAGTATTTTTCTTTCAGTCATTTCCTTCACGGTGATTTTTCATTTCTTAATTCTCCTTTATAATTACTTTCATTCTACCATGCATGTTTTTCATTATTCTCTTTCCCCATTCCTTTTTTTTAATCCGTAAATCCTTTCATTTTTTAAAAAATTTTGCAAGTATTTTATGAATTCCTTTTTTTATAACCCTGTCTATTTTTCTTTCACGCTTTCATCTATTTATTGATTATCTCTGTAATTCTTTTCTTTCTTTCTTTTGATCGTTCTTTCTTTTGATCGTTCTTTCTTTCGTTTTTTTTAAATTTCTTTCATGCTTTCTTTTTAATTTAAGACTTTGATTCCTCTCTTACTTAAAACTATTTATATTTCGTTCTTTCATTTATTTATTGATATTTTTTATTCTATGTTCCTTTCATTTGTTCTTTCTTTACTTCTTTTTTCTGTATTCCTTCCATTATTTCTTTTTGATTAAAAATAAATAAATCTAATTCCTGTTTTATATAAGCCTATATTTTTTCCTTTCTTTCATTCTGCCATTTATTCAATTGATATTACTTTCTTTCTTTCTTTCTTTTTTCTTTCTTTCTTTTTTCTTTCTTTCGGCCTTAACTCTCTTTATTCCGTTGTTTTGTACTACTTTCTTAATAATTAATTTAATTAATGACATTTCTTTCACTCATTTTCTTTATCTTCATTTAAACGTCTTTTTTTTCTTTATTAATTTTCCTTCTTCTATATTTTTCATAATACTTTTTCTCTATCATATTCATTGTCAATTTCTTAAATCTTTCATTCTTTCTTTTTAATTCTATTTTACTTAATCACAGTTACTCTTAGTGTCTTTCTTTCTTTTTCTTCCTTTCTTCATCAATTTTCTTCTATTTCTAAACGAGTTTTAATTTTCTTTCTTAATTACAGGCATTCTTTTTTTTAAATTTATTCTTTCGTTATTTCTTTTTAATTAAAAACAGCACATTGTTTCATTTATTTGGGTATATAAGGAATATTTCGATTTTTCATTTTTAAATATAATTTGAGGATGGATATTGTTTTCAGTATTACGCCCAAGAAAGCAATTCTACGACATAACAACAATGATGAGCAAAGAAAACTATTTGGAAATCAATTGAAACGAATGATGCATTTTTTCCTTTATTTGATATAAATTAACATTTTCCTGAATCTTGCCAAAATCGAACGATTTGCAAAAAGAATGTGTATTATTGTCTATTTAGTTACTAACGTTTGTTAAACCTAAACATAGATTCAGCTATTTTGAAAAAGGCTGCTCGTATATTTGTTTCCAAATAAACTACATTTTCTCCATGTTTTCTTCAGATATTTATAGAAATTCATTTTCCTTTCTTATTTTCACTTTCTGGATATTTGATCTTTTTGTTGTTTTTTTGTAGATGTTCTTCAAGAATGTTACTTGTGTTTTGGTTTTTTTCTTTATAAATTATTAGACTCTCAAGGTTGGTTTTGATAAAGGTCCCCTCCACTCATGCGTGCCAGAGCTTGGGTAATTTGATCTGTGCAGTAAAAGAAAGCTGGCGGTAGGTGTGGTTCTCCGGCTCAGCAATCTCCCTGGTTTAGCACTTGCGAATGGGTATAGACTCCTTGGTGTCGGCTTATATAGACAATACGCTGCTTTTTTGAGTTAATATTTTTTCTGTTACTTTTTTCGTTCAGTATTTTGATTAATAATTCTTTTTTTCATGTTTTAGACTCAATACTACAAAAATCAAATGAAGAAAAGGTTACCTTAAAAAGCAAGAAGCAGGCGCTGTCCTACATGAATTAGTACAGATACGAATTACGCAGTTGATGTAGGGTTTCTCGCAAATACACCTGCACAGGCCAAATCATTATTGCTGATCTTGAGAAGGCAACAATAGGCGTTTGAACTGAATTAAATATTTTTTGTTATACAAAGATTTATTTGTATGAACAAAATCTGTTAATTTTTGATGAGTGGTAACTCAAAACTTTATTTTATAACTATTCATCAGAACAAACGAATACTTTTCATTTGAACGTTTTCACCAACAAATAACGACAAGTGTATAATTCTTAGCATTTATTATTATTAAATTATTTTTACCCCTATAATAAAAATTATTCGTTTAATTTATTTTTATTTTTTACCCCTACAATAAAAATGGAAGTGAATCCGACAGTATGTAATATTGTAAAAATTGAAAACAGAAACAAGTTTTTATAAACGATGATGTTTATTAGGCCTATGCTGAAGTGTTTAGTTTTGTTTAGATAGACCTCCATCACGGCTTTCGTTGGTTTAAGGAAAAATAAATTATTACCTGAAAACAAAAAGTCTGCAAGCCTCTGTTTTTGGTGTGTTGGGATTTTTTCTTGTTGAACTCCAAATGTGAGGGAAGAAAAATTTATTTAAAAATTGTTTGACAAACTGTCAGCGTCTTAAATTTTAAACTGACGTAACAGCGTCCTGTGTGTGTGTTGTGTGTGTGTGTGTGTGTGTGTGTGTGGTGGTGTGTGTATTTTATTTAATTTTAATTAATGAAGAAACGGCATCCCTCTTTTTTTACAACGTGGTTTGTGTGTGTGTGTGTGTGTGTGTGTGTGTGTGTGTGTGTGAATTTTATTTTTGTATTTTATTTTAGTTTTAATTACATTTTTAAAAATACTATTTTTTTACATTATCTTTTTACAAATTTTACCAATATTTTTTTGTTAATTTTTCATTATCATCAGTCTGCCGTAATTTATTTGTATTAAATACACACAACACACACCACACACACACACACACACACACACATATATATATATATATATATATATATATATATATATAGAGAGAAGGTGATGGAGAGAAGGAATGAAAGAGAATAACAGTGAGATGATAAAAAAAAAACATAACATAATAAGTAAGTTGCATCATATCTATCCTATGCTACTTCTATGGCGCGGTTTTCAACCAAAAATCACAAAGTTAGGTTCTCGTTCAGTGTGTCACATAGAGTTTCATGTCGAAAACACAATTATCATAAGGGGAAAAGGAGCTAAAAAAGTAGAAAGTCAGCTGTAATTTGAAGGTATTGAGCAATTTAACAGGTAGCACGATGGCATTGCACGTGACACATAAACACGCAGACACAAGATAGTTATTATTCATTGATTTTTTTCTTCATCTGAACAGTAGGAAAATACATAAGACTATTGGAAAAATAGATTTTGAGGTCAATCAGCTGATAAGTAACAAAGTAATTTATTCTGTTCAGTGCACTCTAGAATACATTTTTTTCTCTTCCAGACCATCAGTAACTGTTACGACCACCTCTATACGCACGAGCCTCTTCCTTTCTCGTAATATCTCATTTGATTAAGGGTTATTTCCCAGTTTAATCATTTATTTGCTGTACGAATAATTTAGTTGTTAAAGAATACGTTGTGATTATACATTCTATCTTTCCGATCTAACTATGTAGAATCGACTATCTACATTTCATCATATAGATAAACAAACTGTAATATATGGGCAGATTTACAGATGAAGTAAGGAAAAATGAGACAGATAGACAGATAAATAGATAAACAGAGACACGAATGCAGACACAACAAGATACAAACAAATATACAATCAAAGAATGTGGACATACAGATGTTAATCTTTTCATCATATAGACTAACACATTTTGATATACGGGCATATTTACATATGAAGTTAAGAAAAAGAAGACATAGATAGATAGATAGATAGATAGATGTAACAAACTGCATGGTGTAATAGAGTATTTACGGGGTTCGAAGGAGCTCTTATTTCTCCTTAGTTGTAGGCAAATCTTCGGACAAAGAAGACAAACACACAATGGAAATTTAATACATGTATTGACAAATAATACAAGAACTTGTTGCAAATTTTATTGGTATTTACTACCAGACTTATCTGAGTTCAAGTAATGTTCTTGGAGTAGTGGTGATAGCAGGGGTATTCTGCTGCTGGTTGGAAAGTTGATAGGATGTTTGTTTTCATGTTTCTCGTTCTTCCTGGTAACCGGTTCTGTGATAAGTGATGGGTGATGCTATTTTAGAAGCTTCTCGCCCGGGTAACAGTTCCTTTAAATGACGGTGAATGGGCCCTTTTCAAGTAGACTATTTGGTCTTTTCAGCCTTCTGTAGTGTGCTATTGTGACGGCCCTGTAGTATGCGGACACACATGCCTTCGAAAAGTGTGCAGTGAAAAAATGCCTCCGTCTAGGTTAACAGTCCGTAGATAAGTGAGCCCTGTTTTTGGGCAAAGTGATGAGAGCGTTTATTTTTACGTCTCTCTTCCAGTAACTGCTATGCGATAAGTGAAGAAATTTGGTTTTGGCGCCAACATACGATGTTGGCTATTCGCCCTCTAGCGGCAGGGGAAGATAATTCACTAGGGAATTTCCAATAGTAAACGTTGCAGCACCAAGAAGACGTATGTAACGTAGTGCACCACGAAAATGTCGCGGCACCAAGAATGGTTATGTACCAGTGCGGGACAAATACGCGATACGTAACGCCCACAAACCACAGCGCTACGGGTGCGTCTAAAATTGTGTGTCTCACACACTCATTGAAGAGAATGCTTTTCGTCATGGTAGTGCTCCTCAATTCGTTTACACAAGCAAATGACCTTTCTCGGTCGGTCAAGTGTCTGTTTTTATAAGTATCACTGGACAGGGCTGTTGACATTCCATTCAATTGTTTTACAGCTGGCTTTTTTCATTCATAAGTTTTTTTTCTGGGAGATGAACTTACAACTGGAATGTTTTTTTTTACTATGAATTGATTGGTCGGTCTGCGGAATTAAATGTGTGGAGTGTGTGTGTGCATGTGTGTGTGTGTGTGTGTGTGTGTGTGTGTGTGAGAGAGGAGAGAGAGAGAGAGAGAGAGAGAGAGAGAGAGAGAGAGAGAGAGATTTATCTTTTTGTTAACTTATATGCATTGAGAAAAGCAGTTTCTTCCGTGCGTTCGAACCCTCTCTCCGTGGGTTTCAGTCCTGTCTGCGTGTGTCCTAGTACCGTATGACCCCGGATCGCGGTTCTAACACAACCAATTGTAACAAAACCAATTTTTTCTTCTAGAATTTCCTGAAATGTGTTGATTCTCATTGACCGTTAATCGGCTCGCTAGTATCATAATGTCACTGACTGCAATTCTCGCATTTTCTGCCGTCTGTGTATAGAAAAAGATTCACAATAATGATTCGCCACTGTTGTTCTTTAAATTGCCTTTTCCTTTTGAATAATCAAAGGCAAAATGGAAAACAGATTAATCTGTCTGGTGCTAAAGTAACCCTTTTTACAATTAATATGTTCAATTCATCTCCACCCTCTTTTTTTACCCAGGTTACTGAAATATATTATATAGATAAATGTCTTAACTTTGAATCATTACCTAACAGACCAAAAGCTAGCTAGCTAGCTGTATTATATATATATATATATATATATATTATATAATATATATATATTATGTGTGTGAGAGAGAGAGAGAGAGAAGAGAGAGAGAGAGAAGAGAGAGAGAGAGAGAGAGAGAGAGAGATGGACTGGACTGCCAGAGGCAGAGACAACGAGACGGACAAATAAACATAGTCAAGGAATATGAACACATTTTTATTTCAAAGGACCCGGTATGTTATATATTCCTCTATTTTAATTCTAATGAATAAATAAATATTAAACTTATTTACCATCTTTGTAATGTGAAATTTCATTCTAATTCAATTATTTTTCTCAAAAGATTTTATATTGTCCAATATGACGGTAGAATATGTTTGTCGTTGTAGGAAATAGACACGTCGAGAAGAGGTTTCTCTGCTTTTCACATAGTGAAGGGATTCATCCAACAATTCTACCTCCACCTACGGGTAAATAGTATAACAGACCGGTCACTGTAAATTTGGTTAGACAATCAGTCTAGGAAAAGGAAACTTCTGAATTCAAAGTTGTTAAACTCCGCTTAAGGAATTAACCTTGTATCACATCTTGATCGTGTAGAGGGGTTGCATACATTCCAGAAACCTTACTGTCGAGTTCTGTAGTGTTTCCTCTGGTGATAAAAATTGTTAGTGCTTGCAATAAGAGCAATAGTTTTGGGACAATCAAGGCTTGCAGTGACCAGCTGGCTGCCTCTGAGGTTTCCCCAGAGAAAGTAATCACCTGCGTTTTAAAATGAGATTCCCCGGATGAAAATCGCAATCGCACGATGTTCGTCATTCACCGGCATAACTAAAATAGTAAAGAATCTGCTCCTCAAAATCTTACCTTAAACTCTCAAACTCCCTCGCTACTATTAGTTGCTGTACAATGGCAACTTTAATTGCGTAATTAATCCGATATATATATATATATATATATATATATATATATATATTATATAATATATATATATATATATACGTATGTGTGTGTAAATTAATATTTAATTTTATAGCATTGAGAATTCGTTAGATTTAATCTACTTATAAAACAAATATGAAAACACAAATAAAATGTTCGGCTTTTGTTCATTTAAAAACACTCATATATACATATACATTCAAACATATTTATACACACCCGTACACACCATACACACAAAACATACAGACACAAATAATACACATACACACGTAATATATATATATATATATATATATATTATATATATATATTATATACGTTCATATGTACATAACACATATTTATATGTATTTTCATTATATATATACAAGCACGTATATATACATATACAATTATATATATATATATATATATATATATATATATATATATAGAGAGAGAGAGAGAGAGAGAGAGAGGGGGGAGAGAGGAGAGAGAGAAAGAAAGATATATACGTGTCTGTTAGATACAATGAATAAGTGTGTTATGAAAAGAAAGAGTAAGAAAAGGAGAGATTAGAAAAGAATTGAAGACGTGGATGACAGTTGTGAATACAAATTCGAACAAGTCAATTTTGTATTTAATTCATTGCTTTTTTGTTTTTGGTTTTGAAAAAGAACTGAAGTCAATATAATCGCTTTTAAATTCATCAGAGGAAAAGCAAAAACATAAAGAACTGATTTCAGTCAGCAGGTGCAAACTAGGAAATAATCTCATTTTCCGCATGTGAATATGTACATATTTAATTTGAAACGAAGCAAATCGAGTTAAGAGTGCTTTATAAAGTGGTTTAGAACAGCGATACGTATTGAGTCTGTATTTGTCATATAAAGATTGCCATATTTTTCACTTTCTTTATTCTTACTCTAACTTAGGACTAATTCACTCGATTAAGGCCAGTAGATAACAACTGTAGGAAGTTATATACAATAATTTATGGAAGCGCGTGGTGTAATGGTTAAAGTCATGGGAAATGGACTCGTCGCCCCGGGTTCAATCCTGGATGTGATAATTGCATTTCACTTAGCGCTAATACCATTGGGAAAGGTATGAATCCTACTCTCCCTCCAGCTATGGATAAATAGTAGGATAGACTAGGCTCTTTAACCTTGGTTAGGCAACAGGTCTAGGAGAAGGAAAACTCTGAAATCAAACCTGCTGAACTCCGCTTAAGAAATTGACCTTGTGTCACACCCTGCTCCTGCTGAGGGATTGGTAAATATATATATATTATTATATATATATATATATATAATACAATAATTTATGAGTCCTTCTTTTTATTATTTTTTTACATTTATTTTTTTTAGCTTTCCTGGATTTAAGTATTTATTTAAAACTCCTGCTGATAGCACGGATTCCTTGCTCTCCATCGTCATCTATCTTATCGGCCTACCCTTTCGACTGAGGTGGTAGAATACGTTGACTACACTTCTGCAGAGGGTTAAGAACCAGCACAATGAGTCCATCGTGGATGGTGACAGTTAATGCTTAAAGACGGATTTCTGGTGGCTGAGTAGTTATAAAATTCAACACTCTATTTGATTACTTGGCTGGTCACCTCAAGCCATAGCACCTATATGATATTCCTCAATCCCTCTTATCAGAACCCCATAACACTTCTTATCAAATATAAGTGGTAGTTGGGGTTTTTAATGTCCTGGGTAAGACATTACACTGCATCTCTTGGTGAGGTTCTTATCCTAGAGCTCTGGGGTGTCTGGGGAGTAGTCCTTCATTGCCATTATTCCCATGTCTAGTTTAACACGGAGTGGTAGTACCTGTTAGGGTCCCATATATGGGTTTAATAGATTAAGAAAATGAGTATAAACATGTGTTAAAAACGAGTTTAAAAATGAATACCCAACAAGAATGACTAAAACCAAAACTTCTTCGGCTCAAAATAACCAAAGAGTTGGCATGTCGTAATTTGTATAGAAGAGTTTACGGGGCTTTTTTGCTCTTCTCTTTTCAAACACCTATCATCATCAAGTGGTGCTGATATCACGGATGTCCTAGGCTCTCTCTCTCTCCTTTCTCTCTCTCTCTCTCTCTCTCTCTTATATATATATATATATAGAATTGTATAATGTAAATATACGTGCTTGTATATATATATAAGTATAATGAAATATATATATATAATATATATATATATATATATATATATATTAATATATATATATAGTCTAATTTATCGACGGCTTTTTGATGATGAAGAATTAGGTTATAATTCATACCGTAATGATATCCATCTTGATTTTATAATGTTCCACAAGAATAATTACATCTTTTGGGGGTTTAGATATATTTTTTGAAAGATAATAAAAAGTGTTTGGAATTATTTTATTCATTGGTGGAAATATTTTTGTATATTTATTTATTTTATGGTTGCGATGATGTGCGAACGATTTAAAACTGATTTAAATGTAAAAGATGAAAAAACTTTTTTGAAAATATAAACTGAATTTTTTTAGCAAACCATTTTCTGCGATCATTTTTAAAGGAAGATGATGACTATGAATAACCCAATTTTTGGCGGTAGCATGGGACTGCCAAAGGTGGCTCGAGCATTACTCAATAGGATTGGATGCCCCGGGTCCTATATTTGTTGCCTATGTTTCAAAAATTTTATGTAAGAGATACCCTTCTGGCAAAAATGTAAATCTGAACAAGAGACATATCGGTTATTCTCCATATATTTCTTCGGAGTGGTCTGAGGGGGTCTGGACCTGGTTTTTCTTTGTTCCTGCAATGTTCGCTGTATCCGCGTCGATTCCTGAAGATTCGTTGAAAATATTGACTTTGTTTCATCACAAACAGGTTTTCATGCTTATATATATATATATTATATATATATATATATATATAATATATATATATATATATGTGTGTGTGTGTGTGTGTGTGTGTGTGTGTGTGTGTGTGTATGGGGGATGCTTGCCTGTGTGTGGCTCGGTTTTAAAGTTTCTGTTACACAACAGTATATATCTACATATATATATATGTATGTGTGTGAACGTGTGCGTATATATAATTATATATATATATATATAATATATATATAATATATATATATATATATATATGCTTTCATATGACACTTTGATAACACGCTCGTGTGTTTGTGTGCTGTGACCGCGAACGCATATGTGCATATGTATATATATATATTATGCTTTATCTGCACCAACAATATATATATATATATATATATATATATATATATATATATATATATATATATATATGTGTGTGTGTGTGTGTGTGTGTGTGTGTGTGTGTGTGTGTGTGTGTTGGGGGGTTGGAGGGCGTGCTGCCATGTGTTTGAATTAAACCTTATTTGTACGAAAACATATCCATCACCTTTTCGCAAACAATGCCTTGCAATATTTAAAGTGTATATATATATATAATATATATATATATATATATATATATATATATATATATATATATATAAAATTGTATGTTAAAAGTTTTTTAATCCTTAAAATAGATAGGGTGATCTAAGCAAGAAAAATGCAAAATATCATGATGTTGTCAAGTCTATATAATTTTCATCCTTGTTTTTATTATCATTCTGTAATATACTGGGAAAAAATATATAAATAAATAAATAAAATCTATCTATCTATCTATCTATCTATCTTCTATATATATATATATATATATATATATATATATATATATATATATATATATATAATATATATGTGTGTGTGTGTGTTGTGTGTGTGTGTGTGTGTGATGGTTCCATACTTATATTTTATTAGGCAGATATTTTGTTATTATATTATGATATCCGGTAGAATTGATATACGTCCAATATGTTTTATCTGTCTTTTTCAGAGTTCTATTTTGTCAACATCTAAACATTAGTTTTAGCACACCACAATTTATCTTGTTCCACATCATCTCAGAGTTTGTTTTTTTCCAACTCTAAATATCTGCATTTCTCTTTACTGCCATACAACTAATCCTCATCTGCTTATTTTCTCCAAACTTTCTCTTTTCAGTTGTTACGGCGATAAGAATCACTTCCTCACATGCTTGGTTGATTATTTTAGCGTTTATCACATTTTCGTTGAATGTACGTTGGAGTGTTTTTGTAGGAAATTGAAATAAAATATTTTTGCAGTTGAATATTGAAATTCTATATGTGATTGAATGATAAATATTATCGTTCCTCAATGTTTGGTCGTTGGAGTTTATCATATTTTAAAGCCTGTTGTGTCATGGCCGTCTTTCATGAGCACTTAACGGGAACCCAAAAATCGGATTGTTCCATTGTTTTTTTCAATTGATCTAATAAATAAAACATTTTTCTAGTAAAGTATTTAAAATCCACGAACATTTTTAAAGATCCCCATGCATTTCTCCAGATCTATATTTGCCAAGGTCGAATAGCGTAAATGTGTTTCGAAATAAAAAGGGAGCAGAATCCTCAAAATACAAACGAAATCAATCAAGTGACCTCATTAGATCGAAATTTTATTCGCAATTTTTTTTTCGTTTCATGGATGAGAAAAGAAGTGTCTTTAGACTGTATAATAAAAA
>CM042137.1:96085631-96098131 GCA_023376005.1 Doryteuthis pealeii | reverse complement strand
AGGATAACGAAAACTCTGAATTCAAACCTGTTAAATTCCGTTTAAAAATGATCTTGTGTCGCATACTTCTGGTGGGAATGTGTTTGGTAAATACATATATGTATATTACTTTTATTCATTCGTATATATTCTTCCTACCTACATTTTAATTCCTTTTATTGTTATCTTCTTACCTCCTAGTTATTTAGATGTGCATTTTTTTCAATTATGCTAAATTACATGATACAAGTGCATCACTTCAACCATTCAATACAAAAAATACCTTCCTCTGACCAGCACCATTACCAGATCGTTTTAATGGATTAAATTTGAAAGTCTTATTAAACGCATTCAATAGAAAATCTGTTATTCAGCATTGGATGAGAAAAAAAACCCAACTAACTTCTAATGTTTTAAAGAAAAGTGCTTTGTCCAATATCCGGATGTGGTGCTATTTGCAAAAGATATATTCAGCATATAAATAATTTTAAATTTCTTGAATTCAGCAAAACATTTAGAAAATAATTACCACAGGTCACAAAAAATGAAAGCAAATGTATCAGATACCTTTTTTCTATAATTAATGAAAAGAAATTTACCAAAAAATACCGAAAAGTTGAGAAAATGAATTAAAATCTGAAGCTATTAATATCGTCACACAATGGATAAAATTGCTTTGATATACGAGAGAATTGAGTTACGAGTGGAACGAATTAATCCCAAAGTCAAAGTACTACAGTATATGAAACATCATGAAATCAATGGATACACTCAAAAGGTACGATAAACTGGTTCCTGTTTCTACAAAATAAAAAGTATGTTTCATTTCAGTTTGGTATGAATGTTTTTATCCGTCTATTATTAAATAGCTACTCAATAAATACTTACGCCTAGGTCTAAAATTTGCCGACATTGTCGACAAACAAATTGCAATAATGAACCAAAAACTACTCGATCAAAATACAAGGACTTAAATGCTAATGTATCTTTTCATGATACTATGAGTTGTTTTGCATATATTTAGCAGCACCTGCGCACGCATAGGATGTAGGACAATATCATTTTAAGCAGAATTTAACAGGTATAAACTCAGAATTTGAATTCTCTTAATACTGGTAACCATACGAATTTTAAAGAGTCCTGTCTTCCTTAATATTATTCATAATTACATGGTGAATAGGTGGATACATACGTTTCACAAGAGTATTAGCGCTATGGGAAAAGCAACCATACTCATCCAAGATTTGAAATATGTCGCAGTGTCCATTTTTTAAGGCGATACCCATTGCATGACGGGTATTTCCATAAGATTTTTTGTAGAATGACACTGGTGAAATTCTTAATATATTCTTACTGTGAAAAATAGCTGAATATTCCAAAGAATTGACCATGGTTATTTTCAGTGGTGATGTCGGAATATTTAAATAATTATAATAGTAAATAGAATGATTGTGGCAGAAAGCAGGTTCGCTAAAATCTTAAAATCTTGGCTAAATTTAAACATTGATTTTAACAGCTGTTAATTTTCTAGCTCTTACTTTCAATTTAAATAGTGGTAAATGCCATCCACGTAGAAAATCAGATAACTCAACGCTATATATATATATTATATATATATAATATATATATATATATATATATATATAATATATATATATATATATATATCATCCTACGATCAACAAAACACATTCACATGTCTATGTCATTCATGCAAACGAATGATTTCTTTAATGCATAAATATTTGATAAATCTAAAATGGAATAGTAAACAGCTCTAAAAATAGCGGGATATCAAACCTACTGACTTATATTCAAAACGTTAATCATAATGAAGCTAAACTCACTATAATTAGATACAGAAATTTACCAATTTTTAAAATGTAAATCTACATAGATTTATCTCAGAATGTGATTTATCGATTAAATTGGAACAATTATTATGTATGTCTTTTATAAAATTTCCACTGGTGTAGCTCTCTCTATTTATAACGGTGAAACGGTGCTGTATGGGGATGATAATAAATATGCTCCCCACCTCTAGCGGATTGAGCTCTCTGGAAAGAGAATTTTCTGGTGGCCGTTAATTAGGCAAAAAATGCGTAGCTCTCCATAAAACGGATAGAGAACTCTCTGTGACCTAAAATTTTCATAACAGTAAAATTCCATTTCTAAAAAGTGGGTGTGTAGATGGTGCGGTGTAAATATATATATGAAAAAATGCTGCCCGGCATAAAATAATTCCCACCACCAACGTATCTGGTCATTGGTGCATTTATATTTTTACACACAAATAATCTCCCTGGTAAAGCGTTGGTGAAAAAATGACTGACACCCTCGCTGATACCGACAATAGACCACCTCACGACTCATATATATAATATATATATATATATATATATATATATATATATATATATATATATATATATATATATTAGAAGGTTATTGACAATGCAATGCACCCAACACTCAATAATTAGAGCAGAACTCAAAGCAGAATATATAGTGAAGTAAAATGAACAGCGAAGCGCAACTCAACACACAACGCATCTTAATATTTATTTATTTATTCTTTTATATCATAAAATTTGAGACTGCACGCGCGAAGGGACCGGCGATTCACGACGGAAATAGCCGAACGCTGCCGAACGCTTTCAAATTTCAAATTCAGTACAACATTCAGCGTTCCTTTATAACGTTCACGGCGGTGCCGTAATATATGTACTAAAAAAAACATAACTCCGAAACCTCTGAAGATGGTATTTTATCCCGAAAATTTAGGAAACGGGTAAATAAACATCAATTTCATCACCCATCGTTTTCCCATTGCATTATCAATAGCCTTCTAATTTCTATTTTTTTTCTTAAACACATGCATACAATGCTTCAAGCAAAACTATAAAACCCTTATATATATATATATATATATATATATATATATATATATATATATATATATGTATATATATATATATACGTGTGTGTGTGTGTGTGTGTGTGTGTGTGTGTGTGTGTGTGTGTGTGTGTTAAGAAAAAGGAAATGAATCCTACGGTATAAGTATAGATAAAAGTATATGAAAACACAATGTTTTCATTTTAACAGCATATTGTGTGTTTTCATATCCTTTTATCTAGACTTATATATATATATATATATATATATATATATATATATATATATATATATATATATATATATATATATGTATGTATGTGTGTGTGTGTGTGTGTGTGTGTTTGTGTGTGTGAGTGTGTGTGTTATAAAAAAGAATGTCCGCTAAATGGATTATGTTTTTAGAAAAATTTTATCATCTTTATCTTACATTTATGACACGTGTTTCAGATCTTCTGATATATTCTCCAGGCTTTGATATGATTGATTAAAGCCTGAAGAAGATATCAGAAGATCTGAAACACGTGTCGCAAATGTAAGATAAAGATTTTCTAAAAAACCTAATCCATTTTGTGTACCTTCTTTTTTTTAAATATTTAATAGTTGGAACCAGAACAACATTTATTATATATATTATATATATATATATATATATATATATATATATATATATTATATATATATATATATATATCATGTCACGCAATTAGCACGGATATCCATGACAATCTCTCGCCAACCTTTCTTATCATTCATTATCTGCTCCGCACCAAGCATCTTAGCATAGTTGGTCAATGTAGGTCCTTGGTGGTCGGCACACGTTAGAATGTCCATGTATTGGCTTCCACAGGAGAACGTCGCTTATGAGATCATCCTTGATTCTCCAGCAGCGTCCAGCATGCCTTGTCCGTCTCACTCAGATGATTTGTAAGATGGGGGCAGGTCACCATAAAGCTGCTTCCTTGTGGGGTGCTGTTTCCACGATGTGTTCAAGACCACCCGCAGCATTCTTGTTCAGCTCTCATCTAGCTTATTTATTAAATGTATATGCCTTAATGGAATTCTCAGTGGGTCTAAGTGGGGCCTCCATAGAGATGTATATATATATATATATATATATATATATATATATAATGATGGGTTGTGTGTGTGTGTGTGTGTGTGTGTGTGTGTGTGCCTGTCTGT
This sequence comes from Doryteuthis pealeii, assembly GCA_023376005.1. Lineage (NCBI taxonomy): Eukaryota > Metazoa > Mollusca > Cephalopoda > Myopsida > Loliginidae > Doryteuthis > Doryteuthis pealeii. The sequence goes on along the minus strand of CM042137.1, from coordinate 96,094,071 downwards.
ATGTATCTCTGTCTGCCATTGTGTGTTTGTGTGTGTGTGTGTGTTTGCATTTGTTTGTATGTGTGTGATGATTGCTGACAGAGCTAACATATGCCTGCAACCATTAATATTAACGCTGCCGTATATATTACAATCGGCATATATATATATATATATATATATATATATATATATATATGTATGTATATATATATATATATATATATATATATATATATATGCCGATTGCTGACACAGCTAACAATTGCCTCCAACTATAGATATCTGCCTTTGTCATTTTATCTGATTGAACAGTCATTAATCCGAAACGCTGAGAGCCAAACTGGGACAATCAAGTATCAAGTCTCTTCAGGACAAATCTTTCAATCTTCTGATCAAGTAGGTGTGATTATGCTGAACGCCATTGTTCTTTTTGCCGTTCATTCGATGAAAATTCGGCATTTTGGTGCCTGCATGTCATTTCCTATGCAAATCCGTTGATTAAAACACTGGATTTAACCCGAAAAGCCCGAAGTGACATCCCAGCTTTGTAATTACTTCGAAACAAAGGAAACCGTTAGTTTTAATAGTTATTTACAAAGCTTGGCTTACTTTTAGCTTGACGCCCACAGTAATAATCAAAGTCACTAGCAATGATCTGTGACCCTAGCCTGCTAAAAATTACACAACACGAGAAAACCTTAAAATCAAAGCATATATTGAATGTATGGGGCATTGTGAGGAACCAACTCTGTAGTCATTGAGTTGTTCATCTAATTTGCTAACCATTAAACTATGACGATATATATATATATATATATATATATATATATATATATATATATATATATATATATAATCAACACCTCCGCACGAGAATAATGCTACACAATGTCAATTTTTAAGTGTTTAACACGTTTAAATTCAAGGTTTTTTCTCCTAGACTCGTTGGCTAACCAAGGTTAAAGAACTCTGCCTTTTCTACTATTTACCCATAGCTGGAAGAAGGATAGTTGGATATATACATTTCCTATGTAATATTATCAAACAGCCTTGTCCATGATTTGAACTCCGGCCATTGAGTTCATTTCCCACGAACATTACCATTACACATGAACGATATATGTAGCTTAGACTTGATTCATTTGCAATTATTATTCCCAGTGAGGATCAAAATGAATTATCTCATATTTAAAAAAAGGTTTACTGACTATTACCCCATAGTGGTAAGGTTTCTGTTTTGTAATGGTTATCGTCGTAGGAACCAAGTCAAAACGACTTCAATTTGACGTTGAAAATGTTAATGATTATGATTATAATCATTGACAAATGAATTAAATTATAGCATCAGATAATCCATCGGATTTGATATTCTTTCAAATAAACTGAACCAAACCAAACTTATCCCTCTGTTTTCTTTTATTTTAATATTAAATATTTTTACATTAAATCACCGATATGATAATATACCAATAAATTATCCATTAAATAACTGATTAGAAATATTCCGGTTCTAGCTTCATTTGATTAAGATCTTTAATAAATACGAATTGAATTATTATAAAACTGTAGTATTTATTGCCTTCCAGATGTAATAGGCAAAAAATCGCCTTTGCAATACACAAGTACGCAAAATACCAATCATACTTCGTACATATTGGGGAAAATTTTAATGAATAACTGAGGCACATGATATTTAATAAAGACGAATTGAATTATTATTAACCTGTAGTGAGTAGTGTTCATGGCTTCCCCGATGTAAGAGGCAAAAATCACCTTTGCAATACACAGGTACGCAAAATACCTAGAGTCTATAACCAATCATACTCCGTACATTGTGGGGAAAAATTTCATGAATAACTGAGGCACACGATCTTTAATAAAGACGAATTGAATTATTATTAACCTGTAGTGTTCATGGCTTCCCCGATGTAAGAGGCAAAAAATCGCCTTTGCAATACACAGGTACGCAAAATAACTAATGTCTATAACCAATCATACTCGGCAGAATTCTCTTTGGTGACAACGAGAGCTTGAACGCGCTGAGGAGAATTGCGGACGGTGAACAATCTGCGTAACAAGCAGAATACATTCTGCTGAACCCCTTGCAACCAAATAGTAACATAAATTTATTAACATCATCGGATATTTTGTCACGCATATGTTATACCCTTAAGTGCCTCCAGGTGGGGTTGTAGTAAATATTGATAGTTTATGATAAGTTCTCATTTCAGAAATGTGAACAGTTAAAAACAAGGATTTGACAGACGATCTTCGAATAAGAAACTGTTGGTCATACATATTATCAGTATTTCTCTGACATCTAAGAACAGGATAAGCCAAACAAAAAGAGTTGACATGTTATAAAAATCACAAATGAACATCTTTCATTATACCCCTTGACGCGATTGTATCAGCAGAAGGGGAGTTTAGATACCATTTATATATACCGAAAAGTGCAAGGGTCCCTTAGAAATGGTGATTTTACAAAAAAAAGTACATGGTTCCTATTACTTAAGCATAACATGTATTATATAGATGTATATATAATATAAATAATTTATCTATGTATCTAGATAATAAATTCCAAATAAATATTATAAATCTTTTCAATTTTTAAAAAATGCATGTCATCTTGGTATTTTTTCTATTGACTTTAACTTTTAATTTAACAAATCAAGTCCTTTTAAAATTTAATAACGATAGACAGCTCACTCATCTGTGGTATATGGATATCTAATATATTGCAATGGAGTTATCAGAATAATAGTTATTTATAATAATTTTACTTAGTTTGGTATTGTGTAAAAGAACTACAATTGTTAATTTTCGAAAGTACTGATAGTGTAGAGTAATCACTTTATTATATAATTTTAGGAGGGGGCTCCCCTTTGGAGGTATCAGGTACTTTTTGCATTTCACTATTTTCATTTATTGGACCTTTCCTTTTGGCATACATATGCGGTACCTAAAATTTACCCCACCCCCAATTTGAATATATATGTCGTAACAACTGCAATACAATATGCAATGAATATATGTGTCGTAACAACTAGCTGCCAATGCAAATCGTTTGGATTTTTCCCGTTGTCACCTTCAAAACTGTACCTACCCTATCTACACAACTTTCTTTCCTTAAATATTTCTATCAATCCTGGAAGGCTAGGGAAATCTTCGTTATCGATTGACTATTGTGCGTAGGTACGATTGATTAGTAACGATTATAAAGACGAGATGAAGAAGAAATTGCTAAAGAGAGAACAACAGAAAATGATTCAATTGATTTAAAATCCTTTTGCAAATGGAATCTTATTTGATTTTTTATCAAAGCGTATAAATCAGATACGGATTTACAAACAACACACATGCATACACTTATATGAATATTAGATTTTGTCCTGTCTATCTGTATATATAACACTCAAGATATATATATATATATATATATATATATATATATATATATATATATATATATATATATATATATATGTGTGTGTGTGTGTGTGTGTGTGTGTGTGTGTGTGGTGGAGGGAACCATTTGATTGGTCGGTAGAGCACCCGCTTCGGAATAGGAAGATTCCAGTTGGATACTGATCCCCTCCAACGCAGCGCTTATGTAGCACATATTGGGTAATCTGATCTGTGCAGTAAAGTGGGAAGATGACGGGCGGTATGGTGCTCCGCCTCAGCAAATCAATATCCCTCGTCTAGTGCTAGCAAAATATGGAGAGACCTCTGTACTATCCGTCTGATAACAAAAATAGTACACTCGGTCAACATGTAAGCCTTTATGTATATCTATCTATCTATACGCTCCCAATTTCGCTTGAGCACTTTATTTAGGAGGGATTTAATTGCAAATTCACCGTATTCGGCGCACAGCCAAATCTCACTTTGTTTACAAAGCTTGAGACCACTAGGTGAAGTTCATTTCCGCTTAGAAATGTAGCGATTAAATAACCTGCTATACTTGGCAGCTGATTGTGGCCGTATGGGTAAGAGGTTTGATATACGAGACAATTTAGTTATGAGAGTAAAAATTAATCTCGTAATGCAATCCCCCACTATATATATATATATATATATATAATATATATATATATATATATACATATATATATATATATATATGTGTGTGTGTGCATCTGTGTGTGTGTGTGTGTGTGTGTGTGTGTGTGTGTTGTGTGTGAATGCGAAAAATTAAAATATCTTTAAAAAAATGTTAAACTAGTAAAATTGGTATAATTCCCAAGAGAGAATCGTGAGAAGAAAATTATTACAATATTAACTCACAATTCACCACAGTGTCACAACGAGTTATACACAAGGGAGACTACGACCATCAGACACCAATTAAGGAGACAATTCGTTAATCCTTATAATAGTTGCTACCGAGAAAATTTGTGTCGAAAAAAAAGAGGTAGGAAAAGAAGAGGACGGTAATAAAAAGAAGAACACCGTGAATTATATCAGTGTCAACAATTATGAAAATGAACGAATACGTATATATATATATATATATATATATATATATATATATATATATATATATATATATGTGTGTGTGTGTGTGTGTGTGTGTGTGTGTGTGTGTGTGTATATATCTGTGTGTGTGTTGGGCAGCTTTCTTTTTCATTCAGAATTTTTCGGTAATTATAGTGGGGGCCTGCATGTAATTTTAGATGTTGTGAAATTGAGCTATTATCTGACCTATGGAGAGTCAAACGGCGTGACAAAGTCGTTGAGGTAAAACCGATGTAGATACTTTTATTTTGGGGAGACAGCAAACTCATAAGAGGCATTTAAATTCGTATACTAAATTAGTCTCATTAAGACGACTTGTTTTAAAACCACTAACTAGATTGGTGGTTTTAAATTTGGTGTAATGAATTATTAATTTTACTTTATCATAGGGCGTGGTTGAAGTAACGTTGTTCCGAATAATTTTTTTCTGAGCATCGTGATTACGATGTCAATCATTTTTAGAAGGAAGTGTAAGAATTAGATTAAACAGTAAACTGAGAAAAACGCCAAACAAGGCCTATAGTTTAACTGAGAGATCTTGAATCGAGTTCGTCTGTAGAGATGTCTCTCGTTGGCGTAGAGAAATCCCGTGACAGACGATGCTGGGAGAATTAGAATAGAATTAGTTACTTGAATTCGGCGGGCCTGTTTCAGGAGGATGCATCGCTATCTTTTCTTTAAAAGATCCCCAACCCACCTACTGGTAAGATATTGAGTAAGAAAAATGTTCGGACTAAATGTGTACATTAAAAATGTTGTTCTGGTTCCAACGGGAGAAAAATTCAATATTTTATAAAAAAAAGAATGTCCGCAAAAATGTATTATGTTCTCAGAAAATTTTTTAATTCTTTTATCTACATAATGCGACACGTGTTTCTGATCTGTTGTTCTCCTCAGGCTTGATTATTATTTTTGCAGTATGTCCGCATATTTGATAGGTGGTTGTGTTTTTGGCACTTTTCTATTACAATGTATAAAAGTGTGTATAATATACAATAATTAAGTCCCCGAGTTGTTCCCTGATAAAGGATCTGCAATAATTGAAAGAAGATGGAAAGAGACAGAGAGACAGAGAGAGCTGTAGCGATGGAGGTGATGAGAGCTAATTTCCTCGATGTATGAAGATGTTCTTCGTTGGGTGTCAGTTGTAACAATTTAGTTGCAGCTGAATTTGAACATAGACACATTAGTTAAAGCTTGTTGTAATAAAGAATATATCATCGTGAGATATTAATAAAAGTAATGTCGTCGGGAGTGGCCTAAATTCGGTATCAGCCAGAACAGCGACGGAGTCTATCCACTTTTCACGTAGCGCTAGACCGAAGAGATTGTTTATGCTCGATACCATACATATCGCTGTGCTACTCATACGCTGAGTGGCGAGGTCCTGTATTGATTCTGGGAACCTTAACAGTTCCTAGTGCGTCAGATCTACCGACTGAACACCTAATTCACGACGATTTGATAGCGCCTTTCATTTTACTGTTTTAGGCTACTGTCCCAGAGGCAAAAAGTGTTTTACTTATCGAAAAATCCGTCGTCCATGTAAAAAGATGGTTCAATAATTTTTATGTAATAATTAAGATAAAAATCACAAAGAGTATAATTACTTTTCGCAGCATAGGTATCTTGGATTTCATAATTAATTAATTAAGTTTTTAAATGAGTAAAAATAGGTAAAGAAAAACTACTTATCTCCAAAATAAAAATTTAGCCCGAATGAGAATTAGTGATTTTATCTGCATTTTACGTAAAGAATTATTGAGTCATCTTTTAACATCCGACAGGAACTGAACAAAAATTGTTTTGGGACTGTGGCCTATGAATCATTTCTTAATTTAATATATATTTATATTATATATATATATATATATATATATATATATTGAGGAGAGTTTTATAATTTGCTTGAAGCTTGTGTATTATTGGTTGGAGGTTGATTTTGAGGCTATCATAATGCAGGTGTAACGAAAAAGAATAAGGTAACAAGGGTTGTTGTGTTTAACCTGTATTTATTCCTCGAATTTTCGAAAAATAAAGTGCACCAAAACGAACGCACCCACTCCACTCCAACCCCACCCACTTTGCATTCCTTCCCCCTGTGATTCCCGCACATTTTAGTGAAAACATGAAAGATGTTCCTCGTTTTATTCCCCGTGTAAATGCATGGAAATTTTGGTTTTAATTCAAGAGGTTCTAAGTAATGCATTCTCAAAGAACTGAAAGAGATTTTTGGTTGCTTGTAAAAGGGATATGGCTTTTGGGAACTTATTAATTTATTAATAACAGAATCTTCTCGTGTAATTCATTAAAGTTTTGTATACTACAAGTAGGGCTTAGACCTCGCAGAAACCCCATTAATACTGAAAAAGCGAGGTTTGTCCTCGTTGGATACCCCATACTTTACTTACGACCTTGTATCACCTCCGAACCCGTAGCGAACAAGGTTGGGTAGAATAAGGTTATATATTATATATAAATATATATATATTATATAATATATATAATTATTATATATATATATTATAATAATATAATAATATTTTTGTAGTTGCGTTATATGTCGCGAGTATGTGTAACCCGTGCACCCACGTCCGGTTCGCACACGCCACACCTTCTGTAATAGAGCAACCACGCCGTTCAACAACCCCCCACCGGCACGCATAGATTATACAACTCTAGCAACTTTAAATTAATAATTATCACAACCCACTCCCCAACTATCACGACCGCGTCGTAATACAACATACCAGCTACACATCAGATAGAATAAAAAACATGCACACACACACAATATCATGTACAAACGTGAGCGCTCGACGTAAGCACTATAAAATACCCGCAACACTCAGCCAGAAACAATCGTATTATGTGTGTGACACAGTCACCACGCGTACGCAACCTTTAATACTGCCCATGCACACTCCTCAATAACATTCAATTCACCTTCAGCATCATACACACATCATTTTATCCAATTATACGCATGCCATGTCTATTGAATTTTTTGTAAATTTTTTGAAAAGTTTTCCGATTTTCCTACATTTGAAACATTTCTCACCTGATGGAATGCACGCATGAACGCAATATGGTTGTGAATGTTCCTTTGTCACCCAATAAATAATTGTAAAAAAACCTATATAATTTATCTTATTATATTATATAAGCAGCTCTATTTTATATTGAGCGCTCTCTACCAATTAATACTGGCCTTTGGTTACACCAATTCCAGCAAAAGCTGAAACAGTGACCATCTCAACAACTACAGTATATATATATTATATATTATATATAATATATATAATATACTATATATTATATATGGTTGTGGTGTGTGTGTGTCGTGTGTGTGTGTGTTGAAAAAATGAATAAGGGAAAGAAGTATAGATGGTAAAATAGGATATTTTAATCAATTTTAATCTACATACGTCGGATTTACTTCCAGTTTCATTTTACACACACAACACCACACACACACGACCACACCACAATAATATATTATATAGTAATATTATATATTATATACGGATATGAAGAAGAAAGAATATATTCATGTAAAAATATCATAGTGTTTGGCAAATAGAGGGGGCTACTGTGTGCCCGCTAACCTTTGCGGTAAATCGAACGGGAACTTCGTAACAATCAGACGGGAACCCTCGAGAGCTGATGTACGCGGCAAACCTTTCTTCGAGAGCCAATTTTATTTGATTCTTGGCTGCACAAATTACAAGCAACCCTCTCATAAATTTGCCGGCTAGCAGTTTTAATTTGAACCTAGACACATTGTTCAATCTTGTTAAGTAATAAAATATATCGCTCTGTGAGATATAAGTTAAAAGTAATGTCGTCCGGGTGGCCTAAAGTTGGTAGCAGCCAAACAGCGAAGGGAAGTCTTAAGAACCCCTTTTCACTAAGCGCTAGACCGCAGGAGATT
>CM042137.1:96068741-96085531 GCA_023376005.1 Doryteuthis pealeii | reverse complement strand
AGAACACGATATGGGAATTACTCATCTCTGGTTTAGCTCAGTCGGTAGAGCATCTGCCTAGGAACCACAAGATTCTGAGTTTGATACCGGACCTCACCAACTCAGCACAGCTTGGATATGTGCAGTAAAGTGGGTGATGGTGGTAGGTCTCAGACGCAAAACCAATATCCCTGGTCTAGCGCTAGTGAAAAGAGGATAGACTCCTTCGCTGTCCGACTGATACCAACAATAGGCTACCACGCCATATTTCCTTTAGGTTAATCAATAGTAAATATCGATACGTTGAACAATAAAATGTGTTATTTAAAATCCAGTTGAAAATGGGTCGGTTTAGCTCAGTCGTAGAGCGTTCGGCTAGAGAATCACAAGGTTCCTGGTTCGATACCGGCCCTCGCCAACTCAGCGTATGAGTAGCTCAGGGATCTGTGCGGTAAAGTGATGAGCTGATGGTAGGTATGGCACTCAACCTCAGACGCTAAAATAATCTCCTTGGTCTAGCGTTAGTGAAAAGGGGATAGACTCCTTCGCTGTCCGACTGATACCAACAATAGGCTGCCATGCCAACTTTGCTTTAGATTAATCATAGTAAATATCAATACCTTGAGAAATGAAATGTGTTATTTAAGATCCGGTTGAAAAATCCATTTCTTTTTGGGGTTAGTATGCGTAAAGGTATTCACAAAAAGTTAAGGCATTTCTAAAGGAAATGGAGACATCTTTATTCTCTTATTGTCGACATGTACACGGTGCTGCACGATCGTGTTGCTGTTCAATATAGCGAGAAATATTACAAGAGAAAGGATATTTAGTATGAATTACTTTCGGTTCACACGTATCTTGAGAATATATATATATATATATATATATATATATATATAGAGAGAGAGAGAGAGAGAGAGAGAGAGAGCAACTGCCACTCCTTTACAAAAGGGGCTAATTTCCTCAATCCCGCAAAAAGAGCACGTGTGAACGTATGTGACTCCTCGGACTAACTTCACCTTTAAAAGCCCTGTCGCATATGGGACAAGCGAAAGAACTACCTTCAGCGTTGACGTTAAGCCTGTGCACTCTCATATAGCTTCTCATATCACCTGCAGACTTAAAATGTCAAAATCTGGAGGAGAGAAAAAAAACTTAGAAAACATTATTTCTCTCAATTCTTATGATGAAGCTTGGTAATTAGTATTATTTGTATTATTCAGACTAGAGGCGCGTGGCAAAATGGTTAGAGTCGTAGGAAATGGACTCGTCGACCCGAGTTCAAATCCTAGACAAGACTGTTTGCATTTCACATAGCGCTAATACCCTTGGGAAAGGTTATGAATCCATATATTCTCCCCCCAGCTATAGGTAGGGTGGACTGGGCTCTTTAACCTTAGATACGTAACCAGGCTAGGAAAAGGAAAACTCTGAATTTGAAAAACCTGAAGTCAGTCGTTTATTGGTTTTGTGGTATTCTTTGTGCACCAATTCTTTCCTATTGACTGTGCCAAAAGTGCGGATGGTCCAACACAAACCTTCACCACTTGTTTATTGGATGAACGCTCATGCGTCGAAATCGATGAGAGAGTCCATTATTCAGACTATTGTCTAACTATGGATTGAATAAAGAGTTCTGTTCGAATTTCCATGAAGGCTGCCGATTATGACATAAAGGCTCCCGAGTTTGATAAAAAGGTTCCTGAGTTCAAAGAGAAGATTCCCGAGTTTGGGAAGGTTCCCGAGTTCGACAAGAAAGACCGGAGGGTACATTAACCGAAACATTTTGTAGATAACAATAAAGATTGGAAAACATTGTTCTGAGATAAAAATCTAAGTTGGGTCATTGTTTAGAAAAAAAGGAATCGTAAATTATTATTGTTGGAATTTTGGTAATATAGTTATTTACTAAGCTTAGCTTAGATGTGGCACAAGGCCAGAAGTATGGGACACCCAGTGAGAATCGAACTCACTAACAATGGTCTGCTAATCTAGCTTGCTAACCATTACACCACGAGAGGTGCCTGAATTTTGGTAATATAGTTATTTACTAAGCTTAGCTTAGATATAGCACAAGGCCAGAAGTGTGGGGCGCCCAGTGAGAATCGAACTCACTAACAATGGTCTGCTAATCTAGCTTGCTAACCATTACACCACGAGAGGTGCCTGAATTTTGGTAATATAGTTATTTACTAAGCTGAGCTTAGATATGGCACAAGGCCAGAAGTATGGGGCACCCAGTGAGAATCGAACTCACTAACAATGGTCTGCTAATCTAGCTTGCTAACCATTACACCACGAGAGGTGCCTGAATTTTGGTAATATAAGGCGTGTGCCAGATGGTCACTTCTATTTATAGACTCGCCTATGGGCACGTGACCTGGGAGAGATTCCTATTGCCCAGTCACTGGCAGTGCTGCTGCTGCTGCTGCTGTTGTTGTATTTATACCAGGCCTGATTCTAATCTTAGCTCCTTCACACTTGTACCATCTAGGACGTTGGACCTAAAGGACACTATCCCACAATGACTTACTGGTTTACTCACTTGTTTACTTTAAGTTCTTTTACAACTGGAACCAAGGATGGTGGCCAGTTACTCAACAATTATAACTCTCAACACTATCATAGATTTAAACACGAATTACTTGTAGGCTGTTGAGGAAGGACCTGTGTAAAATCATCCTGCGATTGTTTGCTGTCAGTAGCAAGAATGACTATCAAGATCGGATTTTGACAAACTCTTAGTCTTTTAAAATCTACTGCCAAACAAATTGTGATAGCAAAAATAAGATTTACCTTTTAGAATTTGCCTGTAGCCATCACTTTCATATGATTTACTCTAGTTGAGGTATTCGTGTAGTGTAACGGTTATTGTTGTAGAAAATGGATACGTTGAAACGAGTTCAAATCCTGGATGAGGCTAGTTGTATTTCACATAACACTAATACCCTTGGAAAGGTATGCATCCAAGTATTCCCCCTTTAGGGAAATACCCACTGCACCCGAAGTGGAGGTGCATGTGATGCAATGGTTATGGTCATAGGAAATGAACACAGTAACATGTGTAGTAAATGGATACGTGGAAACGAGTTCCACGATAAGGTTAGTTGCATTTTACATAGCGCTAATTGTTAAGTTTCTGCCAGCCATCCTTGGCCAGTTGTAAAGGACTTAAAGTAAGTAAGTAAGTCCTGAGCTATAGAATCCTTTGGTAAGTGAATAAGTCATGAGTTATGGAATCCTACGTAGTGTCAAAGGTCCAGTGATATAATCCTATGTTCCGTCGTCCACGAAGGTTCAAGGTAGTTGTGAGTAGCTAAGATCAGAACAGCCGATATAAATAACAATATCAGCAGCAGAGTACTGCCAGTGATTGGCCAATAGGTTGGTTACATGGTTATCGGCGAGTCTATAAGTAGAAGTGGGCATCTAGCACACACCTTATATTACAAAAATCTCAACACTAATACCCTTGGGAAAGGTTATACATCCAACTATATATCCTCCTATCTATTGGTGAATAGTTGGTCAGACTGGGCTCTTTAACCTTGTTTAGGCAACTAGTCTAGGAGAAGGAAAACTCTGAATTCAAACCTGTTAATCTCTGCTTAAAAATTGACCTTATGTTGCATCCTACTCATGTGAATTATTTACCTGTTTAAAATGATTGTGAACTTTGTTCATACATTGATATTGCATCTTAGTATAGAGTGTTTAGTCGTCGGGGGGGGGGGCTAAAGTCGGTATCAGCCAATCAGCGAGGGAGTCTATTCCCTTTTCACAAGTGCTAGACCACCAAGGAGATTATTTTAGCGTCTGATGTGGAGCGCGACACCTACCCTCAGCTTTTTACTTTACCGCACAGATCCCTGTGCTACTCATATGCTGAGTTGGCGAGAGCTGGTATCGAACTAGGAACCTTGTGGTTTCTAGTCGAACGCTCTACCGACTGAGCAAACCCGGCCCGAGAGTGTTTACATATCTAAAATATACAAACCTTATTGCCTATTATGGCAAACCCCAACCCTTTTTATTAATATATGTGCTAGAAGGTTGCTGCAAATAATGTATATTTAGGAAAAAAATCAATAGATATATAAATAAGAAGAAAGTGTGGATATAAAACACATACAGTATAAATTCAATTGATATTTCGCCTCATTATCGATAAAGCTTCTTGAGAACTATATTCAGAATAAAGTTCTGAATTAGCTTTATCCGATAATGAGGCGAAATATCAATTGAATTTATGCTGTCTGTGTTGTTATTATCCATACTTTCCTCTATTCTCAACCACATTTTGTCGGATTTATTCTAATCCTTCACTCCTCATATATGAGTAAATATCTTATTTGTAATACCTATTCCCCGTTAAACCACATTTATGCCTGATAAACCACCTCTTTAACAGAGACGCTGTCTTCTTTTGTCCTTTTCTTACTGTAGAAAAAAAAAGGTTTCATATTACATCAATATTTGAAAACCATCACAATAGATAAATACTACGTTGTGCTCTTCCAATATGTGATCTACCGATTGATTTCTAATCCAATATGTGATCTACCGAGTTTACATTCCAATATGTGATCCACCCATTAACTACCCATTATTTTCCCATTAAACTAACCCTAAACCCTAACCCTAACCATGTCTTCTTTTTTCCTGGTAGATCAAATGCCATGAATAATAGATCAATAGTGGATCACAAACATTTGGTAGATCACATATTGGAAGACCACCGTTTAGAAACACTAACCTCAAAAGAAAGTTTATGAATTAAACTTTAAACTCTGAATCAATTTTAAAGCAGAATTATTTGTGCCACTCATGAATATTTTCTTTTATGGTATGATATAAACAATTGATTATCTTACAAAAGATTTGATTTTGAACATTCCGAAATTTCAGGCGCTTGTTTAAACGAGTGTAGATTTTCTTATTTTCAATTTTATTTGCTGTTTTATTTTTATTTTTTTACTGATAAGAAATCGGTTAAACTTGCAAATCGTCGTCAAAATTAAAACGAAACTTATTTGGTGATCCATGACAATTTAACTAGAGTGTACGAATGAACTTTTTTCGAATTGGGTTACGGTTTAGGGGTTTGGGGATTAAGGTTGTTTTTTAATTACGTCTTGCTTAAAAAAAAAACAAACAACAACAAAACCCCCAAATTACTATACCATTAACCATTGAAATTAATTATTGAATCCAACGATAGACACATTAGTCTCAGTTGTTTGTGTTAGTGTTGCAATGTATAATTTCAATTAAACTTGGTTTTAAAAAATATTTTTCCACATTAAATGTATAGTAATTTGGGAATTAAAAAAAAAAGCAATACGTAATTAAAAACAACCTTAATCCCCAAAACCCTAATCCGTAACCCAATTCGCCAAAAAGTTAATTCATACACTGTAGATAAACTGTCATGGATAACTAAATAAGTTTCGTTTTTAATTTTGACGACGATTTGCAAGTTTAACCAAGAAATCTTAGAGATTAAGCGAAAGATATGAGATTGTAATCTTGGTTTCTCTCCAAGAGTTAGAAATGTCACAATGTGGAGAGAAAAAAACAAACTTGAAAAACATTATTCTAAGATAAAATCTAAACACTGCCATTGTCTATAAAAAAAGAATGGTAAAATTATTCTAACTGTCGACCGATTCCGTATCTCAATTTGTATCTTTCTCCATCTTCTCTCCATCTTGAAGACACGCGGGCACGTAAAAAGTTTATTATAATAGAGATTCGGTGCCTGTCAGCCTGTAACCGAAACTACGTCACGGCTTACGTCCTAATACCCCCAAGAATTGCGTAAGTTTATCAAGCACCACATCAACCGCCATATATAATGCACTGGATCTCCTCCATGGTATTAAAAAAACGACCTTCTGTTGCATTCTCCTTTTTATCATATTCGCTGCAATATCTTTGATTTTCTAATCTTCTCATCGTCTTGGGATCAAAGAAGAAGAAATCGCGGAGAGTTATGAAATATTTTTCCTTTGTATATACGAGGATGAGGATGAGGGTGGGGTGGGAGGCTGACACGTTCGTATAAGAGATTGATAGATATATTGATAGATAGGTAGATAGATAGATAGATATGAACATACTAGATAAGACAGATAGATAGATAGATAGATAGATAGATAGATAGATATGAATAGACTAGATATAGATAGATAGATAGATAGATAGATAGATAGATATGAATAGACTAAGATAGATAAATAGATAGATAGATAGATATGAAAGACTAAGATAGATAGATAATGAACAGACTAAGATAGATAGATAGATAGATAGATAGATATGAAAGACTAAGATAGATAGATAGATAGATAGATAGATAGAATGAACAGACTAAGATGGATAGTATAGATAGATATGAACAGACTAAGATAGATAGATAGATATGAACAGACTAAGATAGATAGAAGATAGATAGATAGATAGATAGATGGATAGAAAGATATGAACAGACTAAGATAGATAGATAGATATGAATAGACTAAGATAGATAGATAGATAGATAGATAGATATAAACAGACTAAGATAGATAGATAGATATGAACAGACTAAGATATATAGATTTATAGATAGATATGATCAGACTAAGATAGATAGATAGATAGATAGATAGATAGATAGATAGATAGATATGAACAGACTAAAAATAATAGATAGATAGATAGATAGATAGAAGATATGAACAGACTAAGATAGATGGATGGATAGATAGATAGATAGATAGATAGATAGATAGATAGATATGAACAGACTAAGATAGATGGATAGATAGATGGAAGTCTTATCAATCTCATAATCTAATCTAAGGCAAAAAAAAATTAAAAACTGGATTAATAATTCATTTTGTGCATTCGCGTAAATACATTGTTAGAAACTGTAAATAGAGTAATGATCTTTTTGAGGGGTGGGGTGTTTCTCTCTTTTCCTCACACACACACACACACACACACACACTCTCTCTCTCTCTCTTCTCTCTCTCTCTCTCTCTCTCTCTTTTATGGATACTTGTAAACTTCAGTTGACGTCGGTCGACGCCAGAGGAAATTCCTTGTTTTGTCATAAAGAATCCTAAATCTTTCGTCCCCGTCTTTCCTCACCCCCTCTCCATCATTCCATGTTCGACACTTTTAAAAAGATTCTTTACACGAAGAACAAACGCCATAAAACAGGCCCTTCGCCTAAAAAATGCAGAAGTAGGGCTTGGCCCGGGGTGGATACCTGTGTTATGAAACTAGGAGTGGAGAGTGGCCGATTCAATATTTCATTCAGCAATCTCCCTACCCCACTTACCGATAAAAAAAAACAACTTTATTTTTCCCAGAAAGCCAGGTAAAAAAAACCTGCGTGAACAATAGTAGTGGTCGTGAAAGTATAACACATGTTATGACACTTGTTTAAATTCGTTGTGAGGTAATCTACAGGATGCAATTAAAATAGAGGTCGCCCGGTTAAATCTAACTTAACGGACCTAAATTCCACCATCGTATGTCACCCTGCCGAAATGGGATATTTCAAAGTTCACTACCTATTGAAGAATAATTAAAGTTCCAATTACCGACGAACTGGGAAGACAAGGCAGCAAACGGTTGTAACTGAAATACAAACCCGAAAGCCACAAAGTCCACTGCAAAATGACAAAGTATATATAAGACTCCACAATGTCATTCAAATAAACACACACACACACACACATATATATATGTATATATATATATATATATTCACGAGATGAAGTATCGTCAATCATTATTGTTACTAATTTGGATTATTCTCTTTATTCTTTGATTGCAGTTTCTTTGTTTATATTAAATAAAAGAAAACAATCACAGTGAGGAAGCCAGCTACTAAACACAATGAAGTAAGGCTACAGATTTGTCCACCAAATAAGAAAATTACTCCTTCTCTATGACTATCTACCAAGTTACGTATCGATTGCTGGCAATATCGTAATTAATCCAAGTAAAACGGCAACTTTCCCTGTCTACCTTTTTACCAACTTGATGATTGATCGTCATGTCCCGTCTGAGTTTTGAGCCCACGCAACTCTCCTTAGAAGAAGTTATCTTTAGGCTGTCATTGTTGACATTAATGATGTTCGATGATTTTAAATAAACAAAATGAAAGAAAACAAAACAAGAAAAAACAACAACTGGGAACTAAATTTGAGTCAGAAATCTGCCAAAAATATATTTTTTTAAATATAAAAAAGGTTGTCTTTGATTGACTAATTATTCTGTTTAAAAATTTGTCACTTTTGGCATTTAAAGTGATTGAAATTACACGATAAACGGAACACTACTTAATATCAATCCCACACTACCATTAATATATATATATATATATATATTAGAGAGAGAGAGAGAGAGAGAGAGAGCGAGACTAGAAGTGGCCACCGGCGTTGCCTGAGTAGAGGGGGGGTATCCGACAGAAATCGAAACCAGTAGTCCAACAGGCAAAATCTGTGACTTTACCGCTCGGCCAACGGACCGCATCGTACAATCCCTGCGGAATTAACCTGTCAATGATAATAGCCCGCCTCTACCATATGAGGTACGCGGACGTTCAGTGAATACCAACAAACTAGACCCATGCCCGGTGAAGGAAATAAGATTATGGATGTTTGTTTTTAGAAGCATTGTTGGATAAAGTATATATTATTATTATTTATATTTTTTTAGGGAAATCGTTAGTATACATCGCTGATGAGACTTAATAAAGTTGAAACAGATTGTACGAAGTTCTAGCATTGCATAATCGTTTGCCAAATTCACTTGTCATGGTTATTTTCTATAATTATCGAATTTTATACGATATACGCATTGTAAATGCCTTCTAGCAAAAACTAAAACTAAAAATATATACTTTATCCAACAATGCTTCTAAAAACAAACATCCAAAAATCTTATATATATATATATATATATATATATATATATATATATATACAAGAAAATTTGATTATAAAAAAAGATTCCTCATTATTTTCAAGCTTTTTTAATTTCTTTTCTTTAAAGCTTCCTAATAATTCTTTGGATGTTTAAATCTTGAAGGACTTTAACCTTGGATAGATAACAAGTCTAGGCGAAGGAAACTCTCAATTTTAAAATCCTGAGATCAGTCTTAGATTGGGTTTGTGGCATTCCTTGTGCTAATTCAAAGATTTGGCATTAGATAACCACCAATAGATTATATGCCATTAAACACCAATCACCCAACCAAATATTCATTCGGTTTACACAGTGAGAGTCGACATCAATAAAGCAGTCATATTCTACTAGAATAAATAGCTAATCACTTCTTCAATACAGCGAGACATAATCTTTCTTTTTGACGTCGTGAGAATTAATTTTTAATAGTAAAATTTATCACTGCGCTTTCGTTTATAGCTAGGTTGGAAAATAGGCACAATAATCTGAGTTTGAATTTGGTAATATGCTCAGAAGAATCTTAGACAAAAATGAACAACTTGTTGATATTCATTCTTTGCTTACCATTTTTTATGACGGTTATACCAATGTTTTTGGTACTGGTTTCCTATAGCAAAATGATTAAGTACCAGTCTCAGGATTGTTTAATTGACAACTCAAAATATGACAGGGGTGCTCACGAAGTGATTTTTCATTGTAAGAACGTGAGATGTGCGTGAGCCTCTGCCAGCGTCAAAAGTAGGTTTGCAAAGGTGGGAGACACGCTGTAAGCGGTTTAAAGAAGGCCAAGAGTTAGGTTATATGTTGTACTTGACACTGGTAGAAGTTGAGTGGAAAAATGAACTCAAAATTGTTTTTAAAACGTATAGATTCTTTAATGATACGGATCATCCCGCAGAGTATGATGTCTGGAAAAGTTATTAACTGAAATGTCGAGATATAAACAATGTTATTAAGGAAAAACAAAGAAATGCTTTCCCAGTAGAAAGAAAGATTATTCGATAAACTGAGACAAAAATGGACAGTCGCTTGTTTCACATACACAGATAAAATGAGTCAACAAAGTTTTTGTTCTTCTGAGGTAACTACATCGGTTTTAGACTAAATCGAATGCGTAGATTCCGATTTCGTGCTTAGAATTGTTTCAGAATATCAGGATTTTTCAGATCTACATCGTATGTCACGGTTAGATCCGTTAATTGGCTCATTTTCATGACTTTACACCACTTTATATCACCCGTGCTGTACCATTATCAGGAAGAACAAAGAATGTTTTTGGTTTCAATGGACGTTTATTTCTCATGTATCCCTTGATTTATATTCTGTCTTCTGATGCAATCGATCCATAAAGACGTCGTAAACTACGATAAATTAATATACAATAATAAACAGACGTATAATATAATAAATAAATATACAGAATAAATATACAAACAATTCAGACATAAGAAAAAGAACAAACCTAATTAAAATTACACTTACCAAAACTTTAAGTTCCCCTGTGCTGGTATTACCTATGATATCTTTAATGTCTTAAATAACTTTCTTTTAAGCGTTTATTATAAACGTCTTGTATCACAACTATAATTACCCAATTCAAGGGGAACGATCTATCGTGCTATTACACGTGCTGTAATGCTTATCGACGAAGAAAATAGACACGGCGACACG
The DNA here is from genome assembly GCA_023376005.1 of Doryteuthis pealeii. Lineage (NCBI taxonomy): Eukaryota > Metazoa > Mollusca > Cephalopoda > Myopsida > Loliginidae > Doryteuthis > Doryteuthis pealeii. Next base: position 96,074,914 of record CM042137.1, on the reverse strand, counting down.
GTTTCAAATTCTAAATAAGGCTGGTAGCATTTCACATAGCACTAATACACGTGAGATAATTATTTACTCAACTATTCTCCTTTTAGCTATGGGAAAATAGTGGGTCAAACTAGACTCTTAATCTTGATGACATCTGGTCTTGGATAAGAACAGCTCTAAATCTAAAAACCCGTCAAACTCCTGTTAAGAATGGACATTGTCACACATCACACTCGTGCGTAGTTCGTAAATATATACGTCGAGATCAGATTTATTAAGAATTTGGATTAATTAAGAATAAATAAGGGATGCTATACAAAACAGAACAAAATGTCAAGTCAAAATACCCGATAAGCAGCGCACAGGAGTTACTCCTGGCGAGACGAAGGCGATGCAGGACCGGTAAGCATACCACAGTGCCCAGTCACTCCAAGCCGAAGGAATTTTGACCAAAACATTTAGAAAGATCAAATGGCCAAGAGCCGCTGACAGAGACACTTGGCTGGAGTTCGACACTAACATTGGCGAAATAACAAAAATTGCATTAAGGGGTACAATTGAAACGCGCCTTATGATGCTGTCTAAGATTATAATAAGTTATGCAGAGGCGCAATTTGGATATGTAGAGGCAAAGGAAAGACCCAAAAGAAAGGAAAACGACTTACATTCTTTTCTGTCTCACGTATCCAACGCGTTTTTCTTCATAGTAACATCCCATCTAAAAAGAAAATGTCTGAGTCGCGCGATCCTGTTATAACAACTACCCTTATTGATGATTGGCTCTGGAATTGGCCAATCGGATCCAAGAGGATCACGTTGACGTATTTAAAACACTTTTCTGTTGGCGTTGCACAAGGGTGGTGTGTAGGAGTTTGATCGTCTCCAACGAGGTCTGGCTGGCTGAGGGGGTATTATGCTGGAAGACCTGAAACCCCCTATGAAATCAGCCAATAACATAACTGACGACGCCACCCTGCGCTAAGTCTGGCGTATTTCAAACAACAAACTAACCAACTAACCAACAAAAATATTAAGAAATAAACTAGATAATCTTGATACATCTACGACATTCATCAAAATGCGCCCTTCGATTACAATTTATTCTGGTCTGTACAGATTTCTTTGAATGAAGAAAAAAAAAAGATTATTCTTGTAAAATTTGAAAGATTCCCTTGAGCAGTTCCTTAGTTAGACTTTTAGGTGTTTTAGATGAAAAGTTTATAATTCCGAAGCTTTCTCGAAGTTCGTACAACGTTACAACGTACTATCGCAAAATTAAGAATCTGTGGTTGAACAAATTTAATCATTAAAATCGAATGATAATCACCATTCCTTATTAAATCAAATAAAGTTATTTGTCAGCCCCTTACCTCCTTATATATATATATATATATATATATATATATATATTATATATATATATATAATATTGATGAAAATCGGTCGGTTCTCTATTCCAGACGTATGTAGCCGGCTGCGTCTAGCCACGCTTAGCAGACGTGATACCTCGAAAGACGGTGTATGTGGATGACAATATATATAATATATATATATATATATATATATAATCGAGAGAGAGAAAGTGAAAGAGAGAGAGAGAGACAGGGGGGAGAGGTAGAGAGAGAGAGAGAGAGTGAAAGAGGAGAGAGGGGGAGAGAGAGCACCAAATATTTACTATAATTGGAAAATACGTATCTCAAGCAACGAATGAGACAGACAGAAACACTCACACATAGATAGATAGATAGATAGATAGATTTACGAACACTTAGACGAATTATGAATGGATGATACGTTAATTCTCTTTAAAATAGTGTCACTAACAATCAATACATTATTGCAGCGAGTTTCCATTGATTGAAGCAATACAAATATCGTGGAGCTTTATATAGTATGAAGCTCCCTTGCACGTCCTTCAGTTCAAGTTTTATTTTAGATAGGATGAAAAACGACATAGCCTGTCGAGGGCGGAAATTTGCATTCTTATACAGACGTGTGTTTATGTAAAACGGCCAATCAATTAATATGAAAACCAGAGAAAATATTAAACATTGCACTTAACTTTTTTAGATCACGTCCAGACATATATTGATCCGAACATTGATTGATTGATTGATTGATCTTAACGGCATGTCAACTCACCCAGGGTTATTTCATGCCAAGCGGTAGGTTGTGAGGGATGGTCGAATTTATTGTTATGTTTTTTTTTCAAAGTTTTCTATTGTTTTGATATTATGTTGTTTGCAGTTGTTTGTTTCTAAGTGGATTGGAAATCAGTTTAAAAGAATATATATTTACCAACCTGCCATATTACCAATATATATTTTCTGCACGAGCAGAATGCGATACAAGGTCAATTTCTTAAGCGGAGTTCAGCAGGTTTGAATTCAGAGTTTTCCTTCTCCTAGACCGGTGGCCTAACCAAGGTTAAAGAGCCCAGTCTGCCCTACTATTTACCCATAGCTGGAGGGAGAGTAGCATTCATACCTTTCCCAAGGATATTAGCGCTAAATGAAATGCAATTACCACGTCCAGGATTTGAACTCGGGGCGACGACTCCATTTCCCATGACTGTAACCATTACACCACGCGCTTCAGTTTAAGGAATACGTTATAGGGTTAATTTCAGGTTTGGTATAATCGATAGTGTGGTAGAAAGATTTTAAAACTATTTTTATAAACATTTTCTTCTATACAATCCATAGATGGGACCCTAACAGGTACTACCACTCCGGGTCAGAGTTGACCTGGGAGCAATGGTACTGAAGGAGTGCCCCAAATTCCCCAGACCTCTAGAACTGGAACCTCACCATCAGATAGAGTTTAACGTCATTATTAGGACATAAAGACCCTCAGCCACCGCCTTCTTGCTCATAACGAGACGTTGAGAAATCTTCACTTTATTTTATAAACTAATTGTATACATAATGATCATCATCTGGTCGTGCAGACAGCAAGGATTCCCAAGAATCTCTCTCTCTCTCTCTCTCTCTCTCTCTCTCTCTCTCTCTCTCTCTCTCTCTCTCTCTCTCTCTCTCTCTCTCTCCGCCAGTTCTTATCGGTCATCACTCTTAGCAGGTATCTTATACGGCATCCAACATCCTTACAGGGCTGATTGATGTAGGTTCTTGCAGGTCGAACTACACTGGTGTATCCATATGTAGCTGTCACCAAGAGATGTAGTTTCTAGCAGGTAACCCTACACTGGTGTGTCCATATGTGGGTGTCCCCAGGAGATGTGGGTTCTTGCAGGTCGGATTACACTGATGTGTCTATACGTAGGTGTCCTCAGGAGATGTAGTTTCTGGCAGGTCGTACTACACTGGTGTGTCCATATGTAGGTGTTCCCAGGAGATAAGGGTTCTTGCAGGTCGGACTACACTGGTGTGTCTATACGTAGGTGTCGCCAGAAGAGCCTCTCTTATGAGTTTGTTCTTGATTTGCCAGCAATGTTCGGCCTGTCTTGTTCGTCTTACTTAGATGACTTGGGTGATAGGATGTGAATGGATGTACAGCTTCCTTTTATGGGTTGTTTTTTCAAAATTTGTTCAATGCAGCATGTAGCATCCTTGTGTAGTTCCCATCTAGCTGTTTCTGTGTAGCTCCGATCTAACTTTTTCTTAGGTTCAGCATACTTATATCAAATCTGGTATTATGGTATCACGTATGATGAATCATATTACATTAGAAAGCCGGTCAAATATATATTGTTCGAAGAAAATGGTGTAAGATTTCGTTAGAAATGAACAGGGCGAGATGATTTCAAATCCTGGACATGGCTGTTTGCATTTCACATAACGCTTATATCCTTGGAAAAGGTAAGAATTAACTGTGCTATTCTAGCTATGGGTAAATAGTAGGACAGACTGCGGTCTTTAACTTTGGTATGGCAACATGTCTTGGAGAAGGAAAACCCTGAATTCAAAATAAAAGGACTCTATTCTCATTAGTTTAAACTACTTTAAGAGTTCTTACTATCTAAGAAATTGCTAATTATTTTTTATCGTCATAACGAAGTCTACTCGAGTTGACGAACTTCTCAGCTTGAACTTTACGTTTCAGTTTCTCTACGCCACCGAAGAGAATTTTTCTTTTAATTACAAATCTAATAAAATGCAGAGAATATCACGTCGTTCCCAGAACGAGGTAATTTTCTTGGTTTGTCTTCCATTTTAGGTTGCAATACTTATTCTGGCAGTCCATTATAACTTCATTCATTTTTTTTTTAAATTTGACCTACCTACAAATACACGCGCAAATAAATTGAATAGGTAAACATAGTTTTCTGTATTAATTCATATTAGTCTATTTAGTTAATTTGAAATATATCTTTAGTGTTTTATTTATATTATATTTCCATTTCCTTTGGCGACAGTTTCCTGGCTTATGACATTTTAAGAAAAACTATATAAAGGATTATTTTTTAAAAAATGAATAATTTTATTTGTTATTGTTGTGCCCTTCAGTTTCATATCACTTTTTACAATTAGATTCAACAACAAAATCCGTAAGAATTAAAATGTTGTAAACGAATTTTCTTAAGGCATGCTGTCCACGTAAAAATTTGGTGATCACTCAACCCTTGCAATAAAGCGCATCTTGTGCGTATTTTGAATTAGTTTTAGTCTCATCTCTCGTCTTGCTGCAGGTGGGGGCATCAATAACGTTCTTATGTCTTCATCGTTGCTCACTTGTGGGTATTCTCACTACAGGAGACGCTACTTGATAATCAAAAGCCTCTAAACTCTTTGGGTAGATGAGGTATTCTTTCACCACAACGGCGATAGGACTGCTAAGTTATTTATTCAATTACCTTGAACTCTTCAAAGTTGGGTGAGTGTTTACCTCAATTTTAAAATCTATACATATACTTGTCTGAAACGTGTTTGAGACGAGGTTCGATAATTTGTATAATTTGAATTTTTCAGAGTGTTGTCCATATCTTTATTATGATGTACAAAATGTTTCGGTCGAAGTGTTCACTGACCGTCTTCAGGAGTTTCTTGTCGAACTCGGGAAACTTCCCACTAAACCAGGAACCTTCATGTCGTCATCAGGAGCTATAACGGAACTTCGAACTAAACCGTTTATTTAATTCACTCGGATATATTGTTCTCATTCCGCTAACCATGAAAAGGTACAAATGTTATTCTATATAAAATAGTATGTGTTATAATCTATGTTATATATGGAGGCGCATGGTGTAAAGGCTCGAGTCGTAGAAAATGGACGTCGACCAGAGTTCAATTCCTGGACGAAGCTGTTTGCATTTCACATGGCGCTATAACGTGTGGTGCAAAGTTATACATACTTTGCATGCAAATGACCCCGACGAAGGTTAATAGACAAAACATTTAATAAACACAGCACATGGATAACAGTTGATACAACGTTCATAGTAAAAAGTACATATAAAAAGAGGTACACAAATAAAGATAGACACATTCATGAATGATACAGATATACAATAAAGGGCACAGACATGAGACTAGGAATAGTCCATGCTGTGAGGACTTACAGTAATGTAAGGGGGGCAGAGCCCCACGAGAGGGTTTAGATAGAATCTACCTCATGTGGCTCGTAGTTGCTGAAACCATAAAGAGAGCGAAAGTGTTTGAAACCGGCGCTTAAATACTGGTGCCCTAGCGGGCATCATCAAACTAAAAGGGGCAGACAACTCCACCAGGCGAATAGAAACAAATGCTACAGTGCTAATATTCTTTGGAAAGGTATGAATCCAATTCTCCCTCCAGCTATGGGTAAATAGCAGGACAGACTGGGCTATTTAACCATGGCTAGGTAACCAGTCTAGGAGAAGGGAAACTCTAAATTCAAACCTGTTAAACTCCACTTTAAATTGACATTATGTCGCATCCTGTTCGTGCAGATGGGTTGGTAAATTTATATTTTATGTTATATATTTACCTCACGAAGTTTTATAAATAGAGATCAAAATCTGACAGGATTTTTATCTGTTATAGAAACGTTTTTTGCCGATATGTAATTGGCGAAGATGTTGTATTAAATTTACTTTAAACATTTAAATTGCCATAAGGTATTGGGGCAATCAATGCAAATATTATGAACGGACGTTAGAAGAAAAACATTTTCTGAATAAATTCAGTCTGTATCTTGTTTTATTCTTATTCTATTTTGTCTGTATTTATAAATAGTTGACGGTGTTATATCGTCAG
>CM042137.1:96038741-96058741 GCA_023376005.1 Doryteuthis pealeii | reverse complement strand
AAAGTCAGAATAAAAACAACAAAGAAAATAAATTATGAATGTACAGCAGGTGTATCTATGACATTGAATGATTTTGAAAAATGAAATATATTCAGAAGACGAATAGATAGATAGATAGATAGATAGATAGAATATAACTTCTGATTTTGTCGATAGACAAAAGAAAATGAATTAGACTGATGAAAGATACAAATGCGTTTTACCAAATGGAATTTGGAACAACAAGGAATGAAAAAAGAAAGCACAACAGAAAGAAAGAAAAAAAAGAAGGAAATTGAGAGAAAACGTATATAGTCAATGAACTAGGAACAAGTTTATCAGCAAAAAATTAATAATTTCGAAAAAAACAAAAAAAGAAAAAATAAAGAAATTAAAAGGACACAAACATATATATATATATATATATATATATATATATATATATATATATATATATATATATAGAGAGAGAGAGAGAGAGAGAGAGAGAGAGAGAGAGAGATTAAAAAGAACATAAGAAGGGCTGATAGACAATCGATAATGAAATATACCGGAAATAAACAAGTGGATTTTAATAAAGTTGATCTTTAAAAAAGAACGAAATAAATAAACATATAAAGAAAAAAAGAATGAAAGAAAGTCATCGAAAAAGAATATAGAAAAAGGATGAGGGACAGGTTTATTTTAAAATATGTACAATTTCAACAAAAATAATAAGTTAAAAGGACACAATTCGTGAAAGAAAAGAAGAAAGAACGAAAGAAAGAAAAATGTTAGAGAAAAATAATATATACAGTGAGGGAGTGGCGGGTTTATCTTCCAATAATGAATAATTTCGAAGAAGAAATAAAAAGAAATCAAGGAAATACATTAAAATAACATAGGAAATAAGATAGATAGATAGATATATAGATAGATAGTAAAGAAAATGAGAAGGGTCAATAGACAAAAGATAATAAACTATACCGAAACTATAAGCTAATGTATTATAATAAAATAAATATTTAGAAAGTAAAAAAAGGGTAAGATGAATGTTACAGAAAAATAATATAGACAATGAATTAGGAGCAGGTTTTTCATAAAAAATGAATAGTTTCGAAGAAGAAAGAAAAAAGGAAAAGAAACGGAAATACATTAAAAGGATATAAGCAGATAGATAGATAGATAGATAGTAAAAAAGAAAATACGAAGTGTCGATAGACAAACCAAAGACATAAACCCATGTATTTTAATAAAAAGGAATCGTTAGAAAGAAAGACAGAAATAAATAAAAAAGTAAAAAAAAAAAATACATAAATAAATGAATAAATAGACAAAGATCAAATATAAGATAAATGACGAACAGATTTAATTGAAAAAATAAATGACGAATGAAATGATTATTTTAAACGAGAGCCATCCAGAAAAAAGAGTGAAATAACGAAATACAATAAATTAGATAAACAGGAAAAGGTTAAGTGTTAATGAAAAAAATAAGAGTGGTAATTTTAAAGATCTTCTTTTTTTCCAAAAGAAAATAAATAAGATGAAACCCAGAATAAATATCAGATCCGACGTTTGAGAAAAAAGCAAATAAACCAATAGGCTTTTCTCTAAAATGAGTGAGTGAAGCAGTCTGTTAGCAGTTCCATGGTATCAAGTTGAGCCAGTCAAGCGAAAGAGGCTTCTTTTTTTTTTTTTCGTTATCAAGGGTCAAATCAGAAAATCTGGGCAGTCCAAAACCGGATTTTTTTCTCTCGATTTGGTCCGCTAGAATAGCCAGTAGCTATTCTTTTACTTCGCTACTTTGCACAGTGGAGAGAGATAAGAATGTTTGCACACCGGTAGCCAGGCAGTCCAAGGGAAATATATAGCTGCAAGTAGACAAAAGGAAAAGAATCTTAATTGATGGCTCAAAATATAGCCGGGAAGTTTTAAATTGTTGAAAACATTGCAAATGCGGAGAATAGCTGACAGCTAAATACACTCTACCTCCCCACTCTCTCTCAAACACACATACACACACAGACAGACACACACACGCTCGGACGCACACACATCTCCAAATGGAGAAAGACAGAACCAGAATGAAGTATGCCAACTACACATAACATAAGTGTACAAACACATATACGCAGAGATATATCCCGCAATCAGCTGCCCTGTCGGTGAGGCTTAGAATATGTTTACTATATCCCTTGCGGAAGGGTAAGGCACCCCTCATAAAGAAGTGACATGGGTATGATACCTAAACTGCATTTCCTGTTTTAGATTTCTGGGGCGTCTTGAGTAGCTCTTGTGGCAATTGCATTGCAAATACCGGGATTAGCTGGCAGCTAAATTTCTCTCTCTCTCTTTTTTCTTTCTTTCTTTCTTTCTTTCTTTATTTCTGTCTGTCTTTCTTTCTCTCTCACTCTCTCTTTCTCTGTCACACGCACACACATACACACACACACAAACACACACACCCACACAGAAAGATAGAACTAGAGTTAAGTATGCCGATTACAGACGCATATGTGTATCAAACTGTCAGCTTTTCTTTCAGTAGAGCTTAAAATACGCCGATTGTACACGTAGGGTGTCCCATCGGGATATACTGGTTAGCAATCTACTCTTGCAGATCGATTACTACTAAATAGCGAGTTTGATCATCGCTGAATATCCCATAGTTGCAACTTTGTGTCACATCCTACCCGTGGCGAACGGATCGGGTAAAGAATTGGCGTCCTATTATGGTTTATCGGTTAGAATCATATGATGCAGATTCATTACTGCTACAATGGCGAGTTTGGACGTCACTCGATATCCCATAATGGCGATTTTGTGTCACATCCTAGCCATGGCGAGCGGATTGGGTAAACAATTGGCGTCCAATCATGGTGCAATGGTTAGTAAGCTAGTCTCGCATATCCATTACTACTGCAATAGCGAGTTCGATCATCACGATATCTGCGATCTTCTTTCACATCCTACCCATGACGAACGGGTTAGGTAAATACCTATGTACTATGGGGTACTATGTGGTACACATTGTTGTCGAGTGGTAGTAACCGTTAATGTTACATCAATGGGTCAAATATATCTGATTAAAAGTATGAATAATCGATAACGAGGATTAAAAAAGGAAACCTCGTAAGATATCACTGCACAAGAAAATGTAAATTTTAACGTGTAATGAAGTCTAGTGTCAAAACTCTTGTCAGGAAATAACCCTCGACGGTTTGACAAGTCGCTAAATTGAATCACTCACTCATTCAGTTAGTCAATAAAGTTTAAACGTTTACGTAATAACTTGGTTCAAATTAAATTTGTGTATTCTACTTAAAAGAAAATTAGGTATGTTACCATTTTAATGGCTTTTTTGTTCCTGGGAAGACATTGGATATCAGTTTAAAAGATGCATTATTTCAATTGTCTTCCAAAAACAAACCTCTCGAGGGTAACACTTTATGGGCAGGAAGTTGTCATATACATTTTTTATAGGTATACCTTTCGGGATTACTTTCTTTTTGTTTCATTTACATATAAACTGGTTCTCAGTATTATCTTTTTTTTATTATTCTTAGAAAATGTAATTATGATTTAGTTTCGTTTCTTTGTCTTATGTCACATCGATGCGTTATTTAATACAAAAGCCATCTTTGTAGAAGAACCGTAGTGGTAATATTTAACCCATGATTAACCCGGGAGGATTATGGTGGTTCATACCTTTCTCAAGGGTATTAGACAAAAGTGAACGAAATAGCGCAAATGGAGCTCAAATTCATTTACTCGGATCCCGCAGTCCATCTCTAATTATGGATTCTAATACTTGGTAGAACATTTTATATGAATGAACCATAGCTAGACGTCTGGTTTACTGAGAACTTACACATGATAAGATGCCCCAAGGATGGACAAAGATCTTCTAAAACTAAACTTGGTACAGAATCAAAAATAAGTTGTTACAGGAATACTTGGGAGATCAATAATATTTACGATTCAATATTCACAATGTCGCTGTCATCTCTGCGGAAACGCGGAGTCAAAGATATATGACAGCAAGGGAAATAGATCATAGTCAAATCAGATGAGTTGCAGAAACGAATCATCTTCTTTGAATCAAAGGACATCTAAAACGCACCCCAACAACAAACAACACACACACACATATATATATATATAATATATATATATATATATATATATATATTATATATATATATATATGTGTGTGTGTGTGTGTGTGTTTTGTGGGTATATATATATATATATATATATATATCACTTTCTTTTAATGGCAATAACGCTGCTGAGACATGAAAATATTGAAATAGACTAAACATATTAGAATTTTACACCACAAACGTTGAAAAGCTATATTATTAGATAGTAAGCCTCTCCTCAAAAGAAATATCAGCACTGATGAATTTGCGTTGGTTACATGGCCATTTTTATGACATTTAAACCTTTTCGGGTTATATAATGCCAAATTCAGAATTTTTAAAGCAATTATAGAGCTGAAAGTAATTTCGTAGGTTTCTTTGTTAAATGGCTTATGAATCATCGTGGGTTATTTAATCACAAACACCTCCTTGTAGATCAACAATGATATTATTTAACCCATATCTGGGTAGATGGGAAGTTTATACCTTTCCCAATGGTATTAGTATGAAAGTAAATTCAAAAGAGAAACTGGATTTCGAACTTGATTAATATAATATCTTAGTCAAGTACTTTAGCTATTACGCCACAGGGACTCTGCCTTCAAGTAACTAATGAATTGAATAATACCGAAATTTGTATAGATTTAAATGTTCTTGACACTAATAAATTATACAAAATTTCATATTAAAAAAAAGGATTCCTAATCAATAATAATAATTAGTTGTTTGCACGCAGTCTCATATTCTCATATCAGATAAAAACACTTTGTACACAGTTATATAGTTCCAAATAGTAATAATTGTTTATTTGCATTATGAACAAAAAGATATTAGTATTTTCTTAATAAAATGAAAGTAATTTTAGCGGTTTAGTACTGAAAGCCATAATTATTTGCTTGACTACTCAAGTAATATTATTCAAACTAGCAAACATATGCATTCTCCGGGTGAAAGTATTTAAGTTTTAATGTAACAAAATATTATATTAAATTAGAAAGGCTAATGAAATTAAATAAGAATACGCAAAAAAAAAGAAGAGTTGAACAGAGTGTGGGTAGAATCGCTAACGGAAACTTTCTCTTCCATCACTCCCGTCTTTCATTACTAAATTTTCCTAATTGGACTATTTAGTTAAAATAGGAAGTATAGATTAAAATTACAGTTATTAATTCTTGTTAATCGATTTCTTTTAAGATTTATCCCTGAGATTTTTGCTTATATTTATTAAGAAAAAACAATAGGAAATCAATAATACTAAGCACATATTATTTAAATAAAATATAATATGCAAATTAGCCTTCCCCTTCTCATTGTAAACTGCTATTTTGTTGTATAGTTAAAAGTCAGTATGCAAATTCACAACACCATATACTATGTAAACCAAACACATTACATGATTTTTAACGCATAACATGTGCTGTTTTGAGGCAAATAAAACTCAGACATTAAGAGAGACATCGTTAACAAATAAGATGCTAATTGAGAGTAATTAATGATTAATAAATGATTAAAGGAAATGTGATGTAGTTTCGGTTACAGACAGACAAACGTGCAATCTCCATTTTATATATATATATATATATGTGTGTGTGTGTGTGTGCGTGTGTGTGTTGTGTGTGTGTATGTGTATCATTTGGTGAAGCATTGTTAGCCACAGGAATATATATATATATATATATATATATATATATATATATATATGTGTGTGTGTGTGTGTGTGTGTGTATGTATGTATGTATGTATATATATATATATGATAAACAAATGTGATATGACAAACAGGAATATTTCTTTTATGTTGTTTATTTTTCTCAACTAGTATCAACCTTAGGTCATCGTCAGAGAAAATTTATTGTGAAAAAATTGTTTTTAGAAATTAAAAAAAAAAAAAAATTCTCTGCATATATATATATATATATATATATATATATATATATATATAATGCAAAGAAATATAGCTATGTGGTCAGCAGAGCCTTGCTCAAGTGATAACAATGGCAAGGAGCATAGTTTCGGTGTCAATGCATTGTTACCACTAACCCAGTGCGCACCTGCACTATCTTACCATATCACTAGGCATTGTTGGTCTTCCCTCATTTCATCAGAAAGCCAGATAAAGAAAAGCACGCCAAAAAATTCTTCACAAATCTCCAGTAACGAAGTGCTAATTCAATTTTGTAAGATTTGAATTAACTGACAATATCACACTAAACGTAAACAATAAGAGAATGTGGGTGCAACAGATCTCAATAATCAATCGATAATTCGGGGATGTTAAATTAAATTGTATGAGAAGATATTAACGGCATTGGAAAATCGAGATAACGTTCTATTTACTTAAATTACAGAGGATTATCTAAAAAAGATGATACCAATAAACAAGGAATTATTTCTACTGTTTCCTATCAATGATCTGCAATCGTGATATGAGATTTATGCTGTGTGTGTGTGTGTGTGTGTGTGTGTGTGTGTGTGTGTGTGTGAGAGTGTAGTGCTGGTGGTGCAGACCTATCTCAATAGATTTTGTCGCTTGTGTCAAGCGACAAAATCTATTGAGATAGGTCTGCACCACCAGCACTACACACACACACACACACACACACACACACACACACAACATATATATATATATATATATATATATATATATATATATATATAGGTTAGGAGGTTGATTTAGAAGGCTATCACAATGCAGTTTGGAATAAATAAAAAATAATAATACGGTAACAATGGTGTTGTGTGTTGACCTGCATTTTTATTATTTCTTGAATTTTCAAGGTAATACCTCTTTATCAAAAGAATTGAACTGAAGCAGTACGGCTATGGCATTTCTTCCCAAATAATTTTTTTTGTTTTGAAAATGACGTTATTTTTTAAATAATTGTATTCCCGTGTGAGCGTGAATGCGTTTATTTTTGTTTGTACGTGTGCGTATATTGTAATGCGCGTGACATTGAAAATGCGTGTTGGTTGTGACGTTAAGACTGTATCCTAGCGCGGGATTTTGTACGTGTGTATGTGCGAATGAAAAAGCGTATTTGTGTTTTGTGACCATGGTGATGTTTCCTGTTGGATTTTACATCAATTTAATCATTTATTATTAATATTATTATATATTATTATATATATATATATATATATATATATAAAAGTACCGCCACAAACTTGATCCGCCACTGACTTACCGAGTGAGCACATGATAACCGCCCTATTTTTTTACAAGCCACTACACCAATATAAAAATTAACTAAGATTATTAATCAACTCATTTACCCATACATACCTACTAATTACAATTTGAAATCCAGCTGTGATCTACTCCAAATCTACATTCTTCAAAACCAGATAAAAAAATCATAGCTTCACTTGATGTTGAAAATCTTTTCACCAACGTTCCGGTCAAAGAAACTACAGGCATCATCATTGAAAATATTTACAACAACCCTTCATATCCACCTCTTAAAATGAATCCCAACATCCTTAAAAAATTATTCGCTACTGTACAACTGAAGTCCCATTTTATGACCATCTAGGTAATTTATATGTACAACAGGACGGTGTCTCGCTGGGTTCCGTTTTGGGTCCGACTTTCAGTAATTTCTATATGGCTCACCTAGAAAATAAAATATTTAACATCTAAAAAAAGCCCTTGTCTACGTTCGTTATGTTGATGATACTCTCGTCCTAGTCAACAACACAAACGAACTAATCGAACTCCACCAGGTATTCCAAAAAAACTATGTCCTCAATTTTACATATGAACTAAACAATAATAATCAACTCCCGTTTCTTGATGTATTGATCGACACTAACAATAACACATTTACAACATATCCATATAAAAAGCCTATAACTGTTAATTCCACCACTCTAAATTTTAATAGTGAGTGTCCTGAAAGGTACAAAAAAAGCTGTAATTAAAAACCTAATATATCGCGCAAAACTCATTTCTTCCTCAAAGCTGATATTCTACTCCGATCTTAAAAACATCAAACAGACGCTGGTCAATAACAGATTTCCTAATCACGTCATTGACGAACAAATCAAACAGTCCATAAAAAAATAGACGCTAACCACAAGGAAAAACATACTACAGCAAATACTTCTTCAAATAACATTTATTATCGGAACCAAATGCACAGGAATTACAAACTTGATTAATTCGGAACAACTTTACTGCAACCACGCCTGAAAATAAGGTAAAATTGATTATTTATTATACAAAATTTAAAACAACTAACCTCGTTACTCGCAACAACTCCTCTCCCCAACAAGTCGGCTTAATGAGACCAATGTAGTATACAAATTTAAATGTCCCTTAGGAGATTGCAGTCTCCCTGAAAATGAAACACCTACATCAGTTTTAACTCAATGACCTTATCACGCCGTTTAACTGTCCATATGACAGGTAATAGCTCCATTTCCCAACATCTAAAATTACATGCATGCCCCACTCTAATTACCAAAATTCCTAACGGAAAATACGGACATTCTACACAAAGAAAAAATAAAAAAACTCAATACTAGAAGCTTTATACATCAAACAATACAAACCATCTTTAAATAAAATTAATTTTCAATGCAATACTCTCATTTTAAAATGCCTATAACACTTTTCCTATCAATTCTCCTCCTTCCAGCCTCACATCTATTATTACACTTTGAAAAAAAAAAAAACTGGAACACATCATCTCTGATGATGGCACTTCGAAGTGCCGTAAGTACTCAGGATATAAACTTCGGTGGACTAATCCACGAATTCCATCAAATATAAAAAAAAAGTTGGTCAGAAAACTTGAAAAGATCACCAATAAAATCGTTAAACAGGAGACGTGCCTTTTGTTTAATTCGACATACATGAGTAAAAGAATGCTACCCCAACACACACACACACGCATATATATATATATATATATATATATATATATATATTATATATATATATATATGGTGTTCGGGATAAATTTGATATATTTACATTTGGTTATTTTTTCTCTGTTGGTTGGAGGTATTAACGAATCATTTAAAAGCTTGAGCGCCCTTCTTCATTCATATACGTGATGACAGATAGAATGGATGACTTGAACCCACCAGGCATGGACTGGAGAATTGCAATGGAGACTACGAGTTTGTGACTAGAAGAAAGCAATCTGATTGTTTTCGTACAGAAGAATTCCACGAAAATCTGTAGAGAAAAATGTGTTTGACGACCCTCAGATGCCTACGTGGAGTTGCTAAACATTGTAGTCAGTGCCCTGGATAACAAGGGTAGCTAATGGTAGGCCATATGTATGGCAGTAGGATTCGGTCTCGTGCCAGACCTCTGGGAAAAGTCAAAAATGGTTGTCGGTGATTTTTTTCGATTACACCAGCCCCAATGTTTGGCCTCTGAATTCCTCAGATCTTAACCCCATGGATTATTTTATGCATGTGGCGCTGTTGAGAAATACGCCAATCTCCGTGCCATCACTGCAAAAGCCCATTTAATCGACAGAATTAAGATTGTTTTTGAGACCTTTCCCTGGGAAACTGTAACATCAGCTTGCTCCAGGTTCCGGAGCAAGATTGAGGCTGTGATCGACGCTAATTGCGGTTATTTTGAGTGAAATATAATTTTCCTTATGAAACTGTCAAACACCATATATATATATATATATATATATATATATATATATATATATATATAGGGTGTTTCTATCAGAGCCCACTCTCAAAAAGTGTTTTAATAATTTTGAGATTTATCTTAATACTTTTTTCATTTATCACCTTCATTTCTTTCATTTTTTTCATCCATTCATTCATTTTACTATTTATTTTTAGCTCTCTCTCTCTCTCTCTATATATATATATATATATATATATATATATATATATAGAGAGAGAGAGAGAGAGAGAGAGAGACATTGGTTGATAGATATGTAAAATAAAGTAGGTGGATTGTCGGAATCAGTAAGATAACGAGGGAGTCTATGCCCTCTTCATTAGTCCTAGACCAGGGAGATTATTTTTGCATCAAAGGTAGAGCGCCATATATAACATGAGCTCCCCACTTTACCACACAAATACAAGCCATGCTACTCAATCGCTTAGATGGTGAGGGCAGGTATCGAAACAAGAAACTTATGGATCCGAGGCAGGTGCTCTACTGTATGACACTCAGGGTCACAAAAATTCCATATATATATATATATATATATATATATATATATATATATCTGTGTTTGGGTATATGTGTGTGAATGTACATATAACATTATATATATGTATATGTATATATACATGTCTGTGTTTGATTATGTGTGCTTGCGTCTCTCTCTCTCTCTCTCTCTCTCTCTCTCTCTCTCTCTCTCTCTCTCTCTCTCTCTCTCTCTCTCTCTCTCTTTATGTTTGGAAAGAAAAGAAAGGGAAGTATGTAGATAATAAATCATAATAGAATTCAAGAAAGTGATTTATCTTACGTCTTTTATGAAAACCAAGAAAACTTCATACTGATTTAATAGCTGTGTAGCTGTGCTATCATTGCACAGCGGCCTCCAGGCATCCATTTAAGGCTGTCCAAAGATTATGCAGACCAAGAGAAAAATACATTAAAAAATGCAAATACATATAAACCTAAAAATCATCAAGAAAATTATATTCGATAAAACCAGTCACACCGTCAATGGGGCTTCATAATTGAATGCACGGATCAACTGTCATTCTGAACGACCCTTCCAAAATCAAGGGTTTCAACGAATCCTTGTTATTGAGATGCTGCTTGTTTCTCCTTCTTTTAACGACGTCCCAGACGTAGTAGTCCAGAAGATTCAAATTAAAAGAGCTATGGTTCTACTATTTCGCAATCGGTAAAATTCTCGAACGAGCCAAACGCACATAACGCATGTGAAATGAATGGAGCTGTTTAGAACCCTTGTAGACCCTTGGATGGAACACCCATCCAGCAGATCTATATGTCTATTTATATATCTTAAACTGAAATGAGAATGTTAAAAATTGGCCCACTCCGTGTAATTTAACTTTTATTCATTTACCTTTTTTGATTATTTACTACTTTAAACTGCTCACAGCGGCTCTCCACGACTGCGAAAGCAAAGTACAAAGACTAACGGTTAATTCATTATAACTGAGCAGAAGGACACCAGATTACAATAGTAATAAGACTTTATTTGAATAGATTAATTCTGAGGTCAATAGATAGTGAACTTTGAAATATCCTATCATACATAGAAAAGATACCAAGAAAATTTTGGAGTGAAAATGGTAGGCATAAAGTTAAAGTGCGTTCTGAAATACCTTGCACACCTTTTCGTGTCTGATATTGTAGATACATCATTCCCAGGACATGTAGACCCTCAGTCATCGCCTTCTAGCACCCATATGATAAGAAAGATGAGGGTTGCCATAAGGCAATAGGGTTGAGGCAATCATATAGGTGCTAGGCTTGAAGTGTCCAGCCGATTGATCGGAGGAGTCTCTCTGACTGCCCATCTTGCCAAAGTAAGGGTCTAAGTGGAGTGTTGTATGTCATGGACTGCTCATCCACCAGGATTCTATCCTTAAGCATCACTTAATGGATTCTCAATTTTTTATGAACAGATTTTTCTGTTTAATGCATAGATGGGACCCTAACAGGTACTACCGGGTCAGAGTGGGAGGACATGTAGACTCAGTCACCGAGATAAGAAGGATTGGGACACAAGCTCATTACATCGAAGATGGTGTTGCTGAGTAGCAACTAGATTTCTGATATGGATTATTTCTAGCCCTGCGTCTTCTACTTTTTTTATCCACACTTTTCCTTCTACTAGACCGACCCTCTACCCACTAAATAGCTCATTCCGTAAAAAAATAAATAAATAAATAAAACAGAACAATGCATCAAGTGGTTCTGAAATGAAAATAACAGATTCATATCAACACTAACATATAAATGATACTTTTTCAATTTTCTGTACTTATTCAATTCAAAACAGCTAATACCGAGAACACAAACATAAAATACATTCCGCTCAGAATACACACACTAAAGAGGAGAAAGACCCCTATGCTACCCAAAACTGAAGGGTGTCCTGAGAGAAGAAGAAATAAACTCGTGTCTTTCTCAAGGGTGTTAACGCGAAATAAAACGGAAACAACGCTAACAAGACACACACGCACACACACGCACACATGTATATATATATGTCTAAAATAGAAATTAAAGGCAATTGACAATGCAATGGAATAGGTGTTGAAAATAATGTTTATTTACCTGTTTCCTAAATATTTTCGGGATAAATCCCATCTTCAGAGGTTTTTGAAGTACTTGTGTGTTTTTAGTACTTATCATACTGCGCTGGCGTAAACGTTTGTTGTTTATTAAGTTAAATAAAGGAACGCCGGATGTTTGAAAATGTTCGGGTTATTCCGTGGTGAATCGTCGGCCCGTTTGTGCGTGCGCGCGAGCAGTTTCAAATATGGATCTTCGAAATTCTTTTAATTCTTTGACTTGGCAAATTTAGCCTCGTTCAGGCGTAGGCTGAATTTGCCATATATTATATTATCAGGTTCGCTCTCTCTCTCTCTCTCTCTCTCTCTCTCTCTCTCTCTCTCTCTCTCTCTCTCTCTCTCTCTCTCTCTCGTCACCCACCCCTATTGGTCATCGCCCCTGGTAGGACTTCCGCACGACATCCATAATCCGCGCAATGGTCGGCCTACACTGGTGTGTCCAGGTGCAGGTGTCTACAAGAAAACATCCTTATGGTTCGTCTTTGCTTATCCATCAATGTCCAGTATGGTGAGTTAGTTGAGTGATGTGTGTGATAGGACGTAAGTGGTTGTGTAGCAGCTTCTTATTAACTGTTTCCAAGATTTATTCAAGACAGTAAACAGCATTACAGTATAGTTCCCATCTCTCTCTCTCTCTCTCTCTCTCTCTCTCTCTCTCTCTCTCTAACTTCACAAACACACACACACACACACACACACACACACACACACACACATATATATATATATATATATATATATATATATATATATATATATATATTCTAATCCCACTGCACGAGCAGGATGTGACACAAGCGGATTTTAACAGGTTTGAATTTAGTTTTTTCTTCTCCTAAACGTGTTGCCTAACCAAGTTTAAAGAGCCCTAGTTGTCCTTCAATTTATTCTCTGCTGAAGCGAGAGTAGTTGGATTCCTACATTTTCCTAGGGCATCACCTCTATGGAAATGCAAACAGACTTTTCCAGGATTTGAACTCATCTTGTGTCGATTTCCTTCGACGGTACCCATTACACCACGTACCTCAACACTTTATATTTTATAAGTGTATACAATTTCAAAGCTAGATTCAAATTAAGCAAAATACAAACATCACGAGGAATGTAGATACACACAATAAGTATATATATATATATATATATATATATATATATATATATATATATATATATATATTACCTTATTTTCCGTATCTACATTCCCCACGATGCTGGTATTTTGCTTGCTTTGAATCTTAGCTTTGAAATTGTATAAACATTGTAAAATCTAATGGGATGTTGCTATAGGCATTTTTAGGATTGCCCTGCTAATAAGATGTTGCTGGCTCCTAGAAATACCAATATTTATTATGGATTAAGTTTGAAAAAAAAAGATGTGAATAATATATTTACTGTGTAAACCATACATTCGTCTACACGCCTCCGGCTTATATGACAACCAAGAAATTATAAAACCACCTCCGCTTGAATGTAACGCTATTTTTAATAGGTTTAGATGCAGTGAATGTTGGCCAAGTTTTGCAGCCATTTATCATATGTAATGTAAGATTTTTCTTCATGCTCGGTCAAATAAAACCGATTTTTTTAACATTCCAAACAACCCGCATTCAATATTTTGATATTAAAGAGGAGTTAATTCTCAAATATATATTTTGAACTGCTATCCCTACTCGATGAAAGGGTTAACAAATGCGCAGTAATCGAAAACCGTATTTGGTAAAATTTATTGATATAATATTGTGACATAATTTGATTGGCTGGTTGGTTGGTTTTACTGTATGTAAAATAATTTGTCAACATTTATAATAATAATAATAATAATAATAATAATAATAATAATAATAAATTATGCAAAAGATTAAAGTTTGACCATACAACAAAATGGTATATGCATAAACCAGAATCCGTTCTTGAGAATGAAACGCATAAAATTCTCTGCGACTTCGAGATAAAGATGAATCACCCTATCCCAGCTAGGAGACCAGACCTAGTGTTGATTAACAAAAAAAAAGAACTTGCGGTCCCAGGAGATCACAGGGTGAAGCTTAAGCAAAATGAAAAGATGGATAAATATCTGGACCTTGCAGAGAAATGAAAAAGTTATGGAATATGAAAGTCAAAGTGATACCAATTGTAATTGGTGTACTTGGAACGGTCCCAAAAGCTTAGCAAAATGACTGGAAAATCTGGAAATCAGAGGAAGAATTGAGACCATCCAGACTACTGCACTGTTGCAATCTGCCAGAATGCTCAGAAGAATCCTGGAGACCTGAGGAGACTTGTTGTCACCAGACTCCAATGAAATACCATCAGCTAATGCTGGTGTGAAAAACTAAGAATAATAATAATAAACAATTATATGGATACATCAAGCGACAAGCCGTCGAGATTGCACACGGCGACATCTTGGAACAAATTCCGCTTTTTCTTTTTTTAACTATATTTTAATGTTTTATTTTAATAAACTTCCATTTAGAATTGCAATTCTAAATTTCTTATTCATTTTGCTTTGAACATCAAGCATATATTGGAAAGAAAAAAAAATCGAAAACACTTACAGCAATGAACTTTTTGTAAAATGAAATGTATTTTGGATACTATTACTTCTGCTGGCAAATAATGTTTCTTTTAATTTGTAAGAGGAAGTGCCAATGTGGCACGAAATAAAATGAATACAATTAACGTGGTACAATTAAAATAATTGCCAGACGTAAGTGAAAGTGCAAAAACCGTAGATAATTTAAAGCAACAGTAAACTTCAAAGAAAAAAGGTCAGCGTATCTGAAATTGTAGAACAAAAGAAAGTACAATTACTAAAAATATATATATAATGAAACGCACTGGGAATTATCCGATAAAATAAAGTCATACTTATTAATCTAAATTAGACACAGCATTTCATCAGAGATCGTTAAAGGCTGCTTGGAAATAGAATTTGGTAGTGTTAGAATGGATAGGCATAGACTATCACTTTTAGCAAGAAGCGAAAAGTAATATGAAACAACGATGTACCGTGGAAAAATAAAGCACCTTATGTTATATACTCTCTTATTCTTATTCTTATGATCGTCTTTGGTATATTATGTTCTTCTAGATGTTCTTCTTTTAGCGTCTTGAACTTTCTATCTGGGGACATCGTGTCTGGTCTTCCATTGGGGATTTCTCGTCTATCAGAAGCCATGTGTCATTGGTAGTTTTTAGATAAATAACCCAAGACTTCGATTCTCTTTATATCATATTTTATTTCGAAATCTCCATTCAGGCTACTGCGCAGATTGAGTATGGCAGCGCGCTTAAACGACTTGCTCTCTCCGTGGTTTGGCAAATACTAACTAAACTGATTCTTTTTAATCTAAACCGGAAGACCTTCTTTCTCATTCTTCCATCAATTCTCTCGGTATCCACCAGAAAAGAGATCAAGACGTGTCACGCAATACTGCATGACATCGTACTTAAAGGCTGCTAGCCGTAACTTATAACAGCCATTTTGGTTTATACACTAACTTCACATAATTGTTAGGGTACTAACATATATGTAACACTTAGTTATATAGTTTGATTGACATGATATCACCTCAGGATCCTTTCGATCTCTCATTGGCTTAGATGACCAAGTGACCAGTCGACGCTGGGAAAATAGGATTAGAATTTGATAAGTTGACTCTAGTGGCTAGAAAGAAGAAAATGTAAGACCATCTCCCCACTACCCTCCAATGCTCCCCACTGCTATCCACTGCTCTCCACTCTCCGCGTACTCGCAGATTAAGAAAGCATATGGAGAAAGTGTAATCAGGGAAACTAATGATGTGTTCTCACGGAAATTTATTTGCGTTGTTCCTGATCATAAAAGACAAGAGAGGGCGGTGATGGATTCAGAGGAATCAACGAAGAAGAGACGTAGAAAGCTGAAACATTGTCTTAATAAATGTATTTTATAATATATTTCTTCTAAAGTAATTATTTGATTTATATATTTCATTTGCTTCTTTGTTGTATTTTTTTACTTTTAAGTATTAAGAAAATACAAGCAATAATATATAAGTATAAGATCATTAAGAAAATGAAATCCAATTTTCAAAATAACTGTCAGTTTTCAACAAAAAAAAAAATAAATAAAAAGATTCATCTAATTTCCCATCAATCTTTCCTTATTTTTCATAGAACATTACATTCGAAAAACGGAATATTAATAATCACCGTTAGTTCTTTTGTTTCTTTTGCAAACTTATATTTATTCAATGACAAAAATAAGTGAACATATTTATTCAATTGATGTTTTCTTTCACCTGATTTCTCAATTTGTCAGCAGAGCAACACTAATGCAATTCTTACTTGTTTCGGAGTTGATTTGATTTTGGAAGGGAGAATGACAAGGGAGATAATTATAGGGCTGAAATGGAGAGTGAGATCAGTTTAGTGCTGTAAAGATTATTATTAGTAAAATAGAACACTAATTAGCACTGAGCCTATTCTAGTAGTGACCACGCCATGCGGAGTTTAACAGGTTTGAATTCAGAGTTTTCCTTTTCCTAGACTGGTTGCCTAACCAAGATTAAAGATCCCGATCTGCTCTACTATTTCCCCATCGCTGGAAAGAGATTAGTTTGATTCATACCTTTCCCAAGGGTATTACATTTTTTTTTTAATCGTTGGAATACCCAAAAATGCCCATAATTCAGCTCCCGGCAGTCGAATCAACTCTTAAATATTTGTCATTGTCATTCTAAAGGTATATTATAAGGAAAAATAGTTTATGCTAAATCTTTAAATTGGTTACAGCAAACAAAAGCAGAGAATTAATATTATAATAAATATGATAACATGATTATTGGATCGACACTACTATTTGTCTATGGGTTTGAGCTGAAAGTAGCAGTCATGGGAGGGAGTTGAAAATGTTGGTACAGTAATCGACTTTAATCCTTTTGAATCTCGAAGAAAGAAAAAAAACAGTATGTACTTACCAGTCCCACCACATGAGTATTGATGTGACACAAAGTCAATTTTCAAGCGAACCTTAACTAGTTTTAATTTAGAGTATTCCTTTTTCCATACTGATTGCTATAGCATGGTTAAAGATCCTAATCAGCTCTACTATTTACCCATTGCTAGAGGGAGAATTGTCGGATGTATAACTTCCCAAGAGTGTTGGTGTTACGTGAAATGCAAAGATCCTCGGCCAGTAATTGAAATCCGTTCGCCGTGTCCATTTTCAACGACGATAACCATAATATCACAAAATTTGTCATTTCTGATGTGAACTAGGGTTTAATAATTTACGTTCTTGTTAAATCAATTCTGTATTCCATTCGGCAAATCTTGTTTTAATTTTATTAGTTTTATTACAAAAGCTGATGGATATTGTTTTTCGATTAATGAAAAATGGATTTAATATGTTTATAAAAGGAAATGAAAACTCTTAAAAATAATGCATTATATAAACATATTTATTCAATATTCATTCTAGTTCGATTTTCTTTATCATTGATTAATTATATTTTTATTTACTTTTCATAATTAGACCTTCCTTTCCTAACTACACCTAAATCAATCACTTACCAATTATAGTAGATATATTATTCGCATCAGCCTATGTGATTTATTCTGATCTAATATTGATTTCATCAGACTACAAATTGATTCGATTTTCTCTTTATTTCGTCTTTATTTCGCTTTATTCTTTTGGTAATCCGTTTCTTCCATTACACTCTCTATTTTTCCCTTCATTCTTTCATTCGTTCATTTATTAATTTATTCTTTCTTTGTTTATTTGTTTCGTTGTTTCTTTGTTTCTTTCTTTATGAATTAATAAATTAACGTATTTTTCTTTCATTCATTTATTTCACGTTTATTTTTCATTTATTTTTTCTTTAATTCTCTCATTCATTCATTCGCTAATTTCTTCCTTCTATGTTTCTTTGTTTCTTTTTGATTAATTAATTAATCGAGTATTTTTCTTTCAGTCATTTCCTTCACGGTGATTTTTCATTTCTTAATTCTCCTTTATAATTACTTTCATTCTACCATGCATGTTTTTCATTATTCTCTTTCCCCATTCCTTTTTTTTTAATCCGTAAATCCTTTCATTTTTTTTTTAAAATTGCAAGTATTTTATGAATTCCTTTTTTTTATTATATAACCCTGTCTATTTTTCTTTCACGCTTTCATCTATTCATTGATTATCTCTGTAATTCTTTTCTTTCTTTCTTTTGATCGTTCTTTCTTTCGTTTTTTTTAAATTTCTTTCATGCTTTCTTTTTAATTTAAGACTTTGATTCCTCTCTTACTTAAAACTATTTATATTTCGTTCTTTGATTTATTTATTGATATTTTTTATTCTATGTTCCTTTCATTTGTTCTTTCTTTACTTCTTTTTTTTGTATTCCTTCCATTATTTCTTTTTGATTAAAAATAAATAAATCTAATTCCTGTTTTATATAAGCCTATATTTTTTCCTTTCTTTCATTCTGCCATTTATTCAATTGATATTACTTTCTTTCTTTCTTTCTTTTTTCTTTCTTTCTTTTTTCTTTCTTTCGTCCTTAACTCTCTTTATTCCGTTGTTTTGTACTACTTTCTTAATAATTAATTTAATTAATGACATTTCTTTCACTCATTTTCTTTATCTTCATTTAAACTTCTTTTTTTTTCTTTATTAATTTTCCTTCTTCTATATTTTTCATAATACTTTTTCTCTATCATATTCATTGTCAATTTCTTAAATCTTTCATTCTTTCTTTTTAATTCTATTTTACTTAATCACAGTTACTCTTAGTATCTTTCTTTCTTTTTCTTCCTTTCTTCATCAATTTTCTTCTATTTCTAAACGAGTTTTAATTTTCTTTCTTAATTACAGGCATTCTTTTTTTTAAATTTATTCTTTCGTTATTTCTTTTTAATTAAAAACAGCACATTGTTTCATTTATTTGGGTATATAAGGAATATTTCGATTTTTCATTTTTAAATATAATTTGAGGATGGATATTGTTCTCAGTATTACGCCCAAGAAAGCAATTCTACGACATAACAAACAATGATGAGCAAAGAAAACTATTTGGAAATCAATTGAAACGAATGATGCATTTTTCCTTTATTGATAATAAATTACATTTCCTCGAATCTTGCCAAAATCGAACGATTTGCAAAAAGAATGTGTATTATTGTCTATTTAGTTACTACTTTCGTTAAACCTAAACATAGATTCAGCTATTTGAAAAAGCTGCTCGTATATTTGTTTCCAAATAAACTACATTTTCTCCATGTTTTCCTTAAGATATTTATAGAAAATTCATTTTCCTTTCTTATTTTCACTTTCTGGATAGTTGATCTTTTCTTTTTTTTTTGTAGATGTTCTTCAGAGAATGTTACTTGTGTTTTTTTTCTTTATAAATTATTAGACTCGCAAGGTTTCGGTTTTGATAAAGGTCCCCTCCAACTCATGAGTGCCAGAGCTTGGGTAATTTGATCTGTGCAGTAAAATAGAAAGCTGGCGGTAGGTGTGGTTCTCCGGCTCAGCAATCTCCCTGGTTTAGCACTTGCGAAAAGGGTATAGACTCCCTTAGTGCCCGGCTTATATCGACAATATGCCACTACGCCGCCTTTTTGAGTTATATTTTTTCTGTT
>CM042137.1:95963741-96023741 GCA_023376005.1 Doryteuthis pealeii | reverse complement strand
ACTTGCACGCAAAGCAAGTCTCTGCCCGTTTTGCACGAGGTAAGTCTCTTTTCTCACTACACTATTTGTAAATGGTAGGGCGAACAGAGCTTTCTAACACTGATGAGGCACAGGACTAGGATAACGAAAACTCTGAATTCAAACCTGTTAAATTCCGTTTAAAAATGATTTTGTGTCGCATACTTCTGGTGGGAATGCGTTTGGTAAATACATACATGTATATTACTTTTATTCCTTCGTATATATTCTTCCTACCTACATTTTATCTCCTTTTATTGTTATCTTTTTACCTCCTAGTTATTTAGATGTGCCTTTTTTTTCAATTATGCTAAATTCCATGATACAAGTTGTATCCACTTGCATCACTTCAACTATTCAATACAAAAAATGCCTTCCTCTGACCAGCACCATTACAAGATCGTTTTAATGGATTAAATTTGAAAGTCTTATTAAACGCATTAAATAGAAAATCTGTTATTCGGCATTGGATGAGAAAAAAAACCAACTAACTTCTAATGTTTTAAAGAAAAGTGCTTTGTCCAATATCCGGATGTGGTGCTATTTGCAAAAGATATGTTCAGCATATAAATAATTTTAAATTTCTTGAATTCAGCAAAACATTTAGAAAATAATTACCACAGGTCACAAAAAATGAAAACAAATGTATCAGATACCTTGTTTCTAAAATTAATGAAAATAAATTTACCAAAAAATACCGAAAAGTTGAGAAAATTAATTAAAATCCGAAGCTATTAATATCGTCACACAAAGGATAAAATTGCTTTGATATACGAGGAAATTGAGTTACGAGTGGAACGACTTTATCTCAAAGTCAAAGTACCACAGTATATGTAATATCTTGATATCAATGGATACACTCAAAAGGTACGATACACTGGTTCCTGTTTCTACAAAATAAAAAGTATGTTTCATTTCAGTTTGGTATGAATGTTTTTTATCCGTCTATTATTAAATAGCTACTCAATAAATACTTATGCCTAGGTCTAAAATTTGCTGACATTGTCGACAAACAAATTGCAATAATGAACCAAAAACTACTCGATCAAAATACAAGGACTTCAATGCTAATATATCTTTTCATGATACTATGATTAGTTTTGCATGTATTTTGCAGTTCCTCCGCACGCATAGGATGTAGGACAAGACCAATTTTAAGCAGAATTTAACAGGTATAAACTCAGAATTTGAATTCTCTTAATACTGGTAACCATACGAATTTTAAAGAGTCCTGTCTTCCTTAATATTATCCATAATTACATGGTGAATAGGTGGATACATACGTTTCACAAGAGTATTAGCACTATGGGAAAAGCAACCATACTCATACAAGATTTGAAATATGTCACAGTGTCCATTTTTTAAGGCGATACCCATTGCATGACGGGTACTTCCATTAGAGTTTTTTGTAGAATGACACTGGTGTAATTCTTAATATATTCTTACTGTGAAAAATGGCTGAATATTCCAAAGAATGGACCGTGGTTATTTTCAGTGGTGATGTCGGAATATTTAAAGAATTATAATAGTAAATAGAATGATTGTGACAGAAAGCAGGTTCGCTAAAATCTTAAAATCTTGGCTAAATTTAAACATTGATTTTAACAGCTGTTAATTTTCTAGCTCTTACTTTCAATTTAAATAGTGGTAAATGCCATCCACGTAGAAATCAGTTAACTCAACGCTATATATATATATTATATATATATATATATATATATATATATATATAATATATATATATATATACTCCTACGATCAACAAAACACATTCACATGTCTATGTCATTCATGCAAACGAATAATTTCATTAATGCATAAATATTTGATAAATCTAAAATGGAATAGGAAACAGCTCTAAAAATAGCGGGATATCAAACCTACTGACTTATATTCAAAACGTTAATCATAATGAAGCTAAACTCACTATAATTAGATACAGAAATTTACCAATTTTTAAAATGTAAATCTACATAGATTTATCTCAGAATGTGATTTATCGATTAAATTGGAACAATTATTATGTATGTCTTTTATAAAATTTCCACTGGTGTAGCTCTCTCTATTTATAACGGTGAAACGATGCTGTATGGGGATGATAATAAATATGCTCCCCACCTCTAGCGGATTGAGCTCTCTGGAAAGGGAATTTTCTGGTGGCCGTTAATTACGCAAAAAATGCGTAGCTCTCCATAAAACGGATAGAGAACTCCCTGTGACCTAAAATTTTCATAACAGTAAAATTCCATTTCTAAAATGTGGGTGTGTAGATGGTGCGGTGTAAATATATATATGAAAAAATGCTGCCCGACATAAAATAATTCCCACCACCAACGTATCTGGTCATTGGTGCATTTATATTTTTACACACAAATAATCTCCCTGGTAAAGCGTTGGTGAAAAAATGACTGACACCCTCGTTGATACAGACAATAGACCACCTCACCGACTCATATATATATATATATATATATATATATATATATATTAGAAGGTTATTGACAATGCAATTGCACCCAACACTCAATAATAGAGCAGAACTCAAAGCAGAATATATAGTGAAGTAAATGAACAGCGAAGCGCAACTCAACACACAACGCATCTTAATATTTATTTATTTATTCTTTTACATCATAAAATTTGAGACTGCACGCGCGAAGGGACCGGCGATTCACGACGGAAATAGCCGAACGCTGCCGAACGCTTTCAAATTTCAAATTCAGTACAACATTCAGCGTTCCTTTATAACGTTCACGGCAGTGCCGTAATATATGTACTAAAAAAAAAACATAACTCCGAAACCTCTGAAGATGGTATTTTATCCCGAAAATTTAGGAAAATCAATTTCATCACCCATCGTTTTCCCATTGCATTATCAATAGCCTTTTAATTTCTATTCATTTTCTTAAACACATGCATACAATGCTTCAAGCAAACTAAAACCTTATATATATATATATATATATATATATATATATATATATATATATATATATATATATATATGTGTGTGTGTGTGTGTGTGTGTGTGTGTGTTTAAGAAAAAGGAAATGAATCCTACGGTATAAGTCTAGATAAAAGTATATGAAAACACAATGTTTTCACTTTAACAGCATATTGTGTGTTTTCATATCCTTTTTATCTAGACTTATATATATATATATATATATATATATATGTGTGTGTGTGTGTGTGTGTGGTGTGTGTGTGTGTGTGTGTGTGTGTGTGTGTGTGTTATAAAAAAGAATGTCCGCTAAATGGATTATGTTTTAGAAAAAATTTATCATCTTTATCTTACATTTATGACAAGATTTTCTAAAAACATAATCCATTTTTGTGTACCTTCTTTTTTTTAAATATTTAAATAGTTGGAACCAGAACAACATTTTATATATATAATATATATATATATATATATATATATATATAATATATATTATATATATATATATATATATCATGTCACGCATTAAACGGATATCCATGACAATCTCTCGCCAACCTTTCCTTATCATTCATTATCTGCTCAGCATCCAGCATCTTAGCATAGTTGGTCAATGTAGGTCCTTGGCGGTCGGCACAAGTTAGAATGTACATGTCTTGGCTTTCACAGAAGAACGTCGCTTATGAGATCATCCTTGATTCTCCAGCAGCGCCCAGCATACCTTCTCACTCAGATGGTTTGTAATATGGGGGCAGGTGGCCATACAGCTGCTTCCTTGTGGGGTGATGTTTCTACGATGTGTTCAAGACCACCCGCAGCATTCTTGTTCAGCTCACATCTAGCTTATTTATTAAATCTATATGCCTTATTGGAATTCTCAGTGGGTCTAAGTGGGGGATATATATATATATATATATATATATATATATGATGGTCTGTGTGTGTGTGTGTGTGTGTGTGTGTGTGTGTGTGTGTGTGTGTGTGTGTGTGTGTGTGCCTGTCTGTATGTATATCTGTCTGCCATTGTGTGTTTGTGTGTGTGTGTTTGCATTTGTTTGTATGTGTGTGATGATTGCTGACAGAGCTAACATATGCCTGCAACCATTAATATTAACGCTGCCGTATATATTACAATCGGCATATATATATATATATATATATATATATATATATATATATGCCGATTGCTGACACAGCTAACAATTGCCTCCAACTATAGATATCTGCCTTTGTCATTTTATCTGATTGAACAGTCATTAATCCGAAACGCTGAGAGCCAAACTGGGACAATCAAGTATCAAGTCTCTTCAGGACAAATCTTTCAATCTTCTGATCAAGTAGGTGTGATTATGCTGAACGCCATTGTTCTTTTTGCCGTTCATTCGATGAAAATTCGGCATTTTGGTGCCTGCATGTCATTTCCTATGCAAATCCGTTGATTAAAACACTGGATTTAACCCGAAAAGCCCGAAGTGACATCCCAGCTTTGTAATTACTTCGAAACAAAGGAAACCGTTAGTTTTAATAGTTATTTACAAAGCTTGGCTTACTTTTAGCGTGACGCCCGCAGTAATAATCAAAGTCACTAGCAATGATCTGTGACCCTAGCCTGCTAAAAATTACACAACACGAGAAAACCTTAAAATCAAAGCATATATTGAATGTATGGGGCATTGTGAGGAACCAACTCTGTAGTCATTGAGTTGTTCATCTAATTTGCTAACCATTAAACTATGACGATATATATATATATATATATATATATATTATATATATATATATATATATATATATATATATATATAATCAGCACCACCGCACGAGAATAATGCTACACAATGTCAATTTTTAAGAGTTTAACAAGTTTAAATTCAGAGTTTTTTCTCCTAGACTCGTTGGCTAACCAAGGTTAAAGAACTCTGCATTTTCTACTATTTACCCATAGCTGGAAGAAGGATAGTTGGATATATACATTTCCTATGTAATATTATCAAACAGCCTTGTCCATGATTTGAACTCCGGCCATTGAGTTAATTTCCCAGGAACATTACCATTACACATGAACGATATATGTAGCTTAGACTTGATTCATTTGCAATTATTATTCCCAGTGAGGATCAAAATGAATTATCTCATATTTAAAAAAGGTTTATTGACTATTACCCTATACTGGTAAGGTTTCCGTTTTGTAATGGTTATCGTCGTAGGAACCAAGTCAAACCGACTTCAATTTGACGTTGAAAATGTTAATGATTATGATTATAATCATTGACAAATGAATTAAATTATAGCATCAGATAATCCATCGGATTTGATATTCTTTCAAATAAACTGAACCAAACCAAACTTATCCCTCTGTTTTCTTTTATTTTAATATTAAATATTTTTACATTAAATCACCGATATGATAATATACCAATAAATTATCCATTAAATAACTGATTAGAAAATATTCCGGTTCTAGCTTCATTTGATTAAGATCTTTAATAAATACGAATTGAATTATTATAAAACTGTAGTATTTATTGCCTTCCAGATGTAATAGGCAAAAAATCGCCTTTGCAATACACAAGTACGCAAAATACCAATCATACTTCGTACATAGTGGGGAAAATTTTAATGAATAACTGAGGCACATGATATTTAATAAAGACGAATTGAATTATTATTAACCTGTAGTGAGTAGTGTTCATGGCTTCCCCGATGTAAGAGGCAAAAATCACCTTTGCAATACACAGGTACGCAAAATACCTAGAGTCTAAAACCAATCATACTCCGTACATTGTGGGGAAAAATTTCATGAATAACTGAGGCACACGATCTTTAATAAAGACGAATTGAATTATTATTAACCTGTAGTGTTCATGGGTTCCCCGATGTAAGAGGCAAAAAATCGCCTTTGCAATACACAGGTACGCAAAATAACTAATGTCTATAACCAATCATACTCGGCAGAATTCTCTTTGGTGACAACGAGAGCTTGAGAGCGCTGGGGAGAATTGCGGACGGTGAACAATCTGCGTAACAAGCAGAATACATTCTGCTGAACCCCTTGCAACCAAATAATAACATAAATTTATTAACATCATCGGATATTTTGTCACGCATATGTTATACCCTTAAGTGGCTCCAGGTGGGGTTGTAGTAAATATTGATAGTTTATGATAAGTTCTCATTTCAGAAATGTGAACAGTTAAAAACAAGGATTTGACAGACGATCTTCGAATAAGAAACTGTTGGTCATACATATTATCAGTATTTCTCTGACATCTAAGAACAGGATAAGCCAAACAAGAGTTGACTTGCTGTAAAACTCACAAATGAACATCTTTCATTATATCCCTTGACGCGAGTGTATCAGCAGGAGGGGAGTTTAGATACCAGTTATATATACCGAAAAGTGCAAGGGTCCCTTAAAAATGTTAATTTTACAAAAAAGTACATGGTTCCTATTACTTAAGCATAACATGTATTATATTGATGTAGATATAATATAAATAATTTATCTATGTATCTAGATAATAAATTCTAAAAAGATATTATAAATATTTTCAATTTAAAAAAAATGCATGTTATCTTGGTATTTTTTCTATTGACTTTAACTTTTAATTTAACAAATCAAGTCCTTTTAGAATTTGATAACGATAGACAGCTCACTCATATGTGGCATATGGATGTCTAATATATTGCAATGGAGTTATCAGAATAATAGTTATTTATAATAATTTTACTTAGTTTGCTATTGTGTAAAAGAACTACAGTTGTTAATTTTCGAAAGTACTAATAGTGTCGAGTAATCACTTTATTATATAATTTTAGGAGTGGGCTCCCCTTTGGAGGTATCAGGTACTTTTTGCATTTCACTATTTTTATTTATTGGACCTTTCATTTTGACATACATACCCGGTACCTAAAATTTACCCCCCGCACTTGAATATATATGTCGTAACAACTAGCCGCCAATGCAAATCGTTTGGATTTTTCCCGTTGTCACCTTCAAAACTGTACCTACCCTATCTACACAACTTTCTTTCCTTAAATATTTCTATAAATCCCGGAAGGCTAGGGAAATCTTCGTTATCGATTGACTATTGTGCGTAGGTACGATTGATTAGTAACGATTATAAAGACGAGATGAAGAAGAAATTGCTAAAGAGAGAACAACAGAAAATGATTCAATTGATTTAAAATCCTTTTGCAAATGGAATCTTATTTGATTTTTTATCAAAGCGTATAAATCAGATACGGATTTACAAACAACACACATGCATACACTTATATGAATATTAGATTTTGTCCTGTCTATCTGTATATATAACACTCAAGATATATATATATATATATATATATATATATATATATATATATATATATATATATATGTGTGTGTGTATGTGTGTGTGTGTGTGTGTGTGGAGGGAACCATTTGATTGGTCGGTAGAGCACCCGCTTCGGAATAGGAAGATTCCAGGTTGGATACTGATCCCCTCCAACGCAGCGCTTATGTAGCACATATTGGGTAATCTGATCTGTGCAGTAAAGTGGGAAGATGACGGGCGGTATGGTGCTCCGCCTCAGCAAATCAATATCCCTCGTCTAGTGCTAGCAAAATATGGAGAGACCTCTGCACTATCCGTCTGATACCAAAAATAGTCCACTCGGTCAACATGTAAGCCTTTATGTATATCTATCTATCTATACGCTCCCAATTTCGCTTGAGCACTTTATTTAGGAGGGATTTAATTGCAAATTCACCGTATTCGGCGCTCAGCCCAATCTGACTTTGTTTACAAAGGTTGAGACCTCTAGGTGAAGTTCATTTCCGCTTAGAAATGTAGCGATTAAATAGCCTGCTATACTTGGCAGCTGATTGTGGCCGTATGGGTAAGAGGTTTGGCGAGCGTAAGTTCGTTCGGGTCTCGAACCCGGTTAGAGGTAGCTGCTAAAAATGGTATAACTGCACTGATGAGAGGTGATACCTCGAAACACGTGTCTGTAGTTTACTCTATTATATATATATATATATATATATATATATATATATATATATCTGTGTGTGTATGTGTGGTTATACAGCGATACCTTGACTTACGAATGACCCAACTTATCTAAAAAGCTGTCGATTTTTTGCTTTGTGTTGAGAGCTAAGATTTGAAGTCTAGGCGTTTTTTTTTTTAGATACGCTTAATCTAATAAGTTCTCTAAAAGCCTTTAATTTCCCAAATTTATTACGCCAAGGAAACATTATTTATGAAAAATGAATAAATTTTAAAACATATTATAAGACATAATTCATTACATTATAATTTTCTATAATACAGTGTTATTTTTCTTATTTAAAGACATGAAACAAAATATTGTCTAGGGAGGAGGTAAAACTGGTAAATAGCCTTCCAGTTCATATAAATGGGGATAATTGCTTTGATATACGAGACAATTTAGTTATGAGAGTAACAAATTAATCTCGTAAGGCAATACCCCCTATATATATATATTATATATATATATAATATATATATATATATATATATGTGTGTGTGTGTGTGCGTGCGTGCGAAAAATTAAAATATCTTTAAAAAAATGTTCGACTAGTAAAATTGGTATCATTCCAAAGAGAGAATCGTGAGAAGAAAATTATTACAATATTAACTCACAATTCATCACAGTGTCACACCGAGTTATTCACAAGGGATTCTACGACCACCAGACACCAATTAAGGAGACAATTTGTTAATTCTTATAATAGTTGCTACCGAGAAAATTTGTGTCGAAAAAAAAGAGGTAGGAAAAGAAGAGAACGGTAATAAAAAGAAGAACACCGTGAATTATATCAGTGTCAACAATTATGAAAATGAACGAATACGTATATATATATATATATATATATATATATATATATATATATATATATATGTGTGTGTGTGTGTGTGTGTGTGTGTGTGTGTGTGTGTTGGGCAGCTTTCTTTTTCATTTAGAATTTTTAGGTAATTAGAGTGGGGGCCTGCATGTAATTTTAGATGTTGTGAAATGGAGCTATTATTTGACCTATGGAGAGTCAAACGGCGTGACAAAGTCGTTGAAGTAAAACCGATGTAGATACTTTTATTTTGGGGCGACAGTAAATTCATAAGGGGCATTTAAATTCGTATACTACATTAGTCTCATTAAGACGACTTGTTTGTGGAGATAACTAGGTTAGTGGTTTTAAATTTGGTGTAATAAATTATTAATTTTACTTTATCATAGGGCGTGGTTGAAGTAACGTTGTTCCGAATGATTTTTTTCTGAGCATCTGATTACGATTGTTACATATTAATTGGACCCCTATTACTTTTTAAGGTAGTATAGAAATCCTTATGGCGATCAGTACAGCTGATGGCCTTGAGAGTGAATGACAATGCTTGACCTCACTCTCACCTTGCGTTCTGGGATGATCGTGAGAATCGGAAGTGATAGAAAGCCCCTTCCGGTTTAAGGAGTAAGTCAGTTGCAGAGACAATTAGAGTTAGTCAGTTGCAGAATTAGAAGCTAGCAAGATGTGACTCTCAGCGCGCAGTTGTCTGGCCTGGGGATCCTGAATAAAATAACATCAAAGGTAAATCGAAGTCTTGTTGTTATTACTAAAAGCTAACAATGACACAAGGCTTCTGATAAGAAATGATCCCCAGCAGAACCAGACACGGAACCCCCAAGAAAGACCAGACCTGTAGAAGATATACCAGATCCGGCCAGAAGAATAAAAGAGGTATATAACACGATGATAAATAATGTTATTTAAAAAAAAGAATTTACTGTAGTATTTTTCCTTGTAATTAGCGTCTATTTTATGGATGCTCAGTTTGTGGAATTCAATCACTCTTCACAGAAGTAACCATATCTCATTACCCCCAATCGCCAAACATTTATGCGTTTGGTACATTTGAATCACGTAACTCTCTATATAGTCACTTATGTATACGTATGTATATACGTAAAATTATATATCGCCAATCTTCTTCGATTTAACACATGTGCAAAACACACACACACGCGCGCGCGCGTGCGCATACACATACACGCACAAAATCACATATAGCCCCATGCGTGATACGTACACAGCGATACTAGACATTATCAACCGGAAGATTGTGATGCAATTTTTATAGATTAACATAAAATAACCTATATTTATAACGATATTAAGGAACGATAAATCAATTCTAATCAGTTTAATCGCCATAAATATACCTATCACATTTAGAAACGTCGAGGGTAGATAAATCGATACAAGGTTTACCCCCAGCACAATCATGATCTTTATCGATTTTTTTGACGCATGCAAAAACAGTGAGTGTTTAAAGGTTATTATTATTTCCTTTTAAAGATCGCCTGCGAATTATATTTGCATTTATCTTTCGCTATATCTGCGGTGTCTCTGTCTGTCTAACTATCAGTTCGTCTCTTCTAGGGTAGAAATTTACGAGGAATCTAGTGATGGTATTTATATTACTCCTGAATTTATTTTGGGTCAGTGGGGAACAAATTACCGACTGCAGTGTGAGAAAATAGAAAAAAGTGTCGTTTCATCCGATAAAATTCTAAAGACGCACATACTTTCATAGTTCTACACAAGTTTGAATAGAATAAGAATTTAGATTTGAGAACAATTTTATGAGTTAGTCATATATAAAACATTTTTCATGCAGAATTTACTTTTGTTTAATTTTTTTTTTTTGAGAGGGTTAGGATCAAATTAATCAAAACATATTTAAAGCAGATACTTTCGTCTCATAAACTGTAAGTTTTATTGTAGACTAGCTTAAATGCTTATGTATAGCGTGGAAATTGAGATAGTTCCTGCCAAGGGCTCTTGAATGAGTTTTCGTCAATCGGGAGCTTCATCAAAAACAACTGCCAATCCAAGACTTCGAATGGAAGCGAGGTGTGCGTAGGCTCAGGCCCAGTTAAATGTACAACATACACAAGAGCATTACTAATAACCACACGAACAGTTTCCCTGCGTCTCCTGCACTTTGGGGACCTTAATCCTGGGATTACCATTGTACATATTTTTATACATGTGATCTATGTCTTTCTATTTATGTTTAAAGTAGATGATATTCTTTTTTATAATTATAAAATGATTTTGTTGAAAAATGTACATAATCGTCTTCTATGAAATCTTGGCAATTATTTACCAAAATTATATTTTAAGGAATTAGTTTTTTTCCCCAATCTAAGCATTGCGGATTCTATCGGTATTTCATAATTCGGGATTGGATCTTCCAAGATCATAACCCAAACCCCTTGTTGTTCCTTGCTAGCATGTGTATCTGGAGGCAGCTGACAGATATTAAACGAATCTTTTGATCATCAAAGGATCTAAGCTTATTTTTCTATTCCCTTCCTCGACCAATGCTGCAAGATACCCAAGAGCACCCCTCGCATCTGCTTCATCTATTCTACTACAGTGGCAATATTCTTTTTTATCTCATTTTCCTCGACATTCATTGCTTGGAGATCCTTACGTTAACGTTTTTCCTTCCAGTATCACCAGGTTCTTCACATGCGAGAATTCCCATATATTTCTTTAACAACATAACTATCTGCTTCGACTCAACTATCATTCATTCTTCACCTCAGCTTCTCTCTCACCAGCATCATGTACTTCCTAGGGCGTTGACATGGTTTAGAACAAGCTGATTTTCTCCCCTAAAGATATGACATGGGCGTGACTCTGAACTGAGGTGAGGCTACAGTTCTGGGGCGCAGCAGACTGTGAAGTATCTAGTTATTGATATTATGCGTGTAACAAATTATTATTAAAGGGGAATAGTCACTGTAAACTATATAATTGTTTATAAATTATATGTATTACATCAGAACACTTGAAACCATACATAGTTATGATTTATATCACAAATCTTAAAATTAATCACATTTCGGCATTAAATATCTAAATTGTTGATATAAGTGTAGTGTTGCATGTCATGGACTGCTCAATCACTAGGCCCGTAAGCATCACGGATCGTCACCCACGAACAATAGGTGTTTGGTTGTACCCCTCTACAGTGGTGCAGTCGGTGTATTCTTCTGCCCCAGCCGACAGGACGTTTCAAATCAAGTATGAACCTATTAGCACTTGAACATTGAACTATATATATATATATATATATATATATATATATATTCAAAAATCCAACATCACTGTCAACACATGCTTCGAGTCTCCCATCGGTGAATAAAGATGAAATACTATTTATGGTAGAATCTTTATAAGAAATGAAAAAATAGATATTACGGAGATTAGCTGGGGAAGTTTCTAAAATGTGCTGATGGTGTAAACAGGTGGATACTTTAGAAAAACACTATCATGAAGGAATCTCCATAGAAATGTTAACACATTCTTAAACACCCTGTATCTATCTATCTATATATATATATATATATATATATATATATATATATATATATATATATATATATATATATGTGTGTGTGTGTGTGTGTGTGTGTGTGTGTGAAACATATATATACCAGTATTCTATGCCTCCTTTGATGATAGATGGCATTAATTTCAAAGTAGCTTCCTGACCTTTTGCCCTTTCTTTTAAGCCTTTCCTTTATATAGAGTACCAAGTCATTCTCTTCTCTGACAATAAAGAAAATTAAGAAGCCTCACTCTGATTTCATTTGAAAACGGTCTTCATTTATCTCCGGTGTGCAAGACGACATTTCTCTTTTGCAATTGACAAGCATTTCGGCTCACGGCGCTCCCATGGCGCTTGTCAACACGGCGCTTCGATGTATGCCGATCGGCGCATCCGGACTAAATTGGCAGTTGCAGTTGTCTGAATGAAATGACTGAATAAATGGAATGAATGAAACAATGTCCCCCGCCCCGTTTCCACGTCGTTGGCAGATAACATCACGTGCAGTACTGGATATGAAAAGAATAATAACCCAAATATTTCATTCTGAAATTATGATGACTATTTATAAGTTTTAGATATATATTTACCAACCCCTCCCGCACAAGCAGGATGCGACAGAAGGTCAATTTCATCAGCGGGTTTAACAGGCTTTTAATTCAGAGTCTTCCTTTTCCTAGATTGGTTGGCTAGCCATGGTTAAAGAGCCCTGTCTGTCTGTCGTGTTATTTACCCATAGCTACAGGGATGAATTGGATTCATACCTTTCCCAATGGTATTAGCGCCATGTGAAACGCAAAGAGCTTCGTCTAGAATTTAAACTCGGGCCGACGAGTCTATTTCCTACGAATCTATCCATCAAACCACGCGCCTAAGTTTCATATATATATTTACCGACTCCTCCGCACGAGCAGGATACGACACACGGTCAATTTCTTAAGCGGAGTTCAACAGGTTTGAATTCAGAGTTTTCCTTCTAGACTGGTTACCTAGCTATAGTTAAAGAACCCAGTCTGCCCTGCTATTTACCCATAGCTGGAGAGAGAGTAGGATTCATACCTTTCCCAAGGGTATTAGTGCAAAGTGAAATGCAATTACCACGTCCAAGATTTGAACTCTGGGCGACGAGTCCATTTCCCATGACTGTAACCATTACACCACGCGCTTCCTAAATTTTATATATGGTGGCTCAAATTTGGAATAAATTCATTTTCAGTAATCATTTTTTGTTTTCTAAGTTTGAGTCTATGAAAAAGTAACCCTTGGAGACTAATCATAGAATGTAAAGGTACGAATTAAAATAAGAGAATATCATCTAGAAAATTAACGATCTATTGAGCATATTTACACTGATCATTTTGGGGTCAGACAACCAAGCATTTCTGATTATGTGCGCTATTCGTCGGCACTTTTTGTGTTCACATGATCAAAATTTGGGCTTGATCACCACAGTTTGCTTGCTATCTTTACAGTATAATCAGGGCCGTTCTACTAGCAATATGCAACACGATTTCTCTGGTTGGAAGGATCTTAAGGGGATGAAATTCATCGGAGGTTTTTAGCATAATATGGGAACAGTTCAATGCCGCCTAGAAGAGTGACTGAGTGAACAGAGGCGTGTAAAAGTGACCCTAAAAGCATTACCCACGAGAGAGAGAGAGAGAAGAGAGAGAGAGAGAGAGAGAGAGAGAGAGAGAGAGAGAGCAGGACGTCCGTCAACCTCCACCACAGATGTTAATGATTACCCGGCGAGTTATCATCGATGAGAAAGCTTGTTCCCTGCAGATGTTATGGCCCTGTCTTTTAAATCATCCACGCTGACCCTCAGCTTCCATAAAGCAAGTGTACGGATAATTTTTTAATCTCTCGTACATCAGATATTGTTTTCATCAAAATATGTATTTTCATCAATTTATTATGTTTCCCCCATAAACATAAACTGAACGTTTGCTATATAAACAAAACAATATATATCTTGTAATATTGGTAAAATTCATTTTTCATTCTTCTACTGACAATCAAACAGTTTAAGTTAGAGCTACCAACTTTAGAATATACCATTTATCATGGCTTGAATTAGTGAACAAAGAAGTGGTGGGTGGCTCCGTTTGACTGCAGGCATGTCCGTGGCTGATAAGGCCAATACAGCTTCGGAAGGCACGTATGTACCGGCTTTAGCTGATGATCTTCTCAGGATTTGACGGCATAGTTTTGTGGTTCTTTCTCCTGTACATTTTATCCTGAAGGTTGTGTCTGCAGGTTTTTTCAGAGGAGAAGACCACATGTTTAGTGGTAATACGCCAGGTGTCACGGGTTTTAGCTTCGCTAACCATTAACTATGATCGATATAACAGGCAGCAACGGGTTTTTCAGGCAGTCCTTGAACACATAATTATTAGATAAAAGAGATATGTTATATCATTTCTAACAATAAAATATAATCAGTGAGAAGCCGTTTTCCTGCAAAACAATACCAACTTTCAAAAAACCCACCAATTTATTTAATTGAAATAATTATTCATATTTAATTAATCATTACAATTTAGGCACATTGGTAGAACATTTTTGTGGGTTATAAAATAATGAAAAAGTATGTATTTACCCAACTCGTTCAACAAGGGTCAGATGTGACACAAGGTCGCAAGTATGAGCCATCCAAATCGCTATTCAGTAGTAATAAATATGTGAGACTACACCACGATAGGAAGCCCACCACCCCAAAAAACAATTAAAGAGTGTAATTGCAAAGAATCTACTCGAAAATTTCTGAACCTATAAATCTCTCTTACATCTATAATTCACTAAATTTAGAAATAATATATTCATAAACTTCCTGAATTTTGTTTATTGAATAGTATGAAGCCCGTAAGATAATAAAAAACATCAACATCTCCAGAAAGTAATACCGTTTTCCCAGCGAGGATATATAAAACAAACTAGTGTTTACCGACCCCTCCACACGAGTAGGTTGTGACACTTGGTCAACTTATTTAGGAAGAGTTTAACAGGTTTTAATTCAGGAGTTTTCCTTCCCGTAGACAGATTGCCTTACCAAGGTTAAAGAGCCTAGTCTACCCTACTATTTGCCCATAGTTTGGAGGGATATTAGCTAGATACATACCATTCCGAAGAGTATTAGCGCTATGTAAAATGAAAACTTTCTCGTCCAGTATATAAACTCGTCTAGCCTAGTCTATTTCTTACGACAATAAGTGTTATACAATGAGCACCTGCGTCATCTAAATTAAATATATTTAAATATTATCTGCAAAAATGTAAACATTTTTATTTTCAATTAGTCCAACAGGAAGGCAAATTGTCAACTCCTCGTATAAATAAAATAATTATTCTTTCTCGAAATTATTCTTTCTCGAAAAAAGTACGAAAGGCCGTTTTCAAGTTCTTCTAATGTCCCGTCACTTATTGAATGTTCAAGTGAAGGAAACAAATGAAAATCTGGTGGGTACGGGCACTCTGGTAGAACCTCCCATTCTAAGGATTTTATCTTTTCTTGGGTTTGCTGGGCAGCAGTTTTTGAAAATGAAGATCATTAAATTATCTATGAAAATAGCTAAATAAACTTATGTATATTTTTATATACCCGTATACCCGTATGCATAAATTGATTCAACATACGTTTGTTTTTATATTCTCTCATTCAATCCTTAAAATTTGATTTATATATTATTTGCTGACAGTGTTAATAATAATATTACTCTAATAAAAAAATAACGTAGTTAGTTATTTTAGGCCTAAAAATAAGCTCTAAAATATTTTCTTAAAAAAAATTAAAAAAAACGATATACTAAAACATAATTCAGAAAAATATACTTTTGGTTAAAATAATAAAAATTATATTTAGATATCACCAAATGTTTTTTACGCTCCGTTTTTCAGCGAACATTTCAACTTAACAACATTTTGATAATAAATAAATGTTCTGCATATATATAATATGACCATGCCTTCCCTATTTGTGCATTGTCTGTATGGTGTGCAATAAACAGATTATCAGTCATATGGAAATCTGATCTCGCTGACAGGTTAAAATGATAATTCCTCCAAGCTGTGGTTGTATCAGTACTGCTGTATAGTTGCACCACTTGGACCCTAAACGAGGCACCTGAAGAATAAGCTATATAGGAGCTGTACACGAATGCTGCGTGCGATCTTGAACAAGTCTTGGAAACAACACCCGACAAGGAAGCAGTTTTACGGCCACTGGCCCCTATCTAACAAACCATCCGAGTGAGACGAACAAGACAGGCTGGACACTGCTGGAGAAGCAAGGACGAAATTCTCCTGTGGAAACCAGCACATGGACATGCCAATGTGGGCCATCCAGCCAGGAGCTATATTGATCAGCTCTGTGTGGATACTAGATGCTGCACAGACGACCTCCTGGGAACACTGAGTGATAAAGAGTTTGTCATGGATATCCGTGCTAATTGTTCGACATGATGATCCTGATGATTTAAAATTATGTGAGGAGGACGACATCGAGCCCAAAAGATTCGAGACCTATCCAAGTTTTCCATGTGTTTTGTGTATTACTGTCTATGTACAAGTGTGTATACGTCTGACTGTGTATATGAGTCTGGGATCTGTTCTACTAATTCAGACATTGAGCGCTTAACATCGAATATTCTAATGGCAATTGAGAAAGATGCTTTACAGGAATCAAATTCAAGTGTTTCGAAAAATGCAACAGAAAATAGCGTTTGATTTTTGTAGAATAGTCAGTTGTTAAGAATCATGTTTTCAAACCAGAACCGGCACTGAAATTCGAGAAAAACGTAAATTTAATCTATTATGAATTGTAGATACATTAGATTGTTAAAAATATGAGCTCGATTAACCTTGGTCAGCTAGAACCACTAATATTCAATATATCTATCTCTATCTATTTATCTATCTATCTACCTATCTATCTACACACACACACACACACACACACACACACAACACACACACACACACACACATATATATATATATATATATATATAATAATTTGCTATTCTAATGAAAAAAAAGAAAGATTGTAAGTGGTGTCTTAAAAAAATCTGGAAGCAATACCTAACAAAATACTTGCTTTACGGCCACTTACCTCCCATCTAACAAGACATCAAATTGATACGTAGACGACATGGTGGGTACTTTTAAAAAAGTAAGGACGAACTCAAAAACAACGTTCTCCTATAGACTCTATTGATGAACACTTCTGTGATGGACGACCAGTAACAATTGTCATTCATCAGCTCGTTTCGGACTTCTCATGCTGTCTACAGGGTTTAACAAGAGTGATGATAGATAGAGAAGGAGGGCGAGAGAGAATCAATGGAATTTGTGTTGTTAGCTCACCATCATGATAATAATGATGAGCACATTTCACCTTACAAATCGCTCGGATATGACTGGGTGACTAGACTTTTTCTAGATGTTAAATATTGCCAGTTGGGGAACAAGTGGAATCGTACTATACCCCAACACTTATATTGGATAGCTCCTAAGACATACGGGCTTGTGCTTCGCCAGCTGCTTAGAAATCAATACACGAGAACACAAGAAGACTTCTGATTGGACCACTGCTGTGTGTCGCTATGGAAACAAATCCATTGGTTTTACCACGACGTCGGAGGATAGAGATGTCTTTGAATTTGGCACCCACTGTCTCGGGGCAAA
Source organism: Doryteuthis pealeii (assembly GCA_023376005.1). Lineage (NCBI taxonomy): Eukaryota > Metazoa > Mollusca > Cephalopoda > Myopsida > Loliginidae > Doryteuthis > Doryteuthis pealeii. Next base: position 96,005,684 of record CM042137.1, on the reverse strand, counting down.
TTCCGATGAATAGCCAACATTATTTATAAGTCTAAAGAGAGAAAGAGACTGGGTTTTTCCCTGTGTTTATATGTATTGTGTGTGTGTGTGTGTGTGTGTGTGTGTATGTGTGTGTGTGTATGTGTGTGTGTGTGTGATAGAAAGAGTTTTGCTTTTGAGTCTGTCGGTGGTGATGAATGAAAAATGAGAAGAGAGATAAAACAGAAAAGCAGGGGGACAAGTGCCTTCTCGAAATAAGCTGGCATCACACGAAGACGGTTTCAAAAGAATAGAGAAAATGACGATAGCGTAAAGATGGAATAACAATCCGAAGATAAAAAAAAAATAAACGTAATAGAGAGAAAGAACATGATACACAGGCAGGTAGAGAAAAGATAAAAGAAAAACAAAGAGAGATCCTACAGCATTTTGCTATACGAAACAGAGAACCGAAAAATATGACGAGATAATGTAGATGAACATGCTTGTAAATGAATCAACAAGAGAACCGGCTCAGATCAATCGACCGATAACTGTGTGCATGTATACACGTGTCATTATTAACAATGCTACAATAAGTAGATGAAAGCTGAAATTGCTAGAAAAGAAGACACATAAACTAAAATATAACCAAAGACTCATATACACGCATGCACATGCCATGAAGAAATTCACAGGGACGACAGTATAGAGCTACATGTTGATTAAGTCTCAGAACAACAAATATTTGTTATATAATGCAACACCTACAAATATTAAACTGCATTTTCTTATCAGTCGATTTCAAAGAGTAACATATATATATATATATATATATATATATATATATATATATATATATATATATATAAAATATATATATATATATATATATATATATATATATATATATATAAACATATATATATATATGGAGAAAGATAGACAAACACGGGATGTTATGGAAACTGGATGTTTATTGTCGACGATGCAACGTTTCGGTCATTCAGACCATCATCAGAACCAAAGCCCAGTTCTTGCTTCAATGAAGGACATTTTCAGAATGGTGAAAAAACAGTAGTTTGTCAGTAGGGGCAGAGGTGGCTGGGGGGATGGGTAGTGGATTTTCTTCCCTCTAAATGGGGAGTGTTTATATGGAGACTTGACGTGACCAGCCTATTGATTGGAGGGGGCCGCTCCGACCGTCCGTCTAGCCTAAGTAAGGGCCCAAATGGAGTGTTGCATGTTATGGACTGCTCAGCCACCTGGTTTCCATCCTTAAGCGTCACGGGTAGCCACGCAACGACCAACATTGGGAGAGTCTTACCCCTCTGCAGAGGTGCAGTCGAGTATCATAATGGGCCAGCCAACAGGGCAGACCGACGATATGCCACTCCACCTAATTTACTTTCAATTACAATATATATTTGAATTATGTACCACTTTATGTTCACTATTTATCTATTTACGATTTCGGTGTAAATTGCTTATTCAGGAATGTAACTGAAATAATCTTATCTTATGAAACTTAACTACATCATATATATCCTATGTATATATTTACCAACCCCTCCGCACGAGCAGGATGTGACACAAGGTCAATTTCTTAAGCGGAGTTCAACAGGTTTGAATTCAGAGTTTTCCTTCTCCTAGACCGGTTACCTAACCAAGGTTAAAGAGCCCAGTCTGCCCTACTATTTATCCATAGCTGGAGGGAGAGTATGATTCATACCTTTCCCAAGGGTATTAGCGCTAAGTGAAATGCAATTACATCCAGGATTTGAACTCGGGGCGACGTGTCCATTTCCCATGACTTTAACCATTACACCACGCGCTTCCATGTATCCTATGTATAGTTATATCACGAGCGATAGTTTTAGTATTTATTTATGTATTTATATTTTCATATAAGTGCAGTTACGTAGCGTTAACAAGATATTTTATTTTCTGAGCAAACTAAATAAAAATAATACAAAACACTATATCTTAGTAACAAGCATATTCAATTAGTGAATGCTTGCACCTTACCTTTTCGCTACCCTTCGTATTACTAAGCTTAACTGCTGGGGAGTTTGGGTTTTATGAGGCACGTAGTGACAATTGAGTTCTCCGACGACAACACGGGTACTTATCAATCTAACCACTGCAGAAGGACGTGTATTCAAGGCAGAAAGAAGGAAATTTGATTGCATGTATCTGGGTACATTTATTATCAATAAATCAAGTGAGATGTTCCTATCTGAGGTTAATGGTTTCTGATAGCGTTCATAAATCCTCACAATCCCTTAATAAACTGCCGATTACGTTAACTCTGCGAAATGATAATATGAGATTAGACGCAGGGCCATATACAGAGAATCCAACACTCATATACATAAGCTAATAAATATTTATCTATCTATCTATCTATCTCTATCTATCTATCAATGAGGAAGTATCTATGTGAAACTATCTATGATATTAATAGTACGAGGGATGAACGCACGTTTTCGATTGTTACACCCGATCATCACTTCAGATAAATAATGAATACTTTCGTTTTGATTGCGAGGAAAGAAATAGAAGAAAAGAAAGAAAAGAAAAGAACTCGCTGCACGTCTGAGAGTGAAAAGAAAGTAAATCTATTAAGAAAGAAAGAAAAGAAAGAAGAAAGGAAGGGAACACAGAGAGAAGAGATAACTTTATACATTATATATTTAGCGTCAGGTTCAATGCCAAAGAAAGGAAGGAAGAGATATAAAAAAACTGAATAGATGGATAGATAGATATAAACAGATAGATAGATAGCTAGAGAGATATACATGATTATTCATATAGTATTAAGGTGTATATAGAAATAACCTACACAAGTTTCACTATAAAGGATCTTTAGGGTTAATTGCAATTAATTAATCAAGATATTGATTAATTACAGGCAATTGCGGGAGTGAATAATGCAATTATGACCGTTGATAATAGTTTCGCAGTTGAACGTTATGTAATTGATTGCGTCATTCAAAAATTGTTTCGAATGTTAAACGTGATTGATAATGGAAAATATGAAACACAGACGTTGTTAAATGCCGAACGTAATTGTTGACGTGGAAAAAAAAACACGTGTGCAGAATAGACTTCTTTTTATAATATCAGGCATTATCCGTGAATATTTATATAGATATATAAATAAAAAAGAACAGATTAAGTTAAATATATATGCATAGATTTAGATATATAGATTGATAGGTGGATGAAGAGAAAAAAAGAAATGAATAGCGTTTATTTTAAAAACTTTTTTTTGGTAAAAAATGGTAATGTTTCAATGATATTTTCAAAAATTCAACAAAAAACTATTCCATAAGGAGGAATTATATCGAATGAAAGATTCATAATTCGCAACAGAATAGAAAGTATAGGCTACTTGAAGACAGAGATGGAATTATTAATCACACAATAATTAATGTAGAAACACGCACGAAAGGAATACAAGGATAGGTATGACAGAGTAGAAACAGTGATTTCCTGGGAATTGTGCAAGAGATTTAAATTTGACTATGCTGGAAAATAGCATATGCACAAACCAGAATCTGCTCTAGAAAATGTAATGCATTAAATAATCTGGGATTTTGAGACAAAAACCGACCTCAAAATCCCGACCATAAGACGAGACATAGTTTCAATTAACAAGAAGAAAGGACATTTTCAAATCATGGAATGTGTAGTTCCAGCAGACCTTATAGTTAAAATAAAGAAAACGGAAAGATAAACAAAGAATTGTATCTTGTCAAAGAGTTAAAAGCACAGTGGAACATGAAGGTGACGCAATTTGATAAATTAATAACAGTATGATGTTAGCAGTGAGTTGACGTGTGACGCATGTGTGAACAGGGGGTGTGGAAATTGAAACGTTTTAGAAAGGGAAAGACTCAGAATAAGCAGACATGTGAATGATGATGTAGAAGTCAGCGACTTTGTCTTCCGATTGGCTTAGCCGGGGCAACTGTGCAAAGCATTAAATAGAGAGAAACTTTGGAGTTTGACCTAGGTATTTGAAAGAGATGGATGAAAATGGAGAGAGTCGACTGATTGTTCGAAGTATACGGACGCAAGAAATCGTCTGTCCTCCGAGAAAATTAAGAGCCAAAAGATCAAGCCTTGTATTCGGTAATTACAAACTAAGCAACTACACAAGACAAGACATCCAAAGAAACAAGTGGTTCCATACCCAAAGAACAGGAAGCATGCCAGCCCAACAGCAGATCAGATACTCAGATCCAGAATAGCAGAGACCACTGATCCAGCTTAGAATTAGATAAGTATACTAATGAACGGATATCTCCTTAAACTGGACCCATGGACGTAACATTTTAACGGTTCCAAAAGAGAGAAGGTGCAGATCAGAGGTAGAATCAGGACCATCCCAAATATAGCACTACCAATAGATATGGGAGAAAAGGCAATGAAAGGATACTCCACACACATAAAGAAACAAGAGCCTCACCACCAGATGCCTTGTGGACTGGAGCTGTACTATGCGACGACTGCTCTTCGGCAGAAGGTCGATACCACCCAATGGGGTAACCTTTTACCCCTAGGTGGCGACCTTCGATGCTTAAGAACGGAATCATGGTGGCGGAGCAGTCCTGACATGCATCATTCAACTTTGGCCCTCACATTAGCTAGATAGGCGGTCGGGGAGGCCCCCGCTCAGTTGGCTGGTCACGTGAATGCGCTGGTCCAGAACTATTTATACACTGCTGTTTTAGAACATCGGTGTGATTACTGAGACTGCGAAGATTACGGAACCATTAGGCGAATCCTCTACCTCGATGTTTTATCACTCTGATGCGAGTTACTATATGTTTGGCGCAAACTGTAGTTGAATGTATTAGTTTACTGAATAATGTATGATCCAGTATACAACACAAAAAGATAAAACAATTGAACACCAAGTGTCTCAGGTGTAATTCGAACAATCTTCGCCAATTTCATTTTCCGTGCTATTTACCGTTAGGCCAGCTGCACCGCTACTGATGCACTTACTTACCTTTTAATTAAATATTCGGATTGAATTAAATACACGTACAGACCAAAACCTACATTCCGATATACTACATATATGCCCGCCATTTACTTAGTAACATGTTTACATTCTCACCGCCCAAAGTGAACGAGTGTGTAACCAAATAAAACATTTTCCGTTCGATTCGAACATCTCTAAATGATAAATCAATTAAAGGAAAAGAAAAAAATCGATTTCGGCTGATCGGAGAGAACTTTTTCAAAAGTTGTCACGTTTGATGTGTTAGCGTTAAACATTTTTCTCGACACGACTTCTGAAGAGAGCGAAAAAGCTCCAAGTGCCGCAGTTTAGAAAACTAAGAAACAAAAAAAAAAAAAAAGAAAGGAAAATTTAAAAATAGAAGAGGTACACAATAATTGAGAAAGATGGCAATGGTGATGAGGTGCGAGGAGGAGTAGGCTGGAAGGTAGACGTTTTTGAATAAATTTGAGTAATGTGCAGTGGAGAGATGGAAAGAGGAGATAGTTTTTACCTTTTTGATGGGAGAAAAATAATGCAGTAAAAATCAGGAGAAACGAAAGAAACAAAGAAAGAAAACAGTGACAAGCAAAATGTTTAAAGGACCGATTAGTGTTTTAATTTGAAAGCGGGTTATGAACGAGAAAATATATAATTAGAAAAAAAACAAGAAGAAACCGAAGAATAAAGACTAAAATGGATGTATTGGAAAAAAAAGAAATAAGAAGAAAGAAACGTGAGGAAAATGAATGAATGCCTGTTAGACCAAAAGGAAAATGAAAGAGAAAATTTTATATATATATATATATATGGAATAGATAAAAGATTTATGAAAAAGTATTTAAAAAGGATGAACTAATAAAAGTAGTAGATGGAATGATGGTTGATTGGTTGGTTGGTTTGTTGGTTTGTCGTTCGGGTGGTTTTGTTTGTAACTCAATTGCCATAAAAGCTAGACAATTCTTAAAATGTTTTTCAATCTGTCGAAATAGCTATATAGTTTAAAGAAATTATTCCTATTTTATAAAAATAATCATTTGCTTGCATAGTTATATGGTTCTAATTATTCCTATCTAATACTAATAATTTTAAACAGATATGTAAACTATAGATTATAAAGGTAATATCACGCTCGGTCAGAGTGGACCTGGAAGAACTGGAGCCTCAATACCGGATACAGTTTAAAGTTGTTTCCCGGATACTGCATTTTTGTGCGGGGGTCATACCACTCTGCAGGAAAAACGATAATGTTATCATATTCTGGTTTATTCCTGATGGCATTACTAATATAGTGGGTCTTTGACAGGAATAGACTGGCGGATTCCATACCTCTCGAGGTGAGAATATACCTACACATCTATATGATTAGAAATTCAGAAAATATTAATAGGTGTTATTGGAGCGGTTAAGACAAAGATGAAAAATGCACAAAAAATCCCCGGCAATATCTAAATACAAAAATCTATAAGAGTTTTATCTTTGGTGTTATTAAGGAGGATATAAATCGTTGCAAAATGTTGGTAGTGTTACGGTTCTTAAGTGTATAGAGCACAGCATTAAGTATATGTCAATAGTATATGCAGAAACCTGAATCTGTTCTTGAGAACGAAATGCATAAAATTCTCTGGACTTTGAGATAAAAACGAATCACCTTATCCCAGCAAGAAGACCAGACCTAGTGTTGATTAACAAAAAAGAAAGAACATGTCAACTGGTGGATTTTGCTGTTCCAGCAGATCACAGGGTGAAGCTAAAGGAAAATGAAAAAAATGGACAAATACCTGGACCTTGCCAGAGAACTGAAAATGTTATGGAATATGAAAGTCAAAGTGATACCAATTGTAGTTGGTGCACTTGGAACGGTCCCCAAAAGATTGAAACAAGTTTGGAAAATATGGAAATCAATGGGAGAATCGATACCATCCAAAATACTGCGCAGCTGCAATCTGCCAGAATACTCAGAAGAGTCCTGGAGACCTGAGGAGATTTGTAGTCACTCAGACTTCAGTGAAAGGCCATCAGCTAACGCTGATGTGAAAGACTCAAAAGGAGTGAACAATAATAATAATTTGGAAACAAAATAATAATTTCACAACAACAAGCCAAAGACTTGCTGACCAAGCAAGACTGATCCTAAAGAAATGTAGTTTTTCTGATTTCGAGATTATGGAATGGGCATGTAAGTAGAGAGGAAGATACCCAAGAGGTACCTTCGGAACTAGAAGAAATACCACACACTAACAATCAAAACAGCTCGGAACATATTGCAAATTTAAGACTAACACAAGATAAGAGACACGAAATAGAACTAATAAAACAAATCATAACAAAACCGAAGGATACATTGCCATCTTTAAGAAACCAGAACTGGAAAAAAGTAAAAAGAGAAACCGAAAAGGTTAATGAAATATTACAAAAAATCCCAATAAACAACATTACGAATAGAACGATCTAATTTATGCGGGAGCAAAACGAGTCGGCGTGAAAAATTGGTATCCCAACACGCAAACCAATCAGGAACAGAAACACTAAAGCTGGATGGTAAATGCGATTAGAACGAGAAATGAAAAGCCTGCGACAAAAGCGAAAACAATAGTAAAAGGAAACATACGAGTAATAATTTCGAACTCACGATGTCGCATCTATTACGTAGCCAGTAAGCCACATGGTACCTCCTTTGTGGGTTGTTGGTATGAGAGCGCTTATTTCTATCATTGTATCTAAAGATGGCATAAATTCACCGCATGCATTCATTATTAGAGAAATTGAAAAGAAAACAAAAACCAAAATAAGAATAAAAATTATAGAAATATAGAGAAATGAGAATATTTCCATCACATAGCCAAAACAGCCTAGGAAACGCTAAAATTTCAAAATATTGATTTTCTAGATGGGCAGCCAGGCTCTTTCTGTCCCATTTCACTACATTTAGTCGTCTGAGGTACCAAGATAAGATAAACTTAATAGGAACTGAGGAATAGTAACACTCCATAAAATTAAGGCAAATCGGAAAATGAAGCTGTAATATTGACTCTACTCCAGTCGCAGCTTATAACAGGTATCGTCTATATTTTTCCACTATGCATTTATACTTTCTGATTTTAAAGCGGTCAAGGCTGTGGTGGAGGTTTCATGAAGGCTACCAATATTTTAAAGAAAAAATAAATAAAAGAAAGAATGAAAATAATTTGGTAGAGATACAAGGTCAGTGATACCAAATTTTTTATCTACAATTTTTTTAGGAAGAAGATCCTTGGTGGGAGACCCACACTGGTGTGTCCATGTGCAAGTTTCCACTGGAGAACGTCAACTGCTTCTCTAGCAGTGTCCAACATATCTTGTTCGTCTTACTAAGATGTTTTTGTGATAGGGGGCAAGTGGTCGCACAGGTACTTTTTCGTGTGGTGCTGTTTCCACGATTTTTTTTAGACCGCATGAAATTTCTAGTGCAAGTCACACACACACACACACACACACACACACACACACACATACACCCCCATATATATATATATATATATATATATTAAGTGATTAACTATTTCATCTATGTTACCACATTAAAAAAGAAAAAGAAAGAGGATGAATAATCTGTACAACAGCCCAGATATATTCTGAATTTGAAGAGGTAAAGATTTATAGATATACATTCGTTTTTTGTGTATTGTGTAATTGCGAAAACCTCGATGCAGTTGTTTCTTTGTACCAAAGTGGTTTTATCTAATTCAAACTTTACCAAATTAAATCCTACGCTGATTTTTATCGGTGTACTAACGCTCACAAATAGATATTTTTGTAAGAAAGTATGCGTTATGGAGGCATTATTTAAAATAATTTTGTAGTTATGGTCTACAACATTATTAAATTGGCGATTTGCTCAAAGGCATTCAGTTTTCTTAATTTATTTTATATTGTTCATCATGTTAATTCATTTCTAAGTTTTAAAACATTTGAATTGAGCCTTCAAGGCGAGTACTGTTTTTAAATGCTTATGAAGTTAATCTAATTTTGAAGCCTAGAAAATTTAAGCATTTAATCTTTAAATATAAAGTTGAATAAACAGCATCACATCAGTTATTTTCCTTCTATTCCCAGTCATTTTCTTTTGTATAATTCATTTTACATGTCAGGAAAAGTGCAAACTTGATTGGGTTATGAATTACTTTATAAGAACTGTGTGTATTGGTTTATAACCAGCATCGAAAAAAGTAGGTGGAGTGAACAATTGTCTGTATGAGCCGGATAGCGAGGAAGCCTATCCCCATTTCATTAGCGCTAGTATAGGAAGATTGTTTCTGCGTCTGTGTTGGAGTGTCAGACTTACCATCAGCACCCCAGTTGACCGCACAGATCCAAACTGTGTCACTCATGCGCTGAGTTGGTGATGGCTGATATTGAACCTTGTGGTTTCTAGGCGGATGCTCTACCGACTGAATAAAGACTAGGTCCCTGTAATGTATTTGTGCATCACTGGATGCACTAACTCTGAACATTCGGTAAGGAAAGACAAACACTTAATTTGTGTGAACAATTCACATAATAATACAGATAACATGTATAACACAACAACATAATATATATGTTCCAAACAGGCAAACTGTACATAATGTTCCATGAACAAAAAAGTGTAAGCATCGGTACAAGAATTACAGAGAAAAGGCTTTCTTTTCTTCAGTGGGTTTCAAGGCAAAATGCAATAAAATTATCCGCTGAAGCTGAAGACAAATTGTCTCTATTGTGTCCTACGACCAGAAAGGAAAATCATGCCCTTTTCGCTCTACGAGCAAGGACTAAAAAAGATAGGTCGTATCCGTTCGAAGAACGGTAACAAAAGATAACTCTTTAAGGGGATGAATTATTATGTGACAAAGGACACGTGACATCAGAAGTCACGACGATATTCCAAGGTAAGACAATTACTTTTAAAATTTGCAATTTTCACTGTTTACCTCTTTAGGTTAATTGAATAGGCAAGTGGTCTGGTACATAGGAGTCATATACGTAAACGAAGAAGGCCCACCTCAATCTGGTATAAATGGAGGTACAGTGCTGTTTAGATGGGAGGACCCTAGTCACTGGCCGTTTCACTCTGTTATTCAAGCAACTATGTATTTATATAGGCAGGACTGTGGTTCTACGAATAGGTTCGACTTCAATGAAATACATATTATTTTGTTAAATCGTCTTCTCTTTGACATTAACTAATCCATGAAGGTTGATATGCCATTAAGAAACCAAACCAAACAAGATGACATTATTGACTGTCCTAACACTTTCGTTCCTATCTGTATAGACTTAAGGCGCTTTGAAAATTTAATAAAATTGCATCAGCCTCATATCAGGACATGTTAAAGCGGCATAAACCATCCAACCGATTGCATTTTACACTGTTCGTATTTCGTTTGCGAAATGAAAAACGCCAATCGTCTATCAATGTCCAAGTGAAGCAAACAGAAACGACGCATTACACGGGACACTTGCTGACTGAAATTATTGAATAATTTGAAAGCACACACCCCATATGTGCGTCACCTACCTATATGCTCATCGTCGTGCTTGGAAGTGTAACAAAATGGCTTACAGGGCCTGAAATATCCACTTTTATTTTAATGTTTTGAACTTTAGTGCTGCTCAGATATTTTACTGTGCATAGCCCAATACATCCCGGTTCTGGTAAATATTTCTTTCTCGATATATATATATATATATATATATATATATATATATATATATATATATATATATATATATCGAGACTGTATATCGATATATATATATTCTGATAAGTATTATCGCTTATCGTCGAAGGAAATGAACATGGCGAATCGAGTAAAACTCTTGGAGGAGGCAGCTTGCCTTGGGGAAGAAAGGAATCCAGCTACTCTCCCTTCAGTTATACTGGGTGTTGGGGATAAATTAGACAGTTTCATAAGAAAAAGTAAAAAGTGCTTGGTAACTACAATATTTAATTGATTGTAAAGAAATTCAAAGTCACGGGAATTACACTACCGTCAACAAGTTTCACTCAAAATAACCGTCATTAGCGTGGATCACAGTCTCCGGGACCTGGAGAAAGCTGAGTTACAGTTTCCCTGGGAAAGGTCTCAAAAACTACCTTAATTCTGTCGATTAACTGGGCTTTTGCAGCACTGGCACGGCGATTGGTGTTTCTCAACAGCGCCACGTACATAATAATCAATGGGGCTAAGATCTGGGGAGTTCGGAAGCCAAACATTGGTACTGATGTAGTCGTAAAAATTCGCCGACAACATTTTTTTAAACTTTTTCCAGAGGTGTATCAGGGGGCCGAATCCTGCTGCCATACGTATGGCCGACTAGTGGCTACCCTTGTTATCCAGGGCTTGACTACAATGTTTAGCAACTCCACGTAGGTATCTGAATTCAACCGGAGACCCTCTCTGAAAATGCGGAGGTATCACATCACCCTCAGAGGACACACATCCGAAAACCTTCACAGTTTGCAGAAATTTAGTCTGCATGACAAGAGAAGTGTCCTTTCGACTGTATGCAAGTCATCTGTTATTATGCGTGTTGTGCTTTTTATCTTGGCAAAAGTTTTTCTCATCGGAAAAGAACCAGATTGTTTGTGGTTCAGCAGGATATTTCACTTTCTTCGACTTTGTCAGACGATTTTCACGCCTTTTCTGGGAGCAGTTGACCTCTGCGACGCTTATATGAGTAGTAGCGAAGGTCTTCATTGAGTGCAAGCTTCATGGTAGAGGCTGAAACATTCAATTCATGTAAAAAGCCCGAATTCCAATGCCAAGGTCCTCCATCACTTTTTTTCTGTAGAGATTCGAGGAATTCTGCTGTACGTACGCAATCGGATCGTTTGTTATGTTGCTTTCTTCTAGCCGCAGTCTCGTAGTCTCTATTGCAATTCTCCAGTCTCTGCCTCGTTGTTTTTACAGTTCAGGGAGCATTGGGCAGCAAACATAATCTCCTTATTTTGATGACCGGCGCAGATCATCATGATAGTTATTTTCTTTCCTGATTCAGGTGGGTTCAGTCAATCATTCTATCTGTCATCACGTATAAACGAAGAAGGTTCCAAGCTTTTAAATGATGCCTAGTGTGCGTCAATACCTCTAACCTACGGAGAAAATAACCAAATATGAATATGTCAAAGTTATCCCGAATAGTAGAGCAAACTCTGCACTTTAACTTGGTGTTCAATTCCTTTTAACACTGGTTACCACAGGAATGGAGAAAGGATTTATTAAGGAAGAGGTGCAAAGCTCCTGAAGTAGTCAGTAACGCAACAGATACTTAAAACCGTATAATTGCTTATAAAAAAGACTGACTAAAATATTAATGATGAAATGTGTAGAGCTGAGTCAATTATATGATAACCAGATGAAACTAGACAACCGTAAAAATGTCTATACATGTCTCGATGAACCAATGTCGATCTTAAATTATGAACCCAGACTCGATCCTTTTATAAAAAAAAAGTGTTAGCCAAAACACAAGAACGTGCGAGTTTCTTCCATTTGAATTTGAGTTTCACCATCAGATACAGTATATCGTCACAAACTGAACCGGCATTTTGGTGGGGGAGCCTTACCCCTCTGTTGTGAATACAGACGGTGGGTATTCTCAGCCCCGTTCAGAGAGTAGTCTATCAAAAGAAGAGTTTTAAAGATGTTTAGACCCACTGAAATAAGTGCGAATCCAAAATGAAAAAAATGAAAAAAATTAGAGCTTTTTTAGTTGTAGCTTTTTCTGATTTTTCTGACACTTTTGAAACGAAATATATATGTTCAGTTCGTACGGTATTAAACGTTTAAAAAGAAAATTATGCTTATTTAATCGACGTTTTAGATTGTGTCTCGTGAGAGCTTCTTTGGGAATCAGTTTAAAATATTGATAGAATTTTGATTTGATAGTTTTATTGGAATATACACTTTAAAATGGAATTTGATGATGGCTTCTGGTGGAAAATCGTTTAAGTATATTAAACGTACGTGGATTTGGTGTGGCTTGTATAGAGCAAATACAGTTTTATTACAAAAGGCACTTCAGGCTGAATTTTTCCAAGGTGTCTGATAGCAAATTGGTTAAAGATATTAACCCAACCTTGATTTTGTATGGTTATAAGTAGAATATGGTTTCTTTTGTTGCGATTTTGGTTAAATCAATTATGCGCATTAAACATTTTATCAATGTCACGTGTTACGATGATTGTGTGAAAGCTTCAGTAAAACTATTTACAGTACGTCGATTTGACTGATGGTAGTATTCAACAGATACAGTTAAGCCTTATTCTTGCTCTCCTGAAGTGTTGCAACAAGTAACATCTTACGGAACCTGATATAAATTCATCCATCGGTCGATTGATAGGTTCGATCGGAACAGCTATAATAATTAAACAAGTAGGCAATCAATATTTCTGATTTTAACATTTAGGAGCATGTTGTATATTGACGACCAAGTAGGTATCTTTCGGATAAACATGATCAATAAACTACCACTGCAATCAGTCAATACATCTATCAGTATGTTCGAACTGAACACGTAGCGGCCTGTCGTATAATGATGATCAAGGAAAGACTATAGAACTCAGACACAGAATCAATCAAAATGTTTGATTTGAACAAGTTAGGGACTTTCGGATAAGTATGATCAATGAACTGCTACAGCTATCAGATACGAAATCCTTCAATATGCACGTACTGAACATGTAGGGGTCTGTCATTAAACGATGATCAACGAACATCAATGACAATCAGACTGAATCAATCAATATGTTCGCACTAAACACGTTGGAGCATGTCATTAAACAATGATCAACGTACAAGTACTGTAATCTGACACTGGATCAATCAATATGTTCGAACTGAACACAAATGAATCTTTCATTGAGGGATAATCCACAAACAGTTACTGCGATCATTCAATCAATCAATCAATATATTCGTAATGAACATACAGGAGCCTGCTGCATAATGATGACCAACTATGGAAATCAAACACTTGATCAATCAACATCTTCGATCTGAATGCGTAATTGCTTTTATTAAATATCATACACTTAATCAGTCAATATGTTGGAACTGAACATGTTTTGGCCAGTCATTGAACGATGATCAACGAAAACTTTGCAATCGATCACCAAATCTATCAATATCTTCGAACTAAACATGTAGAGGCTTAACGTACAATGATGATCAACGAACAACTCTGCCAATCAGCCACTGGATCAAAAAATATGTTCGAACTTAACACATTGGAGCCTGTCTATGAACGATGAAAAACGAACAACTATTGCAATCAGACACCGAATCAATCAATATGTTAAAACTAAACATATTCTAGCATTTCATTGGACGATGATCGATCAACGGTGAATAAATCAATCATTATGCTTGCATTGAACATGTAGGATCCTATCGTATAGCGATAATCAACAAATAACTATAGCAATCAGACCCTGAATCAATGAATATGTTCGAACTGAACACATAATTGAACGATGATCAACTAATAAGTAATGCAATCAATCCCTAAATCTATACATATGTTCAAACTGAACATATTGAACTTAACAATAGAGACCTGTCGTATAATAATGATCAATGAATAACTATGTCAATCGGACATTGAATCAATCAATATTTTTGAACTGAGCCTACAACTGAGCAATGATAAATAGCCAATTCTTGCAATCAGTCACTAAATCGATCAATATGTTTTAACTGAACACGTAGTGGCTTCTCGTATAATGATGATCTATGAACATCTATGGACATCATACACTTAATCAATCAATACATTCGATCTAAATCGATGATAAACAAACAACTATTACAATCAGTCTCTAAATCGATCAAGTTACCTGAGGTGAACACGAAATAGCCTGGCGTTGAAAAATGATCAACGAAAAAATATGACAATCAGACATTGAATAAGTCAATATGTTCGTACTAAACACATTGAAGTCTGTCATTGAACGATGATCAATAAAAGAATATTACAATCAGTCATTAAATTAATCAATATGTCTGCACTGAACATGTGGGCATCTGTCATCGAACAGTAATCAAAAACTACTACAATCAGTCACTAAATCGATCAATGTGTCTGAACTTAACATGTCGTAGAACGATTATTGTGACCAGCTAAAGCAATCAATCAATCATTGAATCAATATGTTCGATTTTAACATCTATCAGATCAATCAACAATACCAATCAATTTTGTTAATGAGTTTATTTCCAAATGAATGTTCACACACTTTTCACTGTGAGAAAAAAGTGAAGTTGATCTCAGCACCTTGAACCGAACTTGTAGTTTTTATTGTTCTAATTTGATAATGTTTCACGTGCCACTTGCCACTTGCCTATACTTGTTTATCCTAGGCTGTCAAATTAAAGATAATAACCATGTATTTAGCTATTTTATTATCATTTGAGTTCAACAGTGGTTCAACATTTGCACTTAATAAATGGACGTTTGACGAAAAACAAAGAGTGACAAAAATAATAAAAAAAGAGAGTTGAAAATTACAGTGACAAGGAGAGGTGAGTGCAATTAGGATTAACTACTTTATTAGGTAGCAAATCTATAGGTGATCTAATTGAACCTTTCAATATGATAAATGGAATTAATAATTATGGTAGACATTTTTGCTATTTCTCCTTCTCAAATTGGAAACTTACTGTCAAGGCAGATTTCAAAAACTAATTTAATTAACCAACTGGATTTTGTTGCTAATAGAATGGTATATTTTTGGAACAAATTACCTAATTAGATAAAAAAAATAGCAATACTTTACAAAATCTTGAAATTGATTTGGACTATTTCCAAAAGAATGGTAAGTAGAAGGGAATTATCATATGAATTACTTAAACAAAATTGATCTGTACATAGACCTGTGCAAAGATTTCCTGTTTTTTTTTATTTGTTAAAGTTTGATGTGAGAAGACAGAAATGAGGGGAGATGACAAATGTGTTACAATTAATGAGAGGTCATGAATTGTGAACAGACCTGTAGCTAAGCATTTTATTTAGAGTCTGTTGATTTAGAATCAAGGAGTCCCCATGGAAAACTACCGGGACTGCTGGTAATCCTTGACCCTTAGAGGCGGGTGGTTTTACGCGCCATATTGACACGTGGTAGATCGTTTAGAGAGTTATATGTGAACTAGCTTTGGAAGCAGAAAGACGTGATTGTCTTCTCTCCGGGGTCCAATCAATAAATATGGGCTAATAAAAACTTGATCAAGAGATACCCGAGTCTTACTAGTTAATTATTAAGAACAAGCAATTCCCAGCTCAGCCTAGAAAAGCCAACTAGACAAGAACATGGCGACCGAAATAGAAAGCAGCAAAAAGCAGAGTACCAACTAAGACCACCATCTCTCTAATCTAAGTATCTCTGTCTCTCTGTCTCTGGCTCTCTCTGTCTCTCTGTCTCTGTCTCTGTCTGTCTGTCTGTCTGTCTCCCTATATACCCGATGTTTCTAAGGGTATATAACAAAGTAATCACAAAAAAAGAACAGATGAATAAATAAATAGACAATTGTTCGAGAAATAGACTTTGTGTATCTAACCAAATCATCCGACAAGAATAGTATAGGAATCAATGTCAATTTTTTAAAGCTGAGTATAGTTTTAAATTCAAAAATCTCCTTCTCTCGTCTTGTTACTCAACCAAAGCGAAATAAACCCAGTCTGTCCTACTATTCCTACATAGCTGTTGGGAGAACAGCTTGATTCATTGTTTTCTTCTAAAAGCCTCCTTCAGGATGTGAACTTGGGTCTCTGATTTAATTTCCTACTATAATTGTGAATCGCTTGACTTCTTCTATATGTATTTTCTTTGTGTAGGAAGACAGACAATTTTGAATGACCTGATAACTGAACAATGGTACAGCAGATGCATAAACAACACTACAGGGTTTTTTTTTGTCAAAGCTAGAGTGCAAAGTTTGTCCAACTATATAGCAATGACGGGGAGTGCCTTTTCTAAGGTCATTATTACGAAGTGAATCTGAACAAAGCCTCGTCCAAGTTAATTTCCTGACGACGATAACCATGACGCCACTCATACCTACCGCCGTCTTTCATCTTCCTTCTAATCTATCTATCGATTCATATACAAATTCTAGACTCTTTTGAACCATACGAAAAATAATCTTGTTAAGTAGCATAAACACACACAACACACACACACACACACACCACACACCAACCACACACACACGCACACACCTATATATATATATATATATATATATATATATATATATATATATATAGATAGATAGATAGATAGATAGATAGATAGATAGATAATAGATAGATAGATAAATGAAGAGAAGCACTGACTCTTTGGAAAAAAATAAGTGATAAAACCAAGGAGGTAACCTTTTATATTCTATAATAGAGAATATAAATTTAAGTTGCGTAGCATGAAATGGAGTCAACGAACTTGATAACATACAATTTCTTACCTTTGCAATTTTCAAACCACTTTTATGGAACTCCCATAGCCAAGAAAGTGTCAGATATCTAGTACCGTTGATCTCATGTCTGTGCTACACTACCATATATATATATATGTGTCTTTTTTATTGATTGTTCTGGCGTTCCTTCAACTTAATAACAAACGGTTACGCCGGCGCCGTGGGATAGGTACTAAAAAACACATGTACTTCTACCTCTGATGATGAGAATTTTTCTCGAAAATATTTATGTAATTAAACATCATTTAACACCTATTACATTGCATTGTGAATTGCCTTCAAATTTATATTTTACACACAGACACACAGACACAGACACAGACACGCACACACACACACACACACACACACACACACATATATATATATATATATATATATATATATATATGCTTGTCATGATTTCGAGACTTAAATATAGCTTAAATTTAGATGTATAAGTATGTCCGGTCGCTATAGCAACTATAAATATTTCTAAATGAAATAGGAAGCTCCCTTTACAGAAACGGAAATACACAAAAGAAAATATGAAATAATAAATCCTACCCCACTGAAAACGGATGAGGAAGCCCGAGAAGAAATCGACAAAATAAGATTTGAAAAATAGTTAATCCTAAGAAATTTCAGATTTAATATTTTTTGATGAAAAAAACATAATGAAGTTCTAAAGAAAAAAGAATGAAATCAGCAAGTAAAAATGCAACTCGGCTATTTCGAAGTGGTTTTTACTATGCGTTCGTGCTAGCTACACAATAGATTTTCTTTCTGTCTGAATCAATTCTTATCAAAACTCGCCAGTTCAGACCACTTAATTAAATATCGATTTGTCTACGTCCAAGATTAAGAACTAACATAAGAAAATAAATATAAATTACTGTATACGAAACTACAATAAACTCAATTATAAAAAAAAGATTAAAAAACAACCAAAAAACGGATACAAATATCTTCTTTTAGTTGTTGCAAACATCACTAAATTGAAAAAAAAAACATATACATACATACATATATATATATATATATATATATATATATATATATATATATATATATGTATATGTATATATGTATGTATGTGTGTGTGTGTGTGTGTGTGTGTGTGTCTGTGTGTACTCATATATATAGGTACATATATATGCATATATACATGAATATATATGTACACGTTTATATATGCACATGTGCACGCACACACACACACACACACACACACACACATATATATATATATATATATATATAATTATATGTATGTGTGTGGTGGTGTGGCGGTATGTGTATTGTATGTATGTAGTGACGGATACCCCTTACAATGACACAGTCTGTTGACATAAAGTTTGGTAAGAAAATTCGCCGGCTTTAGAATTTAAAATACAGGATCTATAAAGCAATCATTGTACACCCCAAAAGAAGAAAATAAAACAGTCAAAATAAATCATTTTTTTAATGCAGCTAAATTTTTTAATGGGTCAGAATCTATTGAGATCGAAGTTTGTTGGCCTTTTATGTCTTATGTTTGAGAATTACGCCTCCCAAAACCATATATAATTTGGCTTAGTCATTCCCTTGTTTTATTTATTTATATCTAAGAAAAATTCAAGTGGAACTTAGAATCATTTCATATCTTATAAACATAAATTTATTGAAATTACATTGAAATCAATGGTTTAAAAAATTGTCATAGAGTACCTAAATAATGAAAAAGGAATCGTAGGATTTTCCTATAAATAATGTCTGACGAAACATCAGAAGAAAGAAACAAAATCTTACGAGACTTGCTAATTCAACCGAGCATTTGCTCATTTTCTGTTTACCTTGTCTCTTTCCTTAGTAAAATTTTCCATATTTTTAATTCACGTTGTGTTTCTTCCTAATATTTCTCAGTTAACTCTGATACTCGAGTTACAGCAAAAGTTTATGCTGTCTTTTAGAAAATGTACTCTGAATCGTAGTACAAACCCTACAATATAGGTTTTGATATTACATCTCTCAAGTAATAGGAGAAGTAAAAGTTAATTAACTCACGAATTTACCAGTATGTGCTAGGTGGCGTAGCGAGCAGCAATATTGTGGTGGCAGCGCGTAAGTAAAATCCTCAATTCAGAATTTAAATGACCTCTTTATCCCCCTTCCTTGTCTGCCTGAGTTATTTTTGCAGGATTATTTAAAGGAGTTCATATATTTAAATAAGCTTAAGACATTGCTACAGCGCAAGAATAATATTCATACAGAGATAAGAGGATTGTCCCCAGAAATCTTGAACAAAGTCATACAAAGTGTTCGAAGTAAGGAGCAACTTTGTATTTGTGAAAATGAAGACTAGCTACAAGATATCGTTTTTCGAGAATAGATAAAAATATATTTCCTTGGACTAGATTTTGTGACCCAAAAATACTAAATGATTAATTTCTTTATGTGTCAGTCTTTTATGGGATATATATATATATATATATATATATATATATATATATATATATATATATATCCAATACCATTACTTTTGAAAGAAGCATAATATCATACGATTTTGTTTGTCTTGATTTATCTTTATATCCTCGCCAACTCAGTGGATGAGTAGCCCAACTTTGGTAATTGGATCTGTACGGTAAAGCATCTGGAAGCTGACGTTAGGTGAGGTGCTATACTTCAGTAAAATAAAAACGATCTCCCTGGTTTAGCAGTAGTGGAAAGGGGATAGACTCCGTCGCTGTTCGGCTGATACCGACATTAGGCCATTCTGCAAGCTTTACTGTTTACATTTCATTCATTAATAAAAGAGTGTATTCTCACAAATGCGGTTTTAAAAAGATTCTGGAATATTTATAACATATTATATGTTGATTAACAATCACTTTACATAATTTTATGAACTCTCTATGAAAAGAAAACTGAGCCCGAACATGAAATAATCATTGCCAGATTAATCCGAAAAATCAAAAACCAGTTTAAATTTGTTATAAAAATTGTGATAGATATAGAAAGATTTACGAAATCCTCCTTCTCCTCCTCATCATCATGAGGTCACGCTGGCAACAGAAATATTCATGGCAATATCACGCCAACAGTCCCTATCTGTAATCGCCCCCAGAAGGTCGTCTGTGCAGCATCCAAAATCCGCATAGGGCTGATCGATGTAAGTCTTTGTTGGAAGGCTAACACTGGCGTGTCCATGTGCAAATTTCCACAGGAAAAACGTCACTTATGGGTTCGTCCATGCTTTATTATCAGTTTCCAGCATGTCTTGTTCATCTTATTAGGATAGTGTGTATGATAGGGGGCAATAACCGTACAGATGCTTTCCTGTGGAGAGTTGTTTTCTCGATTTTAAAGATCGCATGCAATATTTCTTGGCAACTCTCATCTAGCTTATTCTCTAAGCGCTTCGTTAGGGTTCAAGTAGTACAGCCGTACAGTAGCACTGATACAACTATGGCTTGAGATAATTGTTGCTCTAACTTTTTTAGTGAAATCGTACCACATAAACTGCAATCAAACTTACACCTTTTATGTTTAGAAACTGTTATAGCTATTTATTTTAATATACGGTATAGACATATTCTAGTTTTGAAAGAAAAAAAAAATATCTGAAATATTTAATTCCGAATTCTTAATGGTTTTGAATATTTTAATCTTCTTTTTTATTATATTTCTGCGTAAAGATTTATGAAAGTGTGTTATTAAAAAAAAAACTCTTGACTAATCTAAAATATAAATATCAACATAACGGATAAAAAATGTTGAAAAAACAAAAAGTCCAAAATTAATTCATCATATTAACCATGATTTTTTTTTGTACTGAGGATAACAATGTTTGAAAATATTAAAAAAGGGGTGAAATACAAGACCCAATTTTCAATAAAACTAACTGAACTGTCCATTTTGCAAAGTTTTTAGTTATTCATATTATCAAATTATACTGCAGACAAAGAAAATTTTAGCTAAATTCTAAAATAAAGATTAACTATTATTTTTAATTTGAAAATCTTAATAGCTCTAATGTCTGCAACTTGGTTATTTATTATTTTCCACGTGCCAGTTTGTGAAACTTTGTTTTGAAATAAAAATGATTAATTGAAAGGAATAATGTTCAATGTTAAAAGTAAAGAAAATGTTTAAAAAAACAAAAAACAAAAAAATTGAATGTTCAAAATTTATTCATGACTGGCATTTTTTTTTCATCGTCAGATAAATTGGAATAGAAATGACACAAAAAAGAAATTGAACACGGTCTGATCGAATAAATATCATTTTAAAAATATATATTTGACATATCGATGGTTCCTTATCAGATAAAACCAATCCGGTTGAGATTGGACCTGGAGATGGCAGTGAACGGATGTGACGTGGCGATGGTTTCTGTTGGTGTTAATATTTTTTTTAACAAGAAAGAAAAAAAAATGTTCAAATTATTTTTGTTAGTAAGCGGAAAGGATTTTGTTTATAATCGGATACATAAGAAACAAAAATATTGTATACGGTTGATTCCGCTGAATGTGTCTACAGATTCAATCAAAAGCAACTAAACTGATATGTTTTTCAAAACTGTAAGGAGTCCCATGTAATATTTTGATAGCACACGTTTCACAAATACGCATGATATATATATATATATTTACCAACCCTCCACACGAGCAGGATGTGACGCAAGGTAAATTTCTTAAGCGGATTATATAGAGGGTGGAAAGAAGAACAGGTGGGGGAAGGAGATATATGGCAGCAAATCAAGAAAAGTATTTGAGGTTTGAACAGAGGATTGTCATCAATCTTTTAAGTGTAAACCATTTGAGATTTCTAGAAAATTGTATGATGTGTACTGAGAAGTAAGTTTTTATTGAATATGCATAAACATAAGTTTGCCTCTACGAGCAAAAGTCAAATTTACTATCAAATGAAAATGTTCCCGTTGCAGCGGTCAGGAAAAGCATCAGTTTTCTGTAACAAGAAAGGGTTCATCCCTATTGATTTCCTATATATATATATATATATATATATCATCATCATCATCATGTCGCGCTGTTAGCACGGATATCCATGACAGTCCCTCTCCATCTGTCCCTATCGTTCATCATTCTCGGGAGGTCCTCTAAGCAGCATTCTGTATCCGCTGATCAATGTACGTCTTTGCTGGTCGGCCAACACTGGCGTGCGCATTTGCTGGCTTCCACAGGAAATGTAAGGCTAAACAAATCGAGAAAATGTCGATTCCATGAATGTACATTTCTACCTATTAGGTCTCATCAGCAAGGTTATAGACATGGGAGACTGCTCCGTGAATGACTCGAAACCTCGACTACCAACCTGACAGGCGGGGACTCTAACCATTACACTAGCTGGTCATTACCAGATTTTTCGTTTTGTTGTACTGCAGAAAGGGAATAAAGTGCTGGATCACGGGTGTAAATGTGATATTTATTTGTTCATAAAATACTATACAATTAAAAAGCGATTATTACCATTTGTTTAACTGTGTATTAACTGCCTATATCCATTCTAGCCCTAATCATCCACTCATCTCCCCAACTTCTTGTACTTAACTATCATATAAGTTGAGTCTCAAGTATATTCACGCACACATACATACGAAGGTGTTCACACGCAAATACAACAGGATGATAATATATAATAATGAACTAAAAACTCTCTGTCGTATATTCGACACTGCCGAAGAGAGACTTTTACTGAATTCTTTCCAAGACGATATTGATTGTTCTGGTCTGTCATGTCTTACTTGCAAACACTCAGTTATCTCCGCCTTTTATTTCTTGGGCACCATTATGCTAATTTTCTGTTGTTATCCTCCATTGAAGCTATGCTTTTTTTTGGGGGGGGGGTACTAGGATATCACTCACACCCATCCTTGAAGAGGAACAGTAGTGGTACTATTTAACCCATAGCTCGTGGTTGTGGTGGTTCATACTTCTCCCAATGATATAAGTCCAAAAACTGAGCGTATTAGCGTAAATGGAGTTCAAAACTCGCTTACTACTATGTCACAGCATGTTAGCTCTTATATCGTGGGGACTCATCCTTTTGCGGATCTATGGGATTATTTCTTATTTCTATACCCCACCCCCTGTTGCAAACATATTACGGGTATTTCCAAACCTCCGACTCTGGCTGTGGAATGAACTGTTCCTAGTCTCAGTGAGATAGTATTCCAACAAGTAACTTCTTTACTACTTTGTCAAATTAGAGTCAGATTGTTATATAATCGCCGCCCAGCACCTATATTTGTGGCCCTGTGCCAGACTTGGAAAAGAACCTTAGAAAAATGTACTACCGATTATCTTGAGTTGCTGGGTGGTCTTTGTGGAAACACCGAAAAAGTAGTTAGGAAAGATAACATCTTTTTAACGAGAGAAATGAGACGATAAGTCTAGATTTAACGAAAAGTTAGGATGAGTGACTCCAATAAATCTTTGATCTTTTAGGTTGGTGAACTCTGGTTGACCAGTGAGATTGGAACGAATCGAACGAATCGAAAGGGCTCGAAAGTTCTAAAGCAGAATCTTCTGGAAGATTATTTAGAAATGCTATTTAAGACCCGCGAATAGAATCACGATCAGTTGGAGTTGGAGTCTGCGATCAGGGCAGTTAGCGTCTGCGATCGGAGAAGGGAGTCAGGCAGAGATCGGGGCCAGTGATCGTACGGAGTTAAGTTGTCACTGAAGACGATAAGGAAAGGCTAAGAAAAGCTTGTTCGCCGAGAAGTTTACTAAGGACTAAAAACTCGAAGTTGAATCCAGTTAAAAATACACCTCTTGTTAAGACAGAGATTATTAGGGACCTCTCTCTCTCAAAAAATTGCAGTGAAGTTTTTATTATAATAAACTTCTGAAAAAAAAACCCAGCATTATCGTATTATTTCCACTACACCAAATAAATCTTTTTATGAAAGGACTCACGACGCAAACAAGATAGTAAAGTCACTATTGTAAAGGGGATGACCTGTGGATAAAGTCAATTGGCCGTAACGAAGAAGCACGCGGCCGTGAAACGTGATACCTTTCGCTTGACCATAAACGAAGGGAGTGTGGAAGAATTTTGGTGATATAAGAGACTGACTGCTACAGCTAGATCTGCGTTTGTAAACAAACACCGTACGTACGAAGTTACGAATTGTAGTAGGCCGCGTATTTTTTCCGCGTTAATCCCAACTTTCCTACACATCTGTCCTTTGCACATCCACACACCATATGAGGCATAATAAAAAAGTAGATGGAGTAGCCTGTTTTCGATATCAGCTATAAAGCGAGGAGTTTATCCACTAGACCAGAGGTGGAGTGCCATACCTACTATCAGCTCACTACATCACCACACAGATCCAAGTTTTGCTACTAATACACTGATTGGTGAGGAGTCGGTATCGAACACGGAACCTTGTGTTTCCTCTGTGGATGGTCTACCGACTGAGATAAACCAGCTCCATGTGGTATCATACAAGGCTTGTATATTTTGTTCCGGAATTATGTTGCACGTCAAGCCTATTTTATTGTCGCATATCTTTTCATTTAATTTCTATAATCTTTTATCAAATTGTATAGTCTATTCTAATTATAGTGAGACGTTGACTTTCGTCTGTTCTCATTATTGTCGTTTACAAGTTATGTCGCCAGTTTGAAGCGATTATTTCATTATGAATTATTTTAACTAACAATTCTTACACCTACTTACACTGTATTTTTTGTTTCATTTTAATTTTATTTTTGTCTGTGTAAAATCATTAGACTAATGAAACTGTCTGTAACTTGATAGATATTTCTCTGAATTTATTATACGATCTACATAATTCTTTTGTTCAAAATGCTAGAAAGATTTAATCAGAATTATAAGATTTCGTGTTGTTTCGGCCTTTAAACAAATCTTCTGATAAAATACGCTTTTATCTTATTTCAAAGAGAAAATCACGAAAGCAGACATACAGTAGGAAAATCAAAAAAGTAAAACAACATATATAATATCTTATTATAATGGAGATTGTTTGTTTGTCTGTCTGTGACTGAAACTATATTATTACAATTCACTTAGTTATTTACGTCACATTCTCCATGATTTCATCTTTATTTAAACCTCAATTATTAATAAAAAAAATGATTTACATTATTAATACTGTTGGCTTTATCTAATTACTAATAACATGCAACTGTATTCATGTATAATACAAAATAGCCGTTTACAGTGTGAACGGGAATGTTAATTTGCATATTGGTATTAAACATTTGATTTTAATAAATATGTGCTTAGTATTATTGATTTCTAATTTTTAGTTTTACCTTAATGACTATGAGCAAAAATTCCAGAGATAAATCCTAAAAGAAATCCATTAACAAGAAAAAATACCTGTAATTTTATTCTTTAATTCCTAATTTTAACTAAATAGTTAAATCAGGAAAATTTATCAATGAAATACAGGAATGATGGAAGAGTAAGTTTTAGCTGTTCTATTTTTCGATTATAACCCCCTCTGTTTCAATTTTTTTTAATATGCATTCTTATTTAGCTTCATTAGCCTTTCTAATTTAGTATATTTTATTACATTAAAAATTAAATACTTGCACCCGGAGCGTGCATATATTTGCTGGTAATGATGATAGATATCATCGTATAAAAAGGACACGGCGACTCGGATGCACCTCTTGGACAAAGCTGTTTGCACTTCCCATAGCGTGAATACTCTTGGAAAAGGTATGAATCCAAATATGCTCCCTTCAGCTATAGATGAATTGTAGAACATAACTGGGCACTTTAACTCATGCATAGCAGAGGGAATACTCTGAATACAAACTAGTTTAACTCCGCTCATGAATTGACTTTGTGTCACATACAAAAATAAATTAATAAATCTACGCAAATTTGAAACAAAATTAAGATTTTTAACGTAGAATACGGATGAGCAGTAATTTGTCTTACGTCTCTTTATCTTTAAACCTATTTTGATTTAGCATCAATTCAGGTCATTTAGCATTGCATTTAACTTATTCCTTAATTCTCATACAAATACCGCAGTATCAGCAAATCTCTTTGGATTTAAATACTATACTTTTATACGAAGAAGAGTCTAAAATTATCATCATTTCAACATAACTTTATTATTGTTACACAGTGTTATACGCAAGGATTCAACAAAATATCAATGGTGAACCGGCAAGTTATCATTGATGTGGCAGCTTTTCTCTACAAATTAGTCATGTGTCTGCTTATCAAATTCTTCATTATGAGCTCGACTTCCATAAAAAAAAGAGTGCAGATAATTTTTGAGTCTCCTTTGTATTGAATCACACATTGTTCCTTAATTCCTTTTCGGTAAATAGTAATTTAGGTGAAATAGTTTCTTCTTGTCCCACTTCTTTAATATTATTTTTTGAATGTGTATTCCTTAGCTAGTTGAATTATTGCGGAGCCAGTTTCGTACATATGTTCAATAGATTTTACGTAGTTTTCCTTATTTATTTATTTATTCATTTATTTATTTGCATTGAATTAAAAACTTCCGTGTGTTTTACTGAGCGAAACATATGCATTATCTAAAAGCGATTAACCAATTAGTTTCCTGTATTTTGTCGTGTTTTAATTTAACTTCTTTTTTTAATAAGCTTATCTGTTGCTTTTTAGGTCGTCAAATAGCCACTTGTGAAACCACCGTTTTAACGTGTATAATTCTTTTAGAGTGTTTGTTATCAAATTCATAAGACTATAATCACATAGAGCCAGATAAAAACACTTCTAGTTCTTTGTGTGTGGCAATCATATTCTAGAGGGATTAATAGGACACGCACTTCAGAGGGTTTTAAAATCAAACTAATTCCAATAACAACATGAAACAAATGTCAAAATAAAAACGCTGTGTCCACGAACCTTGTTCATGTTCAGATTCCAGATTACGATTCTGTTGCATCATAGTAGAGTAAAAATGAAAAATAACAGTATTTCTAAATTTACAGAGCTTTGGTCCTTTGCTTGCGTTGTGGCTGGTCTCTGGTAGTTTAGTTCGATTTGTGGCAGCGGGAAGTACATTTTTTTAGGTTTTGAAGGAGACATGCATGTCTCTAAGATGGCTATTCCTTCCACGCGTGATGATTAACTTGGGCTATATAAAGACTTCTAAAAGATATGCAGATCTTGTGCTGGTTACTAAAAGCAACAATGAGCACAGAGAAGAAAATCCCAAGAAGTCCCAAGAGAGCCGACCAAAAGAACCAAAAGAGAACCAACCCGGATACGTTATTGACGACCCAACCAACATAGAAGATATAGAAGAGATACCCGGCGAGCAGAGAAAAGGGCACAATATGATAGAAGCTAAGTACTATAAGATAAGAAAAGAGGGATATAGAACAATTCAGGAAGTAATTTGCATCAAATATATGGGAGCTGAATCACTCATCTAACTTGTCTTAGAAGTCAAGAAAGTCTTAGAACCGCAGACAAGGTGAGACAAAGGGATACATATTTAAAGTATTCCTATCTTATTTCATTCTTCCAAAAACATTATTAAAAAATAACATTAAACGATTAAAACTAGAATATATTAGGATGGCTGATTGATTGGTTATTTTACAGTATAATTATATGTATGTACCACCCTTTTACAAGAGCAAGATGTAACACAAGATCAATTTTTTATTCGAAGTTAAACAAGTTGGAATTCAGAGTTTTCCTTCTCGACCAAATCGCCACACCAGGGTTAAATAGTTCAGGCCATCCTATTTAACCCATAGCTGGAAGAAAAAAATTGTATCTGTACTAATCCCAGGTAAATTAGCTGTGTCTTATAGTAGCAGTAACTTCCGCTCAGAGTCTTTCTTCGTGCTTAGATTGCTGCCGCTCTAGCAAATAAATGAGCCCCTTTTATACCGTCGTCATAATTTGCATGGGCGACGCCACGCTCACGCCACGAACGAGACAGAACGAGACCACACCTTACAAATCCGCTCGTCAACGGCGACCATGCTTCTTCAGATTAATTCAGGCAGAACCTGACAAGCTCAGCAGAAGGGTTTCACCGGAGGTAAGTAAGCTTGTTCATTACATTAGTGTTGTATGAAATGAGACCAGCCTAGTTGAACTCGAATCGCCCGTGTCCATTTCCTACGACGAAAACCAATACATATTGTGCGCCATTTACGGTATATCAACAGTTCTTCGTTTATTTACAAGAAAACATAGTTTCAAGTAACTAATGATAATCACGAATTGTTTCAAGTAACTATTGCTGTTTTATAATAGGAATTTATTTGCGTACAGTTATATGGTTTTCATATATAATATTGATATAATAATATCCTTGCTGGTCACACGGCACCAAGTGTAATAATACGGTGCTGGTCACGCGCACCAAATGTAATACGATGTTGGTCGGGGTGCCAAATGTAATACTATGATCTGGTCACGGACCAAATGTAGTACTATGGTGGTCGCGGCAACAAATGTAATACTATGCTGGTCGGGGTGCCAAATGTAATACCATGATCTGGTCACGGGACTAAATGTAATACTATGCTGTCGCGGCGCCGAATCTAACACGATGGGTGTTCTTTGACCCACATGAAAGTTGAAGTGCTTGTTCCGGGCTGTAGCTGAAAATGACCAAATTCACCAATGTTGTTCCACAATTAATACGAACGCGTTTTTAACAATAAAAGATCTTTATTAATCATACAGTGATTAAAAATCATGTACAACCACAAAGGGGTATCGAGTTGAAGTTGAGTTGGAATTTTGTGGACTGACTGGCGATATATGTTGGGTTCTGATTCAAATTCAGGACTTTGAGTAACAAGATGCCAAAGCAAAGACGGTGACAAGGGCCATGAGACGGAGCTATCAATCTTCTAGGGAAGCAGTTGTCCAATCTGGTCAAGAACCAGCTGTCCGATCTGGTCAAGGACCAGCTCTCCACTCTGGTCAAGAACCAGCTCTCCAATCTGGTCAAGAACCAGCTCTCCAATCTGCCTGGGACCCTTTTGGGTCCTCTTTTATGGATTCCAAACCCCTGAATCCAGGGCTCTGATCGGCCAGCCAATAGAAACGCCGGACCAATGGTCCTACAATGTAAACATCAGGAGGTGTACGAAACCCCACCCACGCGGTCACATTTGATTGGACGACCAATCAAAATCATGGCCTTGGGTTACACATCTCGGAGGGGGGCAACAAGTCTCCGCCCCAGTTTCCTGATTGGTGAGGCACCTGATAATATTTTTGTTATTGTATAAATGGTCTTGTGCCAGACTTATCTGTCAGCTGCTATGATAAATCCCAGAAATTGGCCTAAGACCAACCGGCCGAATTGTGATTCTTAACTAATCAACATTTTAAAGATTTAATCTTTAAACTGTTTTTGTTAAATAAATGTCCTTATCTTACACAGTCCCCACAAGAACAACAATAGATATGGATATGTCAGCAGCCATTCCTTTTACATCAACCGATTTCTGCCATTAGAATTTCCTTTGTTCAAAATTATTTCCTATCTTATGTTGATGTTACAAGAATGATAATATATATTTATATGAAAACATTTGTATAAAAAAAAGTCATTTGTGTTATATGAACCATCAACCATCAACCGACTTTTAGCCATTAGAATTTCTTTGTGTTAGAAGTAATTAATTTATCATCCTGTGTTGACATTACCTTCCCCAATTGACTGGTATTTGATATCAGTCGCTTGTACAACTCTAGACTCAATTGTTATTTTTAAGTATCTAATCAGATATCGCCAATCAGTCCATAACACTACTACAGTGTTATATTGATATATTTCAGGTGAATGTATTTGACTCATAGATAGGCGTGTTTGTAGTGTAATGATTATCATTGTCGAAATTGCCACGGAGAACAGAGTTCCAATCCTGGACGAGGCTGTTTGCATGTTACATAACGCTAATGCACTTGGGAAAGGTATGAATCCAATTATTCTCACTACAGATGTAAGTAAATAGTAGGACTGACTGGGATCATTAAGCCTGTCATGACAACCGGTCTATGCGATGGTAAACTTAATTAATATCTGTAAAACTCCGCTACAACGAATTTGAATTCCGTTTTCCTTCTAGACAACTTACGACACCAAGTATAAAGGATCAAGTATCACCTACTATATATATAGCTGGGTGTATTGTTATATCTATACATTTCCCAAGAGTATTATCGGTATGCGAAATGCAAAAAAAAACTCGAGGATTTGAACTCGGGTGACTGAGTTCATTTTTTTCGTTGATAATCGTTACGCCACCAGAACCTCCAATGAGTATGTATATGTATATCATCAGGAGACACCATAAATCCACGCGTCTCCATGACAGTGACTAACACGTCACACTGCCTTAGGGACTCTAGAAGCCAGTTTTGCCTCAGCCCCACACCAGGTTATACTTTCACGTTACGTGAGGGAGTGCCGACAAGCAATAGATTCATGCATTTCTAAAGAACAATAACGCTCTGTGAAATGCAAACAACCTCATTAAGGATTTGATCCTGGCTCGCCGTGTCCATTTTGACTATAATCCTCTACCAATATGCTCGTGTTATAATGGTTATCTTCATAGGAAAAGCATATCACATAGCACCTAGACCATAGTGAAATGTACCCATCCCTATATTCTCCATCTGGATAAGGACAAAGAGCAGAACAGACTAGGTTCTTTAACCTTGGTACGGCAACCGGTCGAAGAGATGTACATCTCTGAATTCAAACCTGTTAAGCCCGCTTAAAATTGAGAGAGTGTCACATCCTACTTGTGCTGAGGGGGTTGGTAAATACATACATTAAGGGATAGCTTAGTTGGTAGATCATCCGGCTCGGAACAAGGTTCCGAGTTCAAAACGGGCCCTTGCCAACTCAGCGTATGAGTAGCACAGATATCTGTGCGGTAAAGTGGGGAACTGAAAGTAAGTGCAGCGCTACATCTCAGACGCAAAAACAATCTGCCTGGTCTGCGCAACTGAAAAGGGGTAAACTCCCTGCTGTTTGGCTGATACCGACAATAAACCACTCCATCGACTTTATATATATATATATATATATATATATATATATATATATAGAGAGAGAGAGAGAGAGAGAATATTCTCTCTGGTAAAATGTAATTATTTTCCCGACACCTTACTATTTTCTTATTATCTCAATTACACGAATTTGATCAATTGTGTCACATCCTACACGTACGGGAGGTTGGTTAATACATACGTATATGATCAACTACACCCGCCTCTAACCTAATAAGTAAAATTTAATTAGATTTTAATGATTATTTGATAATAGAAATATTTTAATACTTGTTCTTTTCTGTGTTTTAAGTTAGTCCGACGTAGACGAGTATTTCCCATAGTTTAAACATAAAGGAAATTAACCATAAGGAGAAAAGAAAGTGTGTGGTTCACCATTGTTGTTATGAGTTATTATTCTCATATTTGAAAACATTACAAAGGAATTTTGTAA
Source organism: Doryteuthis pealeii (assembly GCA_023376005.1). Lineage (NCBI taxonomy): Eukaryota > Metazoa > Mollusca > Cephalopoda > Myopsida > Loliginidae > Doryteuthis > Doryteuthis pealeii. The sequence goes on along the minus strand of CM042137.1, from coordinate 95,973,775 downwards.
AAGCATATTCATTGTGAAAGAAGGTAAACATTGCTTCCAGCTTTAAGAAAATGTAAACAACTGTAACACTATTAGCGGTAAATAGTAGAATTTGAATACGTGATCACGGGGTTTTCTCATTTTAGCATTTCTGTTAAATGGGGAATTTTGTATGTTGTTGTTGTTGTTGTTGTAATCAGAAAAAAATGGACATGAAGTATCGTGGTACTGTTTAAAAAACCTGTTTCTTAAGCAGATTATCTGTCGGAAATTATGAAAATATACTATTTACATGTCTCGGCTATTGTACTCATCCTGGTTGTTATATTTGCGAGCAGTAAAAACAAAATAAAGAAAAACAACAGTAAAATACTAATTACTGGTTGTATCATCACATCGTGTCGATAGCACGGGTTTCATAATTCTTCTTTGACACCCGTCCCTAAAGCAATCGCTCTTGGAAGGTCAGCTGCACGGCATCCAGTATTTGTATAGAGCTGATTAATGTAGATTTTTGCTAGTTGACTCACACTGATGTATTCATGTATCGTTACCCATAACAAAATATCACTTATGAGCTCGTCCTTATTCGTCTTACTTAGATGGTTCATGTGAGCGAAAGCATGTGGGTGTGCACACATGTTCTTTTAAAGGGAGATGCTTCCAGGATTTGTTCAAAGCAACACGCAGCATCTTAGTACAATTTTCATCTAGTGATCAGACTTCGATATGATCTATACTCTATCTATATCAATCGATGGCTTTCTTATGCGTATGTTGATATCGCTTTCTGAAGATGAGATATTACTACATCGGTATGTGAACTGATTTATGAATTTCAAGGGTGTACCATCCAGTACAGATATTTCGCTCTTGTTTGTAGCACATGGACTCGGTTTTATCTGAGTTTATATTGGAACTAATGCCTATTGATGCTTTTTTATGTAATGCATCAGTTATTCAAATTGTGTGGGTGTATTTTGTAAAAGTACTAGATCATCTGCGCAGTCTGCATCTCTAATAGTTGCATATCGCTTGCTTCTTACCTTTTTTGGTGTGAAGCTCTTTTCTTTCGTTAGATGTGATAGTGTATAGTCTTGGCAAATTATAGATAAGAATGGTGCTAATGCATCTTCGTCTGGCAGAGAAAATTATGTGGGCGTGTCAAAAAGTAATGACATTTTGTTTAGGACAGCCATAATTACCACCACAGGCACATGTATCATACATTAAAATGAAGGTGGTCCTCTGTAGATCATATCCTTACTTTTACACATAGTCACCGTTTCTCTCAATAGCAAAGGTTCTACCTTTGAATGTGAACATGCGTCTCTGTCCCGTAAAATCATGTTGACTGTTCTTTGAGACACTTCTTTACAACAGATTTCACTTCCTCGTCACTGGAATAATGTTTACTACTCAAACCCTCTTTCATGGGGCCGAAGGAGGCAAACATTATTCCAGTGACGAGGAAGTGAAATCTGTAGTAAAGAAGTAGCTCAAAGCACAGTCAACAATATTTTACGGAGCAATGATACATGCTCTAATTGGAAGGTGGAACATTGCTATTGAGAGGAACGGTGACTAAATAGAGAAGTAAGGATGTGATCCATTGAGGACCAGCTTCATTTTGATGTATGATGCGTGTTCCTGTGTTGGTAATTATATTTGTCCTAAAAAATGACATTAGTTTTTGACTCACCCTAATATATTAAGGATCTTAAAAAATGGACACCAAACTCTTCAACGGGACGATGGCATTGAATAAAAAAAGAATTGCTTTAGATCCTCTAATTAGTGGTATGAAAAGTCACATTTCATGAATGAAAAAAAACGTTGGAAGTGAATTCACAGTGATGATGTATTCCTAGAAATAGGCAATGGAATGAAGATAGTCTGCATCGGGAATTAAAGGAAGAGATCGGTTAGGAATTCTTTAAAGGGCGCCGACTACAGCAAAAGACACCTGAAGAAGGTTGAAAGGAAAAGCAGCCGAAATATCCTGAATACAATCATCAATTATTATTATTATTATTATTATTATTATTATTATTATTGATAATAATAATATTGATCTATTTATTTATTCATTTATTTAATTTTCTTCATTAATTTCGATTTCTTACAATCCAAGATCTACAGTGAAGAAAGGAAGTGATTATATGGATTCTATGTTTTTTTTATATTGGAGTCTTCACCTTTGTGTCTTCTTCTTCTTCTTCTTCTTCTTCTTATTATTATTATTATTATTATTATTATTATTATTATTATTATTATTATTAGCAGTAACAGTAACAGTACAGTAGTAGTAGTAGTAGTAGTAGTAGTAGTAGTAGTATAAGCAGTTAGTAGTTAAAATCAACAAGTTTACCCATATTGATGTCAAATATATAAATATAAATGTTTATAGTATATTTTATATACGGCATCCAACAGTTTTTTTAATACTTAATCATGTAAATATATTATTAGACTAAAGTTTGGTATATACAATTTTTTGAAAAAAAGAAAAAGAACATTTTTAAAATACAAAAAATACACAAGGTTAAAGTGGATGGTTTTAAAATGAAAATTGATTTAAAGAAAAATCTTATCCATCAACAAAGTGTCGTGTCATGGATTAGTTAAATATCTATATCAGTAAAACACGTGCTTGGTCTGTGTTCTTTATGCATCAAACTGTGGTGTCCTTCCTTTATCTAATCATATTATACTACTTCTAGTCTTCTTATGTCTCTTCTCTGCCGGTAGGACATCACTGCTATCTGTACTATGCTGGGCTGATTCTCTGTTCTTATAATCTGCTCCCCTGGGACTTCTTGGGATGTCTTCAACTGTGTTCGTTGTTGCTTTTAGCACAGATTTGGATATTTTAGACATCATTACTAAGTCCCATAGATGGCCAGTCTGAGTTGTTAACATTAATAGACCTGAGAACCAAAGAGCAATAAAGTATTTATTTTATTGCCACTGAGATCAAATGACAGCTTCTCCATTTCCTTGTTATAAATTCGCACCATCTTATCATTGTACTATGCTGGATCGGGTCATCTATATTCTCTGTCTGGGTATCTAGGCTGGTTCTCTATTCTTCTAAACAGCTCCCTTGAGACTTCTTAGGACATCTTCATTTGATGTTTTTAGTGAAGAACAAAAAAATCGGTTTATTTTTCAGGCGTCTTTATTTAATCCCAAGTTATCCATTGCTCACGGACAAAATAGCCATCTGTTAGAGAAACGCCTGTCTTCTTCAAAGCCTAAGCTAGAACTGCACAAATTTCAAGTTCACCTTCCGCTTCCACGAAACGAACCATGTAGAGGACAGCCATAAGGTCGCTGAATGATCAATGTCCTATAGCTTCAGGATTACCGTAATTTTTAAATTTCTACTCAACCATAATGTAACTCAATAAGAAAGTTATGTTTTAAGAAAAATGAAACAGAATTAAGGAATTACCCCGTTCATATAACCAACAAAAGGTCATACTGTTGTGACGGTCTCAAACCTGACCAGAATAATCCAGTTAGAAAGAAAATCGTCCATCATTTTAAGCTGTCTCCTGTGTGTTGTAAGTGAAAATCGGCATGTGGTAAAATAGCCACATAAACTAATAGTTTACCGTTTTTTTGTAACGATACGATAACTTAGAATCATGGTTTGGACTGGAGCACTCCATGCGTTTTCTGTTGAAACGTTTGTTTTTTAGACTGGTGAATCTGTAATTGCTACAAGGGGAACTTTTTGTGTGCATTTTATGTTACACCGGAATGATTTTATTCTGTTTAGAAAATCGATACTGCTATGGTTTAACAATTATACACAGTACAGCATAAGGTTGGCTTACTTAAGGCTAAAAGGATGATTTAGCTCAGTCGGTAGAGCGTTCAGCTAGGAACCACAAGGTTCAATGTTCGATACCGGACCTCACCAAATCAGCGTATGTGTAGCACAGGAAACTGTGCGGTAAAATGACGAGCTGATGATAGGTGTGGCGCTCCACCTCAGACGCCAAAATAATCCTTGGTCTAGTGCTCGTGAAAATGATAGACTCCCCTGCTGTCTGGCTGATACCGACATTAGGCCGCCCTGGCGACTTTACTGAATTTACTTTACTGAGGCAAAAGATCCCCGTTTGGCCTGCTAATAAGCCATAGTTTGCACGCAGAGAAAAGCGATGCTTTGCTTTTCCACTGGTTTTTGTGTGAAAGTGAAATGTAGTTTTCATCCAGGATTTGAACTCCAGTCACAGTTTCCATTTCCTACAACAATAAGCTTTTCACCCCGTAACTCCGGTTTCAGTTGTAACAAGTTGCTTTTTTATGAGTTGGCTTTCAAGTTTTATACCCAAATGTTTTTAATAATACTTTTCTTTCTCTTATATTGGTTCATACAAATGTTCAAGAAATTAGTCTTACAGACTTTTATTTTGTTTTGTTTTGTAGTTTTATGGCATATTAACCTTTATGAGTTATATTGCCAAAGTATACCATGCAGAAAAAAACATTAGTGGTATTATTTAACCCGCAGATGGAGCATAAGGGGTTGATAAATTTCCAAATGATATTAGTCCAACAGTGAATGTACCAGGAATGTCTTTATTTTAATTTTATTTTGATTTGGTTTTGTTTCTTTGTACAATGGCATATCAACTTCCCTAGGTTGTTTAATGCCCACGTAATTCTTTTAGATTAACTGAAGTGGTAATATCGAACCAATAGCTGAAGGGTATGAGGGATAATACCTTTCCAAAAGGTATTAGTCCCAAAGTGAACGTAATGGCGTAACGTGAGTTCGAACTCGCTTACTACGATATACAGTTCAGTACCCGGGGAGGAATAGAAGAGGTGGATTCTTTATCTCAAAGAGAAAAAGAAATGTCCGAGATAAAATTTGAATTTGAATTTTCCACCGGCACCGCCAATCATGGGATTGGCAAACGTGTAAATTAGTGGCATTTTAGACAGCTACTCTCAAATCAGTGCATACATTATTAGCTACGCTACAAGTTATATCACTGAGTGTTTGGGCGGGAGAAAAAAATCAAATATAAAGTCAATTCATTATTATGGCCGCTTGTACATTCACTGGCATTTGCGTTCGGTCCTTCGAAGACCACTCAACAAATTTATGTCTTGTGACTTGGCTATTTAGCGGAGCAGACGAAAACAGCTTAAGTTGGCCAGACAATCTCTGCAGTCACGAAAACACACTTGAAAATAATTTGAAGATCAGAACACATGCTAGACGGATAATTTATTACGCCGAACGTTTTATTCACTTGTGGAATTGCAAACACATGCGCCTGCGCATGCGCATGAACGGACAGGAAGAAAGACAGTGTGCCAGTATTGGGCAATGGAATACTCGCACAATAGATTTACAGATTAACACAAACGGATGCATACAAAAATGCATTTTCTACAAACTTTACACGCACATATTTACATACACATTTACCCACACATTCTGGATTTCCCGTTGATAGGCACACAGAAAAAGAAAATAAATTCTATTGTTTTTGAATGAGCGAATTTATTTAACTGAATTTAGTGTGTTTATGTATCAGTTTATTATCATATTATATTTTGTTTATTTATTTCAATTTATTTATTTAGTCTTGTTTTTATTTTATAGAACATTGATTTTTTGTAAACATTATTTTACTGTGCAAATTAAAATCTGACTGAATTATTAGTAAACTAGCAGAGTTACCCGGCGTTGTCAACGCTTTGTCGACTGAGGCCGTAGAATACGCTGACTGCATCTCTGCAGAGAGGTAAGACGCGCCCTCTCAATGGGGCCACCTTTGGCCGTTCGTGGGGACCTGTAAAGGTTAAGCACGGAATCCCAGTGGTTTCGCTGTTCATGACATGCAACAGTCCTCTTTGGACTTTACTAGAGCTAGACGGGTATTCAGAGAGGCCCCCTCCGATCAATCAGGTCAAGCCCTAGGACCTATATGATTGCATCGGCTTTGTCAAAATCCCATCGCAAACCCCAATCGTTTTATTATGTATGTATTACAAGGAGGTGGCCGAGGATCTTCGTGTCCTGCGTTTGATTCTAAACAGCAATTATTAATGATGTTCCAATTCTGGGCAGTGTGGAGTACCCCTTCATTGCTCGGAGAGATTGTACCTCTTAGAGTTACATCTATGCGTTAAACAAATAGAAAAATTGTCGATGTTTTTTTAAAAGCGTGAATTTGTAAGAAAATTAAACTACAATGAATATAACAAAAAAACCTCTACGGCATAAAATAACCCAAGGAATTATATGCAGTAAAATTCAACCAACTAAACGATGTAGTCCAGAATTAAAATATAACACAGATTCACAGGAAAATACGTTAATCTATTCATTCTTTCCCTACTTACAATTAAAATTGTAAGACAGTCATGTACGTTTCTGTATATAAAATTCACCCAGATCCTTAATTCTAATTTATATTAACGTGATATTTATATTGGAACTTAGCTTTACCCGGGTAACTCTGTGCGTTCCTTCTTGTGTATACTCAGTAAAACAACCACGCTATTAATAACTAGTACTAGAATTCCCAAATCCAACGCTATTTGTTACTGGACTATGCAAAGGGTATTGATTTCTTTTGGAGTTAATTTCTACGCACCCGAAATACAAAGCATTTTAAAGTGACTCTGGCGATGGCAACCTTTAAGCTTACGAGGCCATTAATCTGCACATAATTCTGGGTAAGGTCTAGCCAGAGTTGTATTGGAGACAATCGGTTCCCCATGCACAGTCTCTCAATGTTACCGATATTTTCTAACGTTAGTTCATTGGTATGTTGGTTTGATTGCATGTCAACTCTTGGTGGGTTGTCTGAAGCTGATGTCAGTTTAATAATTACGATCTCCAATGATATGTGGTCTAAATTATATCTTCAAGATGAATTTAAACATTAAAAACTTTATTAACTCAAACAGATATATTTGATCCATAGCTGGGATTAATATTGAATACCAATCTGGGTCAGCATGTTCATCTCAGTAAGGTCAGCGGAGATATGACTTCATGGTGACCAATAAATCCCACCAATTTAAATTCTACCACGGTAAATTCCTTCAGGTAAATTTCACCTTAGGTAACTTCCACTAAGATAAATTCTAACATTCCACCAGAATAAATAAAAAAACAACACGAAATTACATATATACTGGAAGTTATATTTTTGTCTGGGATTGAGTATAAAATTACTTCCCAGCCAACAATATACTTTTTAATAAGTAAACATTAATTTAAATGCAAATAATCCGTAACAAGTAAACAAGCTGGTAGACATCGCATGACTTATTGTAATATCGCAAATAGACCTCCTACTACACTAGCAACAAAAAGATTATTTTAATGTACTCGAAATTGGCAGGAAACACTCTGTTAATTCTACAACTACTCTTACTACTACTAATACAGCTATAAAGATGAGAGCGTTTGTCAATCGTATCACCAGAATATTTTTGTGTAATTTATTATCATGGACCATGTTTTCCATATTTGTCACATCCGAGCAGAACAAACGTAACACGCTAAAACTTATTATTTTCTTTCAAATCATATATCAAAAATAATTATATGATATTCAAAATTATATTTATTTCTTATCCCTCATTTTTTGTGGCAGTTCTTTATTATCATTCCTTCACGTGGAATTTATCATTGTGGAATTTACCGAGGCAAATTCCGCCTCGGTAAATTCCACAATGATAAATTCCACGTGGGAAATTATAAGGGGAAATTTACCTGGTGAAATCTTCTATTGGAAATTAAGCTAGAACCTACTAGATGCTCCCCAAAATCTCCGTAACCGAAGTGTGGCAAAAAAGGCTCAGATTTTAGTTAGTTTAGTTAAGCGCAAGACTTCCCAAGGTAAAGATGGGATTCGCTTCACTCACGCATGCGTTAAAGGATCCTAACTAGAGAAAAGTCTGACAATAAAATTGGAATCCCATAGAATATAAGCCTTGGATGGCTCTTTGTGAGCTAATGGTGAACCATAATCTGTAAACCAGACCAGCATTTAACAGGCTGCATAACGAGTGCAGTGAGAGAGATGAAACAGGCGTCAGAAATAAGGTACCAACCAGCTTACGAGCTACTCAAGTAAGTAGAGAGATTCGGATGTGGGATAATGACCACGGATGCTCTTATAATCTCATAATCTCATATCTCATCTTATGTAGAAAAGAACACTCACCATATTATATACCCAGTAAGTGGGTATACAACAACATAATCAATGTCTAAGCTGAGTGCAGTTTGTTTAACATCAGAGTTTTCCATCTGTAACTAGTGTTGCCGTACCAAGTCTAAAGAAACCATTCTGCCCTACAATGTATCAATAAGTAGGAGTACAGAGGATGGATTCATGCTTATTTCTAAAGAATGGATCAAAGTGAAACGCAAATAACCTATAGTAAATTCAGATCACCGAGTCATAACCTAAGACACTAACAGTTTCACCACCCACCTTTGCATGATGTGGATGCTGGGTATTGTCATAACCAAAATCTTCTTTTTGGAGGTCTTAGTCCTTTATAAAGGGCTCAGTCAACGCATTCTAGACATCAATGGTCGATATTTTTACTGTGATTGGAAAGTGTCGATACAGTTTGCGCCAGTGTTATTGCACGAGTTGCCAAAACGAGGTCGGTGATAATGTCTGGACATCAGATCATTTAGGGGTCATCTGTTGACTGTGGGTATTGACCATGTTGTTTAAAGACTGGATCCTGGTGACTGATTAATCTATACAAAACTAAACTTTGACCCATACTTTGGCGAGACGGGCGGTTGAAGAGGTCCCCTCCGATCAAACGGCTGGTCACGTCTAGTTCGAGCATATATATATATTTACCAACCCCTCCACACGAGCAGGATGCGACAAGGTCAATTTTTTAAGCGGAGTTCAACGGTTTGAATTCAGAGTTTTCCTTCTCCTAGACTGGTTACCTAGCCATGGTTAAAGAGCCCAGTTTGCGCTGCTATTTACCCATAGCTGGAGGGACATTGGATTCATACCTTTCACAAGGGTATTAGCGCTATGTGAAATTCAAACAGCCTCGTCGAGGATTTGAACTCGGGTCGACGAGTCCTTTTCCTATGACTCTAACCATTAGACCACGCGCCTCCATAGTCCTAGCATATATATCCTTGTGCCGATCCTGCTTCTATTATGGTTAACCCAAATGTGCTAGAAAGAGGTGACTAAGGGTCTTAGTGCCTTGAGTAAGACGTTAAACTGCATCTAGTGGTGAGATTCCAGATCTGGAGCTCTGGAGCCTCACTCAGCAAATTTTGTACCCCTTTACCAAATCTACTCTAACTCGGAGTGATATATAGTCCCATCTATAATAGGCAAAAATGTGTTTAAAAAAATGAATACCCAACACGAATGAATAAAAGAAATACGTCTTCGACATAAAATAATCTAAGGTTTGTCGTGCCGTAAAACTAACCAGCCAACCAACCATAAAAAAAATTGAATTCTGAGTTATCTCATTATTTGGCCGATTGCCCTCTGTGACTAGATAGATGACAAATCCCTTTTATTTTACACAACTTGTATTAAGATGAGATACATGCATGAATTTTAAGTGAAAGTGGGTTTCAATGTTTTGTGGTTTTGTAGGAAACATAGTAATCAGCACTGAGTGTATATTAAATAACGAAACTGAATAAAATAACAGCATGTATTTATCTTTATGTTTTTATACGAAATTTACATTAGAATATTTGCAAAGCCATGTAAATAGGAAATAATCATTCTACCCAAAGCTGAGAAATCGTGACCGGACATTTCTATACATGACAATACAGCATCTGTAATGCAACTGCATATACACAAGAGTTAATTGAGAAGTAATGTCCCCTCTAGCATGGCATTGCTAATCCTGAAGATAGAAACACGTTTCAATATGTATTCCGTGATATGTAACGTCTTGTTCAAACCTTCTTAGGGTCAGTTTGCTGTATGAGGTAGTTGAGAAACAGCGCTTGTTATATTTCTATACAACCGAGTTTCTTATGAAACAAG
>CM042137.1:95896241-95958741 GCA_023376005.1 Doryteuthis pealeii | reverse complement strand
GCCGGGATTACACTTCTCAAGTTCATTTTCTATAAGAAAAAGTATCGAATTTTATGCGATACATGCATTGTAAGTGCCTTCAAGTAAAATATATATATATATATATATATATATATATATATATATATATATAACAACCCCTCCGCACGAGTAGGATGTGACACAAGGTCAATTTCTTAAGCGGAGTTTAACAGATTTGAATTCAGAATTTTCCTTCTCCTAGACCGGTTTCCTAACCAAGGTTAAAGAGCCCAGTCTCCCCTGCTATTTATCCATAGCTGGAGGGAGGGTAGGATTAATACCTTTCCCAAGGGTATTAGCGCAAAGTGAAATGCAATTAGCACATCCAGGATTTGAACTCGGGGTGACGAGTCCATTTCCCATGACTTTAACCATTACACCACGCGCTTCTCAACCATCCACCCAGTAACTACAGAAATATAAAAAATTTTTTATATTTGACTATCGGGAGCCTTGCTTGCTGCGGCTAACCCCTTCACACACACACATTAAACCGACCTATTGTCACGTTAGAGAGACGAATAAATACATACATTGCATAGTGTATTTACTCTTTGTTTTTGGTTAGTTATTTAATTAGTGACCGGAACTGCTTAAATTTAGTGACCTGTCTTGACCCTGTGGTTTCACTGCCTTTCAAAACTAAACTTAAACTAGATTTAATATAAAACTGCCAGTTTGGAGCACTTAGTGAGGACCGAACTCATTTCTTACTGGTCCACGAGATTACCTTGCTAACCACTAGATCACAAGAGTTGATATATCTTTTAATACGCTTGTGTTAATTTGATTAGCATGCAAATCGTTGCTCGTTGTATAAAATAGGAGTTCTTTAAAGCTGTAGCCGTGCCAGAACTACTGTATGGTTGCAATACAAGTCCTTTAATAAAACACTTGGTGTAAAAGCCAGATATGAACTACACAAGGATGATGCGTGTTGCTTTAAACAAAAACTTGAAGCAGCACACCACAAAACAGCGGTTGTACGTCCACTTACCTCTCATCTCACAAACCATTAAAGTCAGCCATGCTGGACACTGTTGGTGGAATAAAGACGAAATCATAAGCAAAGTTCTGTAAGATATGAAATCTTACTAAAAATCTTGAAGTCTACTCATAGCCCGACTTATTGTAATATCAAATAAAACACTTGAAGTGCCATTTAAAAAATAGATCAACTACAATAGCAAGATAACGGATATATATTCAACTAGATATCAATATAATGTCTTCTTATACAACAAAATAAATTTAATTGGTACGCTTTATATGTATACACAAGTTATGATCCAAAAGTATTGAGACTGAAGCTTTGATTTATACATTGACACACAGTATTTTCCGACCATATCTTACATCCATCAGTTTTGTACGGATACTGCACGCTGTGTTGAGGATGTAACAAAGTATGACGGATACCGAATGGCGTGGTATATTTAAAGGAATCCGTGTTGTCTGTATGCATATATTGATGGCGACGATGATGATGTGTATCCAAATTACGGAAGATCTTATTTTATAGGAATGTTCAATATTTACCTTATTTGCTGTGTATAGATATATAAACAATGTTTCGCCTGTATTCAAATATCTACAGACAAGTGCAATATTAGCATACATAAAAGTACTATACGGATATCTACTATAAATATAAACACATATATTTACAATGTACAATGACTTACGAGGAATACATGTACGTAAATTCCTATGAACACTCACTTTATGTCTTCATATTGTCTCCAAACATATATCTTTTTTTATTTGTTTCATTTTTTCCTAGACAAAATGTTCGCTAATGCATTTACTCAATGGGCATCGCTATCTAAAAGCTCTTCATTGAAAAATAAATGTAATCTTTTTTTTAAGAGACAAGAACAACGGTAGTATATTTTCAGTGAACTTTAACATAATTATCTATTCATTAAAAAAAAGGCAAAATAATAAAGAAAAGATGCAGTAAATGTTAATATACTAAAATCAAATATTGTATCTTTAATAAATTTCCTTCCCTTTGATTTTTTGTCAGATTTTCCTGATAAATAAATATATATGAGGCGTGCTGCGAAGCTCTCGACCTAGAAAAGAATTGAATGGCTTATTTTCGTTTTTCTTTTTAAATTGAAATACTGACCATATTCATTTATGCTTTACCTCCGTCGTTTCAACTGTGCAGATCTACACAGTCACATATATTTGGTGAATTGTATTTAGAAAAAAATGTTGTAGTTGGATAGTAAAATTCGTTGTCAAATTTTTCAAACATACTTCTAGAGGTGGTAGACGAACGTGTAATACCATTTTGGAATCAGGCTGACAGCGTGAGCAAATTCAAAAACATTCCCTACTGAATCCGGACTTGCAATCCTGAAAATTTGGATTTCCAATTTTTAATTACTCTGATTGTTTTCGGCAATTTTTATGTGATTTTTTTCAACGAATTTTTTTGTGCGATAACAATTTTTATAACTTGGAAATAAATTTGGAAATGATCTAAATTAATTGCGAAATCCAGTGAAAGTCACTCCCGAAATAAAATAATTGTTTGCACGAAAAGTAAGGAACTAAGTACATAAAATTGTCTTTAAACTAAGTGGCAGCAGAAGAATTATCGTTGAACTTTTAATAGGTAAACACAAATATTTGTTCTATAATTAAATGCAGCGATCAACATTGAGGTTTTTTTTTCTGTCACGTATTGTTGCTTATGCCATATCTATCTGAACTGACTCAGACTGGAAAAACAAAAAATATCGTTAATCATATAGCTTTGCAATAAGTTCCAAAATAGATAAATTTCATCATTGTTTTGATGAAACACTGTTAAACATTTCAAAAATATTGTTCAAGTTTTTATAAAAGTGGTTATGTACTCAATGCATGAACGCACAATCAAGAACCCTCAACATGCGCTATCTTAATTGCCACCTGATATAGCGGACTTTAAACTAGTATATTCTAAATTATAACTATAGAAAATTATGTTAAGAATATGGGCCTGGGTAATTTTGAGGACCTAGAGTCACATACTCTCTCTCTCTCTCTCTCTCTCTCTCTCTCTCTCTCTCTCTCTCTCTCACACACACACACACACACACACACACACACACTCTCTCTCTCTCACACTCTCACACACACACACACATATATATATATATATATATACGCACACGCTTGCCCTATCAGCTGGGACGTTAGAATACACTGATTGCACCCGTGCAGAGAGGTAAGACTCCCTAACGGGGGCCACCTGTTGGCCCTGGATGGTGAGCCGGGATGCTTGAGAATGAAACCCAGGTGGCTGAACAGTCCATGTCATGCAACACTCCACTAAGGCCTAGCACCTATATGATTGCTGGTCACGTCAAGGCCTAGCACCTATATGATTGCCCCAACCCTATTGCTCTTATGGCAAGACCCCAACCATTTTATTATAGAGGTACTAGAAGGCTGTGGCTGAGGGTCTTCATGTCTTGGGATTGACGTTAAACTCTATCTGAAGGTGAGGTTCCATTTTGGAGGTCTGACTCGGAGTGGTAGTACCTGTTAGAGTCTCATCTATGGGTCAAATAGAAAAATGTGTTTATAAAAAAATTGAGTATCCATTAAGAAAAAATTTATTTAATAACTGTCGGCATTAAATAGCCCACTAAGGTTGATATGCCGTAAACTATTGTGACCCACTGGGTCACCCATTGAGCTCTCTATAAATAATTGAGATTAGGTAGGTATTGCCAAAATGACGTCAAATCTGTATTTTGCTGTGTTATCATTTATCAATGAATGAATTATATAATTCATTAGTTATTTTATTTCAAATTTTTCTGATTTTTTTTCAGGTAATTTTGACCCCCTTAATTTTGGGGCGCAAAATAAAGGTGAACAAATATCGGTAGAATTATATAAAGGTGAAATTAATTACAATATAAATAAAGAGACAAAAGACCGAAGGTGTGAATAGAAGAAGAAAAATTAAGGGAGCAATTCTGGTAGAAAATAAGTAAATCAGAAATTTAAATGTAAAAAAAAAATGTTTAGAGATTTTTTTCACACTGTTATATTTGTATATAATTCAATTCTATAATATCAGTGATTCTTGAAGAAAATTTAGGCCCCCCATTTTAGACAGAACAAATATCGATGTATATTTCTCTTTTACAAGAAAATAGAGAATTAAATGATTATCGAAATCAACACTGAAAATATCATTAAAATCGGAGAATTCTCTGATTGTTGGTATTTTTTTCTTCAAAAGAGATAAATTTGTAAAATGTAAAACACGGATTTTTCGGCAACTTTGAAGAAAAGAGTGAATTAAATAAAAATAGATTTAAAAAAAAACATACGGACGGAGAGCTTAAAACATACGGCCGGAGATTTTTTTGAAAAATACATACGGCCCGTGAATTAAAAAAAAACATATGGACGGCCGGGAAGTTAAAAAAAAACTTACGGAGATTAAAAAAAAACAAATACGGCCGGGGGTAAAAAACAACAACAAAACATACGGCCGAAGAATTTAAGAAAAACATACAGCCGGAGAGTAAAAAAAAACAAAAAACGTTAAAATCATTTTGTATGATTTCTAAGAAAGAAACGGTTGACCTAATTTACATTGACATGAATCATGGAATTTTATTAAGCTGTGTGCTTTTATCTACTGGTATCAATCTTAACATACACATATAGTGAGTGTCTCTCTCTCTCTCAATCACTCTCCCAGCACCCTCTTACTCACATGCAAATGACGATAATTAGAACCAATTAAAATGAATTTTTTCAAACATAATTCAATCCTAAAACTAAGGACTAATTTAGTATAACAACGTTCGTGTAATTAAACTACAGAGTAAAAAAGCCATTAGGAAATAAAAGTTGATTCGCTCAGCTTTAGTATAATAATAATAATAATAATAATAATAATAATAATAATACATACATACATACATACATACATACATAGACCTTGCCAGAGAACTAAAAAAAACTGTGAAACATGAGGGTTAAGGTCGTGGCGATTGTGATTGGGGCCCTTGGAACAATCCCAAAGGGGTTAGAAAGGAGTCTGGCTGAATTAAAAATCGGAGGAAGAATCGAGACCATCCAGACTACAGCATTATAGAGATCGGCCGGAATACTCAGAAGAGTCCTGGAGACCTGAGGAGACTTGCTGTCACTCAGTCTCCAGTGAACCACCGGCTTCTGCAGGTGTGAAAAACTCGAATGGAGTGAAATAATAATAATAATAATAATAATAATAATAATTATAATAATATAATATATATATATATATATATATATATATATATATATATATATATATATATATATATGCTTAGTATGTTTTATGCTACATAAGATATGTTGTAACTAGTATCGTTTTCTACTGAAGTTATATCCTCACTTGGTCAAAAATCAAGTGTCGACGTATTGAGAAATATCTAAGATATTTACTCTGGTTATTTATACTTGGTATTTGTTACGAACATACAATGCAGGTCTGTTTGTTCTTGCTTTATATGAATGTATGCAACCATTACTTGGGATCACGAACGCTGACAATCTCACGTACGATTCATGTATAATATTATAACAAAGAGTGGCGCTGCGTCTTTCCTTTTCTCTGAATGAAAGGACCTCCCAGGTACAAAGGCCTGACAATACTTTGACGTTACCGCCGCACGAAGCCTCGTTTCTATCAACGATTACGTCAGACGACCACCCTGAAAGCTTAAAACACAACCCTTGCTCCCAGACAGTGTCGGAAATACAACATTTGATACAATAGAATTTACCTTTCGTGTTATTATATATCTGATTTAGATTAATTTCCCTCGGTTCCTTTGCTTTTCTTCGTTTTACTCATGAATAGACGAATATTAGAAAACGGTCTGTCAAAGGGGGTGAAAAGTAATTTCAAATCATCAAAGATTGTCGTCTATTTAAATATACACTCAACGAATAAACAAAAAAAACCAGTGAATGTAAACAAACTTAATGACTATTACACTTCATAAAATGCATTGTTTATAAACAAACTACGCATATGCTCCACGTACCTGCTTTTTAAATGGTAGCGCGCAGGTTCAGATATTTTTGAAAGTCTTAACAGTGGGAAAATAATATCTCCAATTAAAATGAGGTAATTAACCAATAAATATAATGTCAATAGACATCTGCCATTTTGCATAATATTCATTGACTGAGATAGATAGATAGATAAACAATAGGTAACACCTATTTTACCCCGTGAAATTTACCTCCCCCCTATATTTAACACAATGAAACTTGCAGAAGCTTGGGGTCGTTATTTTAAAATTCACCAGGCAGCAATTTCGGAGGCAGGGGACCGGGACGCACTTCCTCATAAATTACCAATTTTTACACTTCATTTTTCATAAAAAAGGCTAAATAGATATAATAAGGGTACAAATTAATATATCAAAAAATAAATAAACAAATGATTAAAAAATAAAACAAATTAATAAAGAATAAAAACATAAAAAGCAAATAAAAGACAAATAAAAGAAAAATACAAACAAGAAGAATAAAAATAAAGAATAAAAGATAATAAAACAAATATATAGAAAAATAATCTTTATTAATCTATACTAGCAAATATATGCACCCTCCGGGTGCAAGTATTTAAGTTTTAATGTAATAAAATATTGTATTAAATCAGAAAGGCTAATCAAACTAAATAAGAATGCAGATAAAAAGATTTTAAACAGAGGGAGTATAATAAAAGATTTGAAACAGATGGAGTATAATAAAAAATGGAGCAACTGAAACTTACTCTTCCATCACTCTCTTCATTGATGTTTTAGATTTGTCTTTGAAATAATTATATAGGCTTCTCCACTTGTTATCGAAAAGATCCATGACATCAAATAAATATCGTCTAAATTAAAAATATAATTTGTAAGTTAGACGGCACAGGACAAAACAAACGCACAAGTCAACTTATGTATAGGAATGGGAATTGATGTTTGCACTAATATGAATATTATATGGATATATACATACAACCTGTGTCATAAAATTATCGAGATTGAAGCTGTATTTACCAAGATATTAATGAAAAATGAATGAAACATTAATTTTTTTTTCAGAATACAAGGTGTGTCATAAAAGTGCCAAGTTTAATGCTGTATTTACCAATATAGAAATGAACTATTAATAGAACTTATTTTTCCAGAATACAAGGTGTTTCAAAAAGCACAAAAATATTGATACTTTTTGGACACACCTTGCATATATATATATATATATATATAAATTTAATATACCAAGCGTGTTGGTAGATCCTTGGAGAGAAAAAACCCGGCAGAGAGTTTGATTGTAAAAATATACTACCAAACACCAACCAGGAAGAAAAAATTTTTGAAAAAAAGAAAGACCAAGATATTCGTACCCAAAAAAATAATCTATTGGTATAGTATTTGGCCAAAAGAAAAAACAATTTATATGCATATATATGTATATAAGATATATATATATTCATATAACCGCTAGGAGAAGCTAATTTGTAAAAAGTGCTCGATACCTAAGTAGAGCCAAGTAATAAGGATATCTACTGAGTCAGACGAACCTACTGTTAGTTTCGCATAAAGCTCTTCAGGGCTAAAATCAGGGCTAAATCTAATATTATTATTATTATTATTATTATATATATATATATATATATATATATATATATATATATATATATATATATATATATATATATATATATATATATATATATATATATATATATATATATATATATATATGTTCATGTGTGCGTGTGTGTGTGTCTGTGTGTGTGTAATATCAATATTACTATAAATTAGGTGCATTTAATATAAACAATATTACCAAAATTATTTTCATATGATATTAGTAATCTTGGTATCACATGTATATATATATATATATATATATATATATATATGTGTGTCTGTGTGTATGTGTGTGTGTGTGTGTATTTGACTGTGTGTGTATGTGAGTGTGTGTGTGTGCGTGCGTGTGTGCGCGTACCTGTTTGATTGCGCCTCTGTATGCCTGTGTGTGTGCAACTGTGTGCGCATGGGTGTATGTCAGTGGCATTGTGGAGGATGTTTGTGGGTGTGGGTGTGTATGTGTTTGAGTATGAGTGTGTGGGGAGTTGGGTGTCTGGTGTGTATATGTCTGTGTGTGTGTGTGTTAAAGACATAGTTGTCATAGAAACATTCATAAATAAGTTTTATTAAATTTTCCATAGTTTCTCATCAATATGTGCATATTTAAACATTTCATTTTTTCATGAATGGTTATCTTATAAACCTCAAATGAGGTTCCACACTATCGAAAATCAAACATTCTTAACGATATTTTATTCTATAACATAAATCCAGGTTATTATTTAATAATATTTGAAAATAATTTTAAATGATATTTTAAGAGAGTATTTAAAGTCTATAAAGTTACATTAGGTTAATTATATGATTAGTAAACTCCTTGTGAATTTTCACACTTCCTCTATCCTTTTGTAAATCGGAGTGACATTTCGTAGTTGGGGTGGCCTAAAGTCGGTATCAGCCAGACAGTAAGGGAGTATAGCCCCTTTTCTCTAGTGCTAGACAGGGGAGATTGCTTTTTGGTGTCTGAGGTGGAGAGTCACACCTACCACCACCTTCTAACTTTACCGCACAGATCCCTGTGGTACTCATACGCTGAGTTTGCGGTATGGAACCAGGAACCTTGAGGTTCTCGGCCGAACATTCTACCAACTGAGCTAAACCGCTCACTAATATTTAAGAAAAACACTTCCCTGTATGTATATGTATAGAGGCACGCGGTGTAATGGTTATCGTCGTAGGAAATGGACAAAGCGGCATGAGTTCAAATCCTAAACGAGACTGCATTTCATATTGTGCTAATATCATTGGGAAATGGATTAATCAAACTGCTCTCCTTCTAACTATAATAGTAGGGCGAACTGGGCTGTTTAAAGTTGCTTAGACAAGCAGAGTAGGGGAGGGACATCACTGAACTAAGACCTGTTAAACTCCGCCTAAATTGACCTTGTGTAACATCCTGCTCATATGGAGGTTTTATTACACACACACACACACATATATATACATATATACACACACGCACACACATACACACACACACACAGACATATATATATATATATATATTATATATGCCTATTTTTCAAGCAATATGTTCTTACTTAATTTTAAATTATAATTCCCCTATGACAATTCAATTTGTGTTAGATTTTTATAATACTTATTCCTTATTCTAATAAGCCAATCTAGAGATAGAAAACAAATTATTGTATTTAACCGTTCACAGCTTTCTACCGTTACGTTGCTGGAAAAATGATATTGTTTTTATTGCAGATATGTTTCGTTTGGTTTCTTTGTCTAATGATATAACAATCGTCGTTGGTTATTGAATGCTAAAGCCATGTGTATGTATGCATATCGAACGTAGGCAGAACTATTTATTTATTCAACCTCTGAAAATTGTCTTCCCATTTCTATTCATATATATATATATATATATATATATATATATATATATATATATATATATTATATATATATATATATAGAGAGAGAGAGAGAGAGAGAGAGAGAGAGAGAGGGGGGGGAGAGACAGACAGACATACAGACAGACAGACGAGACAGATAGAGATGTGATGATGTTATCAGGTTATGCTTACGATTTTAGACAAGTGTGTTAAATATATATATATATATATATATATATATATATATATATATATTTATATATATATATATATATATATATATATATATATATATATATATGAAGATAATTACCTCACATTCCCCGTTCCATGTGTTAGTAGCGTTTTCAATGGAAAAAAAGCAAGAAACTGTCATTAAAAAAGGTTCTTAAAAACTCATGAAACTGTCAGTAACAGCTGAAGTAAATAATTATTCTAGTTTTTATAGCGCATTACTGCCCGGAATTTGAACACTTCATTTTATCCAATGACATTTATTCGTATTGAAACAATTTTTTTTACATATTCTAGTTTTTATTGGTTAAATAAATAAATAAATAAATAAATATATATATATATATATATATATATATATATATATATATATATATATATATATATATATAATGACGTTGCTTATATATTAAATTATGTTTAATAAAAAGCAATAGTTCAAAAACTATAATATACAGTCTAATTTCTCATCTGCGGACATCCACAGCCAATGGATCACGGATGTAACTGAGAAAATCTGCAGGCAAAAAACAAAACAAAAATAAACACTAACAAATAGTCAGGGATGTTTTTCATGAGTTCGCAAAGTGACTATGCGTTCACTGCAAAAAAAAAAGACTCCATTTCCGTTACATACACAAGGTAAATGAACTTTAACAATTTCGTGTGTACATTTTGGTATTTATAATGAATATAATATTATTATAGTTTTTTGAAAACATATATATTAATATCAATTCTTTTGAGAGATAGATAGATTGATTGAAAGATAGATAGAGAACGCTATCGATCTTAGTCTACGTAACCGTAACTGTATTTTAAGTACATTATATATATGATGCACACACAAACACACACATAGACAGAGACAGAGACAGAGACAGACACACACACACAGACACACACACACACATACACACACACACGCACACACATAAACAAAATCACACATACATACACATACACACACACGCGCATATATATATATATATATATATATAAAGATAAATCTAATGAGTCAGACGAACCTACTATTAGTTTCGCTTAATGCTCTTCAGGACTAAGATCTGACTACAGAGATGAGGAGCAAAACGAATTAAATAGTACTAACCGCAGTAGTCCTTTAAATTAGCTGAACTAGACCGACCAATAAAAATGAACAAAAAACACTGAACACTATAAATCTATTGTTTTATAAATATTTAATTTATATATTAAAATGTATTATATATATTATATATATATATATATATATATATATATATATATATATATATATATATATATATATATATATAATATATAATATCTTTATTTATGCCATGTACATATTTTTTTATATTATTTACATTATGATCATAATTAATTTGATAATCTAGAAAGCGATAGACCGTAATGAAACAATAAAGTGTGCGTGTGTGTGTGTGTGTGGGGGAAGTAACACAATGTCATATAAAAAAGGGGTGGGAATTGAAGAAAGGAGAAAAACCTTTGGGTTTCAATTAACAACAGGAAGTGGATATATATATATATATATATATATATATATATATATATATATATATATATATATGCTCTCGAAATTGTAATTGATATATAAGGTCACTTATCACGTGGTATCAGTAGATTTGAAATTGAAACACACTTGAAGATGCATTTAGAAGTATATAAAACCTTGTTAAACTGCAGTTAGTGTCTGGTCGCTGTTTAGTGATATTACGCCAGAGCGTCCCTCAATCATGAGTCCTATCTTCAAGTTATATAGGCGTAAAATGGCACAAATTGAGAAAATTCTGACATTCACACTATACCCTATGATTCCGTTATTATCATAATATCCGATATCTCTCTGTAGAACTTGTCAGTGTGTTCCTGCAGCGTTACAATTTTCTGTAAGCTTTCTCAGTGTGTGAGTGCAGCATTACAATTTTTGTATGCTTCCTTGGAGTATCGTCTATCGCAGGCAATGACCGTAAGACAACTAATCGACAGTTGAGAAAATAGTATCTGGGCGTCATGAAAATCTGATGCACTTACGGATGATGCAATATTTATCAAGGGGAAAAAATTTCATCATACACCCCAAAATAAATTCATATTCCTGTACACCGCTGCAAATGACCCTAATCTAAAGAAAGAATAGAAATCGATTACACACTGTCACTAAAATGGATCTAAATCTGACCTAAATCTGGCCATTAGGTGAGAGAAAGGAAACTAAAGCTGTTCTTCAATTAATTTGTACAAGGGTGTAAGCAATCTGTTTTTGGCACCAAATTATATTGAAAATGAAGAAGATATGAAAGCTCAAAATTCTATGTCCGAACATTGAAGTTACGATTTGATCTTAAAATAAGACATAAACTTTATCCTTCAACACATAAGAAACATGGATAGAATGGTTGGAAAAATATACATGAATACATTCGACAGTAACTGTTTTACGTTGAGTAGGAATACATTTATTTATATCTGATATGTATCTTCAATATTCTACTACCTATGTTCTACCAATGTTCTTTACTTTTTAGCCATCTCCTTTATTTCATACTAGTATAAAATAAAAAACGCCCGCCGGGCGATGTAAAAATACATTTTGAAATATATTGCCTGAGGGGTGGGAGTAAAAAAAATTCAATGTCAGAGAGTTTGTACCATAAGTAAGTAAAATCATCAAATTCATTAAAAGATTAAAAAATAAAGCAATTTGCAATGTAAACTTTAAATATGTATTAAAATAAAACAAATTATATATAGATGTATAATACCAGTCATGTATTTATTAAAACTTATTTTTAAAAACAATGAGGACTGTCTAATGTTGCATGTTCAAATTTTGAGTGTATTTATTGAATAAATACACCCAAAATTTGAACATGCCAAAAATCGTAGAATAAATGTTATTCTATGTTATGACGATTTTGGGTAATGTGACGTAAGCAGTGACGTAATTTTTGTTACAGACCAAACCCGGAAGCGAATCTCCATTATAATAGATGTCCACCAAATTTTAGATACAACTGTCTCGGAACAGCCAGCATTTTTTCGCCATACTCCACTGATGATTGTTTGTTTTTTATGTGTTTTACGTTACTTTGCATAGTTTCAATTGACAGTTATTTTGTTGTAAGCATATTTTCTTTCAATTACTTATGCTCAGCCGTTGTTGTTTTTTTTACTGCATACTGATTTGCATGTCTAGCATAGTTGATTTTATATTTTAACCTCAACATTGGGAAATTTCATAATATTCTTTTGTTCAGGGCTTGAACAAAATATGTTAACAATCTATCAATAATGGAGATTCGCTTCCGGTTTTTGTCTGTAACAAAAATGACGTCACTGCTTACGTCACATTACCCAAAATCGTCATAACATAGAATAAGTACACTGAAATGTGAACATGCATCATTAGACAGTCCTCATTGTTTTTTAAAACAAGTTTTAATAAATACTTGACTTGTATTATATATCTATATATAGTTTGTTTTATTTTAATACATATTTAAAGTTTACATTTCAAATTGTTTTATTTTTTAATCCTTTAATGAATTTGATGATTTTACTTACTCAGGGTAAAAACTCGCTGACATTTAATTTTTTACTCCCACGCCTCAGTCAAAATGTTTCAAAAATCAATTTTTACATCGCCCGGAGGGTGTTTTTTTTATTTTGTACTAGTTTGTATTAAATGCCTAAGCTTTTTTAAGTAATACGTTTTTCATTGCTTAGTCTCGCCTAGTTTAGATAATCTATGTAGAGGGGCATTGTGTAATGGTTAGCGTCAAAGTGACTGGACTCAGTGACACAAGTTCTAATCCTGTGTGAGGTGGTTCGTATTTCATATAGCGCTAATACTTTTTGAGAAAGTTATGCATCAAACTATTCCTCTTCTAACTATCGGTAACTAGAAGGCCAGACTGGGCTCTTTAATCTTTGTTAGGCAGCAAGTGTAAGAGAAGGAAAACTCTGAAACCAAATCTGTTCAACACCAATTAAGAAATTGACCCTGGATCACATCCTGTCCGTGCAGAGATATTGGTTTTTACATAATCTTGTTTGTTTCACGTATGTTTTATGAAGCCAGAATGTTCAGTTGTTAAGGAAAATATTGCGTCTTATCTGTTATTAGTTTTATTTCTGATAAATGTTTAAAAATCTATTTGAACATCCTCTAAGTGTGCTAATTCCTTCATTTTTACTGGATTAGTATTTAGGCTAAATCTTGTGTTATACTTTTGGAAACTTTATATTGCTCAGTCTGTAGAGCGTCCGACAAGAAACAACAAGGTTCCTGGTTCAATACCGTCCCTCACCAATTCAGTGTACGAGTAGCACAGGGATCTGTGCGATAAAGTGAGGAGCTGATGGTTGGCGTGGGGCTCCACCTCAGACGCTAAAAAAATCACCTTGATCTAGCGCTAGTGAATATGGGATAGAATCCCTCGCTGCCTGGCTAATACTGGGTTTAGGTCACCCCGTCGATATTACTTTATACATATTAGCACCCATGCGCGTATTGGCATGTATTGGTGTATGTAACCTTTTCAGCTTGACAAGACACCGGACCAACACAACTGGCCAGGGAGCTAATATTCGCTAATGAATCAACTCCTGTTGCTCTCATTCATATTGCCTTTCAGTAGTTCAGCAGATTTCACATGAATTTCAAAGGGCATGAAACTATTGTATTTCCCGGATTGTAATACGCATCGGTTACAAAGGTATTTACTTGACTACATCTTACCAAATCACCCACAGGCCCCATAGTTGTCGATTTCAAACTTCAGTAGTTAACCTTCTAGCCATAATACTAGCGAATAGGTAGCTTTGAGATATTGGCATAGAATTATTTAAATGCTAAATGGGCATTTTATATGACGTCAAACGCGGTATATCATTTGGGGATCGGATTAAAGGCAACGGCTATACTCCATTCAATTGTATCTAAACAGGAATATCTGGAAGGTTAAAAGAAATCATGGACTTACTTTCCTAGCTTACATTATATCTTCCAATGACGGCTTGGATAATGAGAATATATTCAATGGGCAAAGAAAAACAACATTTCAATAGACAGTTAGAACGTTATTGGCTTGGGTTGGTTTCTTTGTTTAATGGCGTGTCAACTATTATGGTTTATTTTTCCCCACAAATATACTTATAGATGAACAATAGTCATACAATTTGACCTATAGATAGGGAATGAGTGGCTTCATACCTTTCCCAAGGGTAATTGTACGAAAGTAAACGTAGCAGCCCGACTGGAGTAAATTTACTACGATGGCATAGTCAGTCATGTTAGCCATTAAGCCAGGGGGACTCCTCCGCAATGTACTTGTCAAAACAATAAACTCAAACCTTTAGAAAATTAAACATTATCACCAATTCATTTCAAAAACGTAGTCGGTATTAAGTAACCCATTGAGGTTGATATGCCGTAATACAAGAACAAATCAATCAAAACAATAAACTTAGTACAGACACAAAAATAAGTCAACAAAATCATCAACTACCAACCATTTTTATAATGTTCTATGCTGAGTCATTTAATTATTAACGTCTGCTCGAACAGTTCCGAGTGATTGGGGTACCTGTTTAATCCAGATTGATATATGTGTTTTGTTGGAGATACATATACATATATATTTAAACAAATATTCCTTTATACACATTATATACACTAAATCCATATAGATTCATGAATGTCTTAACTAGTATGTATCAGCATCTATATATACTTATGTACATACATGCATACAAATATATATATATATATATATATATATATATATATATATATATATATCGCTGTCTTATCTTTCAGAATTTTGCATCAACTAACCATTGTTACCATCTTCACCGGTAAGTCACCTTTTCAAAAATAATACACACACACACACACACACACACACACATATATATATATATTATATATATGTGTGTGTGTGTGTGTGTGTGTGTGTGTGTGTTGGTGTATGTGTGTGTCATTTAAACCCACTTTATATACAATTGATATTTAAATAAATATATAATCATGGAGTATGTGACGTAAATAACTAAAGGAATTTTGACTTGAGTGGTGATATAGTTTAGATTACAGACAGACAAACACACAATCTCCATTAAAATATTATTATATGGCTTCCCCACATGTAATTTAACGAGGAGAATTTAACGCTTGGAGAAAATGCTACATGGAAACAACACCAAAGTCTTTCTGGTAGTTTTGAACAAATCTTGGAAGCAACACTCCATAAAATGTCATATGTACGCCACCTACATCCCATATTTAACAAAATAATTCAAGTAAGACAAAAAGACATGAGCAACATTTTATGTGGACTCCGACACATGGACTTACCAGTGTTGACTGACCAGCAAATACCTACATTTATCTGCTTTGTGGATACACTAGATGCTGTCTAGAGGACTTGACAAGAGTGATGACCGACCGGGATGGATGGTGAGAGATAGAATATTAAATGAATCAATACTTGATGATGGTGATGATAATGAGGAAATTAAGTTTATCCTGTATTATTTGGATTTTTTAGACTGTTTCCTTCATTTCTATTTTTATATACACAATATTTCAGGCGATGCACCCTCTGGACTTAATCTTTGTCGAACTCGGGAGCATTTCTGTGATAATCGGGAGCCTTCACGGAACTTCAAACCGAACCCTTTATGCAATCCACCGGATTTTCATTGGGCCGGGTTAGCTCAGTCGGTAGAGCGTTCGGCTAAAAACCACAAGGTTCCTAGTTCGATCCCGGTCCTCGCCAACTCAGCGTATGAGTAGCACAGGGATCTGTGCGGTAAAGTAAGGAGCTGATGGTAGGTTTGGCGCTCCACCTCAGATGCAAAAACAATCTCCTTGGTCTAGCGCTAGTGAAAAGTGGATAGACTCCCTCGCTGATTGGTTGATACCGACTTTAGGCCGCCCCGTTGACTTTTTTAAATTTTAACCATGGCCCAATTCGACAAGAAGGTTCCAGAGTTCGACAAGACACACCTGATAAAGGCTGAAGGGCACATCACCCGAAAGTTTGTGTATATAACTGTAAAGATGAGGACAATAATCCGAAAATCCAAATGATATAAATTACCAAGCTTAATCTCAAAAATTCAGAAAAAACTATTTGATTTCATCAACTTTTTTTTTGTTTATAGATTATCATACTTGTATATTTCATAGGTTCTATTGGTTTGACATTTCCACAAAAATTTTAAATAATTTCATTCAACTATCTTTCAAAAACAGATTTTCTTAACTTATTTCGCTTGTCTAAAATATCGACGCTTTGCTGAGGTGACACCTGCGAGCATAACAAAAACATATCAATCATTATTGACGCTAAATTTGGACTTGGAATGTTGTTTTATTTTATCTATCAGTTCTCCTCTCCCTCCCCCTCTCTCTCTCTCTCTCTCTCACTATATATATATATATATATATATATATATATATATATATATAGGGGTGACTGTGTGTGTGCCTGTGTGTGTTAACTACTAATGCTACTGCAATTAAAACGTTGTAGCAAATTTTGATGGACACACATACGCACACACACATACAGACACACGCATGAATATATATTTTTTTCTTTAGCTTTCTCCTTCCTTTAATAACATCGTGATTTTACACAAACTATTCTTCATCATAACAATGCTTCAACCGTTCTGTGCACATATTACGTCATACATGTTTGTACCGCTTACTTACATCAGTTTTTTCGAAAAATAATATACGATTTTTCTATAGATTTGTATTCCTAAATTAAGGAATTTAAATAGTGTTCTAAACCTTCAAAATATGATCCCTGAACACCTATAATTTTTTCATAGATTAACATTATTTTTCATAATCCCTAATAATTTAGATGCCAATGAATGTCTAATTGCAGTTTCTACTTCTTCTTTGGAATGGAATGTGGTGGGGAGTAAAAAAGTTTGAAGAAATGGCTGTTGATCAGGTGATCATGATAATATCGTGACGTGGCAAAGTCTCATATCCAAAAACAGTTTATGCAGCCTAATCCTGGCAACATGTAGCCAATGTGTGTCCAGAAGCAAAATTATGACCAAACCAAACAATTATGTATAACTTCTTTTTTCATGCCATGCCTTTAAAATAAAATGCTGAAAGACAATTAACACTTGAATCATTGGGAATATGAATTTGTTAATGAAACTATTATTGAAATTTGTTATAAAATATTTTCAACATTTTATGCAAGTGCTTCCAAAACTTTTTCAGGCTAGCACCCCCTTGATGTCCCATTAAGTACCTACTGTCCATCCCCTTGGATTTCTAGCATCCACTCATACACACATACACAACAGACACTATTCATGAGTATGCTTCAAATTGAAAACAACAAGATTAAACACAAAGATCGAGTCGTACCAGATTGAAATTCACGTTCAGGTTCAGTACTTACAAATCTGAGCTAGGTTTGCCCCTTGTAATTGACTTTGCTGTCTTACCTGTGTTACATATTATCCTATTACTTTTTAAGGTAGTATAGAAATCCTTATGGCGATCAGTACAGCTGATGGCCTTGAGAGTGAGTGACAATGCTTGACCTCACTCTCACGAATTCGATGTTTAAGGTGGGCAACTCAGTTGTTAGTTGCAGTTAGGAAGCTAGCAAGATGTGACTCTCCGCGCGCTCTAGAATAAAGTAACATCAAAGTAAATCGAAGTCTTGTTGTTTTACTAAAGCTAACAATGCTTCTGATAAGAACGGC
This sequence comes from Doryteuthis pealeii, assembly GCA_023376005.1. Taxonomy (NCBI): domain Eukaryota; kingdom Metazoa; phylum Mollusca; class Cephalopoda; order Myopsida; family Loliginidae; genus Doryteuthis; species Doryteuthis pealeii. The sequence continues at coordinate 95,940,215 of CM042137.1, read as the reverse complement.
TTATTACCGTACGGCTACGTTACCTGGCTGGGCATGTGGTAACTGGTGCGCCACTGTATGGGTTGTATACAGGCGTCAAGCAAAATCCCATACTTTTAATTCTGATTTTGGACTACGTAACAAAATTCTGCTAACATTTATTTGGTTTCAGACAAGCAAAAATATTTAGTCATTAAAATACAATCGGATTAATAGTAAAATAAGAGATGCGTAGCTAAAAAAAAAAAAAGAGTTGAGAACCATTGCTCTAGACGATGTCGAGTGTCGACACGGAGCTTTTTAAATGTACGTCTATCCTGTCCGGCATTTCTTGTTCGTCATACGTGGATGGTTTGTGAGGTCGTAGTAAGAGGACTTATATCTGCTGGTTACGGTGTATTATTTCCAGGATTTGTTAAAAAACACGCAACATCATTGTGTAGTTACCATCTAGCTTCGTCAATATGCTGTACATATAGTACTGACACGGCTACAACTTGGGATAATTTCCGTTTATTTTATCAGAGAGATCCGGATTAGTTTACTAATTTCAGACGTCTGTCCTTTTATGTGTATATTGAACAGACTTTTTATAAAACAGGACAGTAAAAAAAGTAATTTTACTTTCTTCTCAACAGCTATAGTTTTCAGGTATTGACTGGCAACAAAACCACAGCTACTGAAAACTTAAATAATACACATCAGTGTATATCAAAAGATGTTAGTCCGATCTCTATGATAAGCTAAAGCAAAAATTATTCCAAGCTTTAGTTGTGTCAGTTGCTACTGTATGGCTGAAAAGCTAGATGGGAACTGCTAAAGGATACTGAATGCAGTCTTGATCGAATCCTGGAAACTGCACTCCAAAAAAGAGCAGTTTTAGAGTCAATTGCCTCCTATGACAAAAACCGAGAATGAAGAATCCATACTGGACACTGCGTCAGTATCTGAGACAAGCTCATAAGTGACGTTCCCCTGTTGATACTTATACATAGACACAACAGTGTAGGGAGACTAGAAAAAAAAAAACACATCAATCAGTTCCGTGTGAATTCTGGGTACTGTGTAGAGGGCCTTTTCGTAACGATAGTCGATAGGGATGGGTTGAGAGGAAGAGTCATGGAAATTCATGCTGCCGAGACGACATGATGATGATGATGATGATGATGATGATGATGATGATGATGATGACGTATCTTTGCAAAATTATATTTGATAAAGTCAAAAAGTGTTTCTTTCTTGGTAGATTCCTGATATAATATATGGACGTTACAAGTCAACGTTCTCAACACAACACTTTTCTTTTTTTTTTATTTGCATTGTACATTTTCTCCGGAAGCAGAGTACAATTTCGTATTATTCGGGCCCTTTAAGACTTATCGCTCTGTTAGCGTACATCTGAGAAATGATAGCATCTATATATAAGAAATGTCCGCTAGATGACTGAATAAGATATGTTTTGTTGTGCTTTTCCAGTACAATGCTTACATTTTCTGAGATGCAACAGAAACCGCCATATTTGATTCTCTTTTTTTTTTAAACTATATTTTCTCTTTTTAACGCCTTTTTCTTTAGGATTCACTTAGATATTGTTTTTATTTTATAATTATTATTTCTCACTTTGTTTCCATTCTTTTATATTTCACGGTTAACATTTTTACATTTCACTTAAGATTTTAATTCAATTATATCTTTCTTTAGGTATTATATTTTTATTGTTTATTTCTTTCTTTCATTCTCCAACTGTCTTTATTTCTTTCCAATATTCTTCCTTCACTTTTTTCTTCTTTTCTCGACGCCTTCATCTTACAAAATCTTTCCCGCCAAAATAACACGAAAGTTTCGGCATTTGTTATTCACTCTTTCTTCTTTTAGTCTTTTACTTTAACTTTTTCTTTCACTTGAAAAAGAACGCTTCCCACGTCGCCTTTTCCCAATTCGCTCATGGTTATTTCATCTCAAGGCTTTAATTTAAAAGCAAACGAAGAGGGAATTAAATTAAAACCCAAACTTAAAATCCGATGGCGGGCGAGGTGGGTTATAGCATTCAGCAACGCCAACGAATTTTCTGATTCGATATTTAAGATTCAGTTCAAGTCTCAGGCTGAGAAAACCGAGCTTATGATTATCTGCAGCTGAAATAGCTGGGAAGACGAACTGAAAAATGGCCGCCTCTTGAATCTGGGGTGTTCTGTATAATTTCGAATTGGAAATAATTTTTATTATTTGTTGTTTGATTCTCGTGAATTTTCCAAAAAAGAACAAGAGTGAAAAATGAGAAGAGGAATAACGTTGAAAAAAGAAAAAAACAATTTATATACAAGTGTTTAGATATGCGTTTTTCTTTCTGTTGTTTGTTTTCTTGGAGAATGCATTATATGTGTTTCCGCAACGAATAAAAAATGACTAAGTCGAATAAACAGATTTTGGAGTCGACAAGTGAGCAAAGAAGTAGATTGTGGCATAATGGTTACTACAGCAAGTGACCCCGGTATATCGAGTTCGAATTGTAGTTGTTGAGTCGTTGCTATTGCCTTACAGATTCCAGTATTATTGTAAATAGGTGCTGAAATGAAGTTGCCAAGGAGTTCGGCTATTTATCATCTATTAATAATGGAGATTCGCTTCCGGTTTTTGTCTGTAACAAAAACTACGTCACTGCTTACGTCACATTACCCCAAATCGTCATAACATAGAATAAGTACACACAACATTTGAACATGCAACATTAGACAGTCCTCATTGGTTTTTTTAAAACAAGTTTTAATAAATACATGACTGGTATTTTATATCTATATATAGTTGTTCTATTCTAATATATATTTAAAGTTACATTTCAAATTGTTTTATTTTTTAATCCTCTAATGAATTTGATGATTTTATTTACTTAGGATACAAACTCGCAGACATTGAATTTTTTACTCCCACCCCTCAGGCAATATTTTTCAAAAATCTAATTTTACATCGCCCGGAGGGTGTTTTTTATTTTGTTAGTATTGTTAAAAAAAAACCAGCAGCCAGAAGCAATTCGAGTTGACAAAATCTTGTCTGGAAGACTAGATGAAATGAAATACTTTATTTGTTCCACCGCCCCCCAAAAAAAAAATAAAAAAAGAACGATGAGTCAATTCTGTTGAGCTGTGTGGTGAATACGGAGAATAGGACGTAAGAATCATGACTCTAGTTCTTTTCCTGCTTAGAAGGGTCGAATACTCTTCAGCAGCTCTTGTTATATTGATATGAACAGAGTGAGATAGATAGATAGATAGATAGATAGATATGAACAGAGATAGATATAGCGTGCAATTGGTAAATTATCGTCTAAATTACAGAAAGTGAATATAACCTTTATCAGATATACTTATCAAAATTACATGAATACCCATTTTAGCTCAGTCAGTAGAGCAGCTTCCTAGAAACTATGGAGTTTCTGGTTCGATACAAACCCTGTGTGGCATAGCTTTGATCTACGCCGTGAAGTGGGAAGCTGTTTGTAGGTATGGCGCTCCATCTCAGACGCAAAAACAATCTCCATGTCTAGCTCATGGGAAACGGGGATAGACTTCCTTGTCTTCCAGCTGATAATAACAATAGGCCACTCCACCTACCTTATTACCAACATAAAGATATCTTGAAATACAATACATTAATTTATTCAGAGAAATCTCCATTAAATTTTTTGGGTGTCAAAATAGAATTGTATCCCTCTTTATATTGAAGGCGGGGCTTTACCAGGTATTGTGTCTGTTTTGGTCACGTGACAACGAGACTCCTAAAATCTCTCCGTTTTTCCTCGACAACTTGGAAGTGTGTGTCATGTCGCTTCCTCCACAATATGTATATGTGTGTCTGTTTTGTTCTTAAACCTCCTGGGACAAAGGAACAATAGTAAGTGGCTTCCACCCCTTTTTATAAAATATTCCCTAATTTCCCTTGGAACATTCTTGTGCGTGTTGTATGGTTTGGACGGGAACTGTGTTTCATCTTTGTAGCTTATTTAATTAAATGTTATCTTGTATAAATTGATTCCGTCCCTTCTCTACCGAATAGTTTGTGCTGGGTTACCCTCGTTTGGATAACTTAATGCATTATAGGAGTGCTGGTGTTAGCTTCGAACTAACACCCCGCTAATTATGATAGTTTCAATCACGGCCTCCAGACGTGTTCAGAATCTCCTGCTAAACTTTCCGATGGTCTCCTTCTGTAAATTTGTAAACAATGCCAATATACTTGGCTCGGGCTGATGCCAAAAGGGTGAGAAATCTTCGTATTTAAGTTTCCGGCGTAAATACCAAGCAGTGCATCATGCCGTTTCCAAATTTCCGGGGGAGTGAATTGCCATGGTGCTGCTTTCCTCTCAGACAGTACCCAACTGACTTGTTTGATGTACAGTAGAGAAAACCGGAAACAACAAACTCTATACATGAAATGAATAATTTCAAATGACAATTTACCCATCGCGTCCTGGGAGAGATTGAAGCAAGCATTTTACCGTCTAATTATTTTTCGAATAAAAAGTCGTCGGGGTGGCCTAAAGTCGGTATCAGCCAGACAGCGAGGGGGTTTATCCCCTTTTCACTAGCGCTAGACCAAGGAGATTGTTTTGGCGTCTGAGATGGCGAGGGCCGGTATCGAACCCGGAAATATGTGGTTCCTAGTCAAACACTTTACCGACTGAGCTAAAGAGGTCTTAGTCTCTCCTAATTATTCATTTATTCAATTTTTCGAGTCAAATTTGGCGTGAGAGTTAAAAGCTTAAGAATTATTGATGCCATGAAACATTGGAATTTTAAGTGGATTTCTCAGTCACACAATAGAATAATTATCATTGTAATATATCTATAACATATTATTCTCATATAATTTGAATATTAAGTATAGTTATTACGATCCCTTTGGACTAAACCCTTGGCGAAATGTTTGGACCCCCTTATCTCCCAGATATTGATGGAATAGTACCACTACTGTTCTTCTACAAGCAATATTTTGACAATAAATAACCCACGAAGTTTGATATGCATTTAGACACACGAAAATGAAAAAATGTGGTATATATGGGGCTGGGCTCAAAAGTTCATCGTCTGGAAATTTCATTCAATGATGTTATATCTCCTGGTGATGTACTTTTTGACCAATGGGATTCAAACTGCAACTCAGCAGGAAGAAATATGTGGATCGCAAGAGGGACTGTTGAAAAATGATCTCCGTTTGTCACATCACATAAGGGTCAGCCTAGGAAACTTTCAGCTGGCCATCCATTTATAGATATAAGGCTATTACCTTCTTCCTTCGCTGAAGTTTGGTTGTGATTGACATGTGTATGCGTGCTGTGCTCAGATTATGTAATATGCCGATGGGGCAAAGTGGCGTTGTATATGTGCCAATGACACAAAGGAGCTGGTACCTTTAAAAGGGTATATGCGGCCTGACCGAAACCCATGCTATATTCCTTGTCGCTAATAGCAATTACCTATGTTGTCTCCAAGCAAAAACAAACTGCTATTGTATTATTAAAGATTGAAAGTATGTTTCTTCATATGTTCTGGCTTACGCAATATGTAGAATATATTCTTAAGCTTGAATTACTGGTTGTAGAGTTGAATTTGACACCCGCATATCTAATAGGTACAAGTTTAATAATATATAACTTGGCTAGAATATATCTACATCAATTCAAAACGTCTGGCTTACTGTTCTCTCTTGAATCTGTTATAAACTGATAATTTTATTCAACGTGTCGAAGTCTAGCTGAGTTAGTTCCAATTACAGATTCATTTTAATCAGCAATTTATGTCAAAACATAGGATTGCGCAAGTGTAGCACCAACCAGTTCCGTAGATAGTGGCTAACATGCTGGATCCCGGCTTCGTAGTAAGCAAGTTCGAACTCCAGTAATGCTATTGCGTTCCCTTTCGAACTAATTCTCTTAGGAAAGGTATCGTCCCTCATTTTCCATGGGTTAAGTAGTACTACTACTATTTTCCTATAAGGATGGATTTAACATAAATAACCCACGAAATTGAACATGCCATCAAACAACGAAACAAACGAAATCCCATATTCACCAGATCCATACCTATATCAAATATCTGTCCCCTAAGCTGCAAATTCATACCAAGGATTATTTTTTAGGGTGTGGAGATCATTTAAACTTCGATCTAGCAGCTTCACTCCCTATCAAAGAGGTGCATATACCAATGGAAAATACGCTGGAAGTGTGTTGAATGACAAGCGTGCAATTTTCATATTGATTTCTGTCTTCGAAAATTCGGCTGCAGTCTAGGTAGATTTTAACACACCTAATATGATCTGTTTAATAATAATTTATTTCATAAGTTTATTTTATTTTAGTTCATTTTTAGAAGAAGATTCGACCAATTCTGATGTTTCGCAGGTTTCTAAAATGTAATTGAAAAACTATTCATTTTATTCAAATAAATAATACCTGTTCAGTTATAGATTAAATAAAGAAACACATCTTAACTCTTTAGAAACAATATTTTGTTCGAAATGGCTCAACTTCTAGTAAAAATAAGGAAATTATTAAATGAGTAAAAGAAAAGTTTTGGTGTATGAGTAATATATAATATTAACTTTCAGCTCATGTTCTTTTAATTAGAATTTGGGGTATCAATTAGTGTTTTAAAATATGACATTTACTTTATTGATAATACTAACCTTAACTATTTGCTTTCTCATCACGCTCAAACAAAGAACAAAGACTGAGGGTTACTTCATTAAAATTGAGCAGAAGGACTCATATTACAATAATATTAAGACTTTATTTGAATAAAGTGAATTCTAAGGTGAATAGATAGTGAATTCTCAAATATCCCATCGTACAGATAAATATACCAAGAAAATTTGGTACATTCGTGGGGGTAATTTGCTAGGCAAAGTGTTAATTTGTTATTAATAGTTACCACTTTTCGCTAAAATGAATGGTTTACTTGCATATTAACCCGCACTAAGATGGGATCAAAATATGAAATATATGTATACTATAATATATAACAAAAAATTAAATTAATCTTTGGGGGCTAGTTCTGTAGGTAGCAAGAGGCTCAATTAGCGTAACGGTTGTCATCGTGTGAAGTGGATTTGACTACCCGAGATTGTTTGCATTTCACCCAGCGTTAACAACCTTGAAAAATATAGGTGTTTATACAACCCTCTAACTACAGGTAGAATGTGATACAGATTCGCAAGTATAGGGAGTACAGCGAGAATGTTCAGTAATAATTGAACTGCAAGATTAGCTTGCGAACTATTACACAACGATGGAACGCCCTCACCTTGAGAAAAGTATGAATTCAACTATTTCCGGTTCATGAGAATGGAAACTCTGAATTCAAACCAGTTGTAAACATGGTTTGATAATCCTCCCAGGCTTTTTGGCACTCAAGACACGCTACATGTGTAGCACCTCCACTACCAAACCAGTCTATGGGATATATATTTCTGAATTTTATTGTAAGTTATTTGTACATTACGTTCAATGTTACTTTAAGGTTTAATAGTGAAAGAAAGATATTGTAAGTTCTTTAAAAAGGGACTTTCTTTAAGTTGTAATAGTTACAACTGAGAAGTTTTAATTTATATTCATATAAGACAATACTACTTCATATTCTACAATTTTTTCTACTACCCACCTTGCATTAAAAGGTTTTAAAGATACCGAATTAATGGAATGACTCTCAGCCGTTCCTGATAATTATCTAATTCAAACGTGTGGACCAATCTTTAAAAAGGATGAATATGAGAATTCAAACATTATGCAAGCAAATAAGATATGTGGCAAGCAATATAAATTAAAGCCGAAATAGTAGAAACGTTACCAAGATCAATAAATGAAAGATAAAAATCCTATAATGTCCACAAGCTGAAATTAATATGTAAATTTTGAAATAATGATTTATTCAGGTATATAGATGTTGTGCTTCTGTGTCCTTTATCGATTGAATTAATTTCCAGCTAAAAAGTTATATTTTACTTTGTTTGCATAATAGAAACTAATTGCCACAAAAAGTTATTCCTATCATAATTGGTATACGAGAAGATAGTGTATGATGAATATATATTGCATTTCTAAATATAATTATATCAATAAATTTTTCCAACATTTTTAAAGAAAACTTAAATCAGTTTGAATATTAAGATCTTACTTATTGTACGAAGTTGGGATTACATGTAAAATAAATACTTTCAAAGGTTAATTATATATATATATCAAATAATAAATACCAGAATACATGTTCAATTTAATTTTATTAAACAGTGATTTGAACTATTTCTTTGAATGTTTTAGATGAGGCTTGATGATTAGTATTATCTGCGTTATTCAGACTATTGTCCTCATCTTCATTGTTATCTGGACAACGTTTCGGCTGATATTTCTCGGACTCGGGAACCTTCTTTTCGATTCGGTAACTTTCTTGACATAATCGGGAAGTTTCTTGTCGTAATCGGGAGCCATCACGGAACTTTGAACCTAACCCTTTATTCAGTCCACGGGGGTATCCTGTTCTCATTCCGCTAACCATAGCTGGGGTAGGGGCGTAAAGCTGTGTTAATTATTATTCTATGTTACTCCAATTGGACACATAGCCTAGTGAATAAGGTAGTTAGGTTAAGACAGTTTTAAGTGACAGTTACCTCTGGATTGTATGTTCAATCCTGATCAAGGTCAACAGTAACATAGAATAATGATTTGTTCATCTACAGGAACTCTAGTAGTCATCTTCAGTCAGCCTTCAACCCAAAAGGATCCTTCCTCTTTTCGTGGTCAGCCGGTATCACGTTACAGGCAGAGTCCAGTATGTTAAAAGCCACGCCCACCGTTACGGCTAATTGCAGTAGATCAACAGGATATCTTCGTATATCACTTTCGTCTTGGGTCGAGTCCTACTATTTGTTTACGTTTAATAGCTGGGTCGGGTTCATTGATAAAATCTCTTCCTAGGGGTCTTTTTGTGGTGAAAAATGATATTAACAAAACTTCTTTTTTTTCAATTTAATTATTAAATCAGCTTCTTATTCTTGAGAGAGAGAAGGATGCCTTATTATGTTACTTTAAGTTCGGCGTCATTAATCTTTTTCGGGTATAGTTAATTTAGTTCGTCCAGTCGATAAGTTGAGATATTAAGTTCGATTTTCTACGTATCAGCGACACCAAACTCCACTCCAGCCTGTTCGCTGCCCGACTGCTTTCGTCCAATCATTGGCCACAGACTCCATGCAATCTCTCAGACCCGACTGACTCACTCAATCCAGGCCAGGTGTTTAAGTATCCTCTGGATAAAATTCTCTAGAAAAATATCGTTGTGGAATCTTCTTTCAGCTTCCAAGGCTTTCTATCAAATTCTAAAAAGTTATGGAACCTCCAACACGTGTTACTCAGAGGTCATCCTAAACCGTTTTTCCAGTCAGTCAGATCAAAGAAATTGATGATTCATAGGTGCCGAAAAGTCTGTTTTTTCCGGAATCATTTGTACAATTAGACTTTTGTTTATAACCAATAAACGATTGAATCAGCATCGTACTGTTTTATTACTAGATAGTAATGGGGTTTTATTATTTTCTCTCGCGCCACTTAGGGTTGCACGCGTCAAGTATCCAATTACGTTACATTATTTTGAAAATGCATCCTTGGCCTTAAGTTATTAAAGACGGCCAACAGGCTTAGTGGTAAGTACATTTGAAATTGCCAATACCTTGCTCTGATTGTTTTTCTTTCACAAGTGTATTTCATCAAATTAAAACCCAGTAAGAATAACAATTGTTAAAATTTTTGGAGGGTACAGGGAACACAGCCAATCGGCTGATACGGCCTTGGTTAGTATTAACATAGGTACGAGGTTCTTTTTTATTTATTTATTATTTTCATCAACACATATCGTCTTGTTTTGATGTGGGTGGCCCTTGCATAAATCCCACGTTTCGGTAATCACGCTATCATTTATGATTACATATATTTGAAATTCTGACTTTTGACAGAAAAAGCGAAACTCCATGGGATTGTACAAGCTTCCATAAAGTTATGACGTCACTGTTGGTTTGGTACATCAGACAGCAGTAGCCACCAGTGCATCCCAGAATCCTAAGCGCACACTTAAAAAGATATTAAGAGGCTTTTCGAACAGAGTAATGTGTCAAGAAAATTATCAAAAACACGGTGTGATTGAGTAAAAAAATTACCAATAAAAAGATAATGAGGTTTTATTTTTAACATACGAGCAAAACAGTGTTAAACATTGTTGAAAAAGCGTTACTATTTAAAGAATGTGTTTGAAGCGATGGTCAGTATCCAGGCCCCGCCTCTTCTCTATCTTTCTATATGTCAATTTTACTGTTGCTTGCTTTCTTTTGCGGATGATTTAAAAGAAAAAGTAGTTTTAGTTTTTATTAAAAATATAATTCCAGGTTATCCTTTTTCAACTTTTCCCATTTTCAGGATGAGGGTCAATTTTTTTTGTCTACTGTATCTCTTCTACACATTTCTCATTGTATTTCTTTCTTTTCCACTATTTTCTCTTCCATTTTGTCTTTTTTCCCGCTTATTTATTTTTCAACGCATTTCTGTATGTCTTTTTAACGCGTTTTTTAACTCTTCTTTCTAACTTTCTTTCTACTTTTTTTCTTTCTTTTTTTTCTTCAACTTTCTGTTTTATTCATTTTTTAACTGATTTCTTCTTTTTTTTTCTTATTTTCTTTATTTCCTTTTTTTCTTTTTTCTTGGTCAACACTTTTTGTTCAACACTTCCTTCATTTTATTCTTTTTTCGCAATTTGATCTGATATGTTTATCTTATTTTTCTTTATTTCCATCTTTCATTATCTCAACTTCTTTCTTTCAGTATTTCATCTGATTTCTTTCTTTTTTTCTTTTTCTCTTTCATAACTCTTTTCTTTCTGTATTCATTTCGTATTCACCTTCTTTCTTTTTCAATGTCTTAATTTCTTTTTCAACTATTTTCTTTCTGTGTTCTCAATTTCTTTCTGATTTCTTTTCTTTCTTAATCTTTTTCAACTTCTTTCTTTCTGTATTCTTTTTCTCAACTTTCTTTCTTTTTTCTTTTCTCAACACTTTTCTTTCTGTCTTTTTCTATTATAACTTTTTTTCTTTCTCAATATCTTCTTTTTGAGTATTTTTCTGCCTGTCTCGTTCAACTATTTCTTTCTTTCTTTCTTTCTTTCTTTCTTTCTGCTATCATATTTTTTCTTTTTTCTTATTCGATCAATCTTTTCTTCTCAATTCCATTAATTCTGTCTTTAACTCTTTCTTTCTTCCTTCCTTTCTTCCTTTCTTTCATTCATTCATTCATTCTTTCTTTCTTAACTCTCTTTTTTCTATCATTTTTTTCTTTTTCATATTCCTTCTTTCTATTCTTCTCAAGTCCATTCATTCTGTCTTTAACTCTTATTTTCTTTCTCTCTTTCTTTCTTTCTTTCTTTCTTTCATTCTTTCTCTCTTTCTTTCTTTTTTAAATCTCATCTTTCTATCATTTATTTTCACATTCGTTCTATCTTTTCTTCACAATTCCATTCATTCTGTCTTTAACTGTTACGTTCTTTCTTTCTTTCTTTCTTTCTTTGTTAACTCTAATCTTTCTATCATCTTTTTCTATTTTCATCTTCGTTCTTTTTTTCTTCCCAATTCCATTCATTCTGTCTTTAACTCTTACGTTCTTTCTTTCTTTCTTTCTTTCTCTTTCTTTTCTTATTTCTTATTCAGTACTCCTCTGTTGATTTCCGTCTCCCTCTTTTTTCTCCTTTTGATGACCCCTCTTCTTTCATCCAACCACTTTATGTTGGGTGACGAATTTTCAGGTTAGTTCTTATTTTCTTCTTCCTGTATTTATTCATTTATTTTTCCCACTTTACCCACTGAGTCACTGATCAGGATAAGATCTCATCGCTTGATAGAAAGTCGATTTTATATGTGTCCTACAGCTTCGTTCCATTAACCTCATCCAATGTAGTTACCTCGGAGATAAAAGACTTATTTTACACATTTTCTATAGGACGTACCTTTTTATAACTTCAGAGTTAACGTCTCGACGTACTGATGTCGCATCCAATCATACTTGTCGAAAATTGGCTATTTACATTTTTTTAACAAAATTATCGCCACTACTCTTTCATTCGTTCAGTTTCTGGTTTTTCTTTGTCCTTTTATAGATTGCAATCGGATCTATCATTCTCCCTGAAAATCTAACTTGCTATCGTTTGTTGGTGAGTGTCTACAGCTTACGGATCCTGTCAATGTGTGTGTATATATATATATATATATATATATATATATATATATATATATAGAGAGAGAGAGAGAGAGAGAGAGAGAGAGCGAGAGATAGATAGCTAGATAGATATCAGTCTAGTAATGGATCCTTTGAATAGTAGAAAATTGGCATGTGCTAATCTAAACGATAAAGACCCTGTATATACAGGGTGTGTAAATAGAAAACAAATCATAGTTTAGGATATACAGATACTTTAAATTCGTTTTCGTAAAGAGGTGTAATCACGTTGAAGTTAAAAAGGTATTAAAAGTGTGTTCTTTAATTTGTATGAAACCTCGAGGAAGACCTCACTGTGGCATCACTTAGCAACTCTGCTTGGTTTGTAGATGCAGCGTTTTAGATCATCTCTTCTGGCTGGATACAGGATAAGATGCGATGAGCTATATCGTCTAGAAACCACACGTCCAAAGAAGTATATATCAGACAGCAGCTCCGAGTTAGCTTAGACATAGATTATATAGAGATGAATGGCAAATTATCTCAGCAGAGACCCTACATAACCAAAAAGCTACCGTGTACAGGAAGAATATATGTTCCTTTATGTGGGTTTCGTCCTCTTTGTCTTATTAGGTGGTCAAAAGACCTCATTAATCAAGTGAAATTTCCACATGAATTGGTGCTTGAAAACTTTAAGTGATGACGTCGACGTCTCATATACCCTTACACAGGGATCAGGTGGTTATGTTTTCCTATTGGCCACTAGGTCCACATTTAATTCCAAGTGCTCTTCAAAGAAACATTGATATTGGAAAGCCGCTACTTTATCGGTCTTTAGGAAAAATCCAGGATGAATGTAGTTAAAAATGCCAAAGATATGTTAATATTCCTTTCTCTCACAAAATGTTATTGATAAAATAAATAATAAAAATTAATAACGAAAATTGTTAAAGAAGATGGGACTATTCATAAGTAAAAGCTTATTTTTCTTCGAATATATATATATATATATATATATATATATATATATATATATATATTGTGTGTGTGTGTGTGTGTGTGTGTGTGTGTGTGTGTGTGTATTTACCACCTCCCGTGCGAGCAGGATGGGACACAAGTCCAATTTCTCAAGCGAAGTTTAACAGGTTTGAATTCAGATTTCTCCTTCTCCTAGATTGTTTGCATACATTTTTCAAGGTATTAGCACTAAGGATTTGGACTCGGGTTAATGAGTCCATTTCCCACGACGCGTCTCCAGGTATATATGGAGACACGTGGTGTAATGGTTATCGCCGTGGTGAGATGAGTTCAAATCCTGGACGAGGCTGTTTGCATAGCACTAACAGACTTGGGAAAAGTTGGCATCCAACTATTCTCCCTCTAGCTATGGGTAAATAGTAGTGGTGACTGTATCTGAAACCTTGATTAAGCAACCAGAAAACTCAGAATTCAAACCTGTTAGATGCTACTTAAAAATTTACGTAGTTTCATATCTTACTCGTACGGAGGGGGGGGGTAAGTATCGGAGAAAATGATATCACTTGTTCCCGATTTCAGGAAGCAACGATGTTTGCTTTGGTTGCAAAAACCGTCACATCTATTTCCCTATGTTACATCTTTTGACACCGTTCTCATAAAGGAGACGAAAGGGTGACTTTGCCCAGTTGATGGAAATGAGATTATAACCTTTCATTCATCGGCCATCTATTGGCAGAGTAGCGGTTTTGATTAGATTCCAAACAACTCATTTTTACTATTCTCAACTGCTTTTTGGAAAATAAATAAATACCGCAAAACAAACGTGACAGTCTTGGGTCAATGAACGAATAAATACACGATTTTTACATTCAGTGACAGCTGCAGTCGATACCTTTCACCTGATACCTGTCAATTATAACTCTGCAGTTATTCACCAAATCCACAATCCAGAGTGAGGTACAAGCTATTATCTCAAATGAAATTTGTAATGAAAACTATTTTATTTACTAATTACCGAATGTTTTATCTAAATTCAATTATTAGTTTATTTTGGAGAGTTATTTCTTAATTTGTGTGTTTTACGCTTTAAAAACATTTTCGTGCGTTGTTTTACACAAAATAATTCTGTTTTACCCTTCGGTCCTTCTCATGTTGTTTATCTAATTCATTTATCACGAAATAAAAACAAATATATTTTTTCTAAATTAGTTTTTCCCATTTTTCACACAAACAAATATGCATGGATACATTTATAAGCATAATCGTCATGAAATAAACACAATATATTCATGTACCTTCGCAATTCTATGTATTCATCAAGGCAAAACTGTTAGCTTATAGATTCCAAGATGCTCACTCCATCAAACGTATGTAAAAAAAAGGAGATATTTTTAAAGACAACTTGTGAAAATAAGGAAAACTATGCCAAAGGCGGATACATCACGCTGTGTGTTGGCAATACTTTTAAGGTTCGTTTGTTAATTCAATTGACAAGTGTGGCTCTTGAACGAGAGCTAAAAACAAATAACTTTTGCCTTGAAGGTAAAAGTAAAAGAGAAAATAAATGAAAGCAAAGATATAAAATTGTGTCGTCCTTCTTTTTAGAGAATGAGTGAAGCTCAATGTTTTTCTAATAGTTCTATTCATTTTTTCTTACATGTAATAGAAATGTACAATATGCATGCATGCCTCTATATATAAGGCAAACACACACAAATCCCACAAAAACGTATATGTAAATACACGCACATACACACACACACACACACACACACACACACTCACACACACATATATATATATAGATATATATACATAAATATATATATATGTATATATATGTATGTGTGTGTGTATGTGTGTGTATTTACATATACGTTTATGTGTGAGTTTGTATATATATATATATATATATATATATATAATATATATATATATATATATATATAAAATGATGGACAAAAATGATAAGACAGTAGAAATCATAATAGGGCAAAGAGAAACAGGAATATTTCTTTGTGCTTATGTATTTTTAATAGTTTTCAACTAGGTTCCACCTTAGGCGATTGTCAAGAAAATGTTTTTGGAAGGAATTTGAAAAAAAAAGAAGATATCTAAAGTGAGTTGTTATGTCACAAATAGACGACGAAAAATGAACTAGAAATGTAGCATATATACGCGTTAAATGATGATTATTTTTTGGTATTAAAGTGTTTTGCGCTCCTCATTTTAAGATCTCTGTTATCGTGAACACCTGACTGTGAGATCTATACTTGCAAGATATTACTTAGGAATGTTGAGTATGTTTTGAGTTACTCGTAAATATTTTAGTCACATACGTGACTAAGGCATTTTTTAATTTTATTATTTAGGTACCAACACATCTGAAACGGTGATTTGAGAATAATTTATCTTGATGTTAATGCCAATTGGCGTCAGTGATTTTGATACGTATTGTCCATTTATCTACTATTACGATATATTTTTTGCAATAGTTGATATGATGGTAAAGGTTGTTTCTCATTTAAGAGTGTGGCCACTCAAGCAGTTATTTTGTTATATATATATATATATATATATATATATATATATATATATATATATATATGATTACTAATCTTATTAGTAAACACTTGCGGTTAGAAAATAACCGGCAAATAGATTGATAGTATAAATATACTACCAAACTTCACCTGTGAAAAAAATGAACAAAAACAAAAACAAAACATAAACAAACTAAAAGACCAAGAGGGTCGTACAACCGAAAATAATTGATTAACACTGTCACATTTTGACAAAAGAAAAAAAATTATATATAAAATATTTATATATAAACCGCTAGGATTGTCTAAATGTAAAAAGAGATCGAAACCTAAGTAGTGCAAATAATAAAGTTAAACCTAATGAGTCACATATACCTACTAATAGTTTCACTTAGTAGATAATCAGGCAAGAATCTGACTTTTCTCTCTCTATATATATATATATATTTATATATAGAAGAAAAAGCATCTGGTTCTCCACTCCATATTCACTTAATGTCAAAACAAATATAAGTAAATCAATTCTAGAATTAGTAAATAAATACTTCCCACCCAACCACAGATGCAATAAGATATTCAATAAAAACTCAATCAAAAACTAGCTACTCATGCAGAACACAGATGAAAGCAAAAAACAGACAGAGTTAAACCCAGAAACACACCAATCTGCACATGCAGAGACAAAGAAAACTGACCACTAAAACAAAAATGCAGTATAAAATCAGTAAACTACCAAGCGATAATTAAACCAACCAATATAAAGCGTCCAGCAATCAGTGAAATGTGGGGATGTGCAAGGTAGCTTCAAACAAGACAAAAAACGCAACTACATTATCAAATAGGTTTAGAAATTAGATGTAAAAATTACAAAAAACAGGACGAATCCTATAACATAGAATGGAAAGTATTAGACCAGCGCAAACCATTCATAAACACATTAAAAAAGATCTCACTATGTACAACATAGAGAACGGGAATTCCTGATCACCAAAGCTGAAATCTTCAAAACCTGCCGGCACAGGAAAAAATCCCCAATATGGTCTTGGTCCAGTGAAGGAGATACACACAGACAACCACTATAAATACAAGAAAAATTAAAAAAACAGGAACTCACAAATGCAAATATGCGACCTCCCAAGAAAAGCATCACCAAACAGTAAAAAATAATAGAAACATGCATAAATATATACAAATATATCCACAAAAGCGACAACTGGGATAATAGCGAAACCAAAATTCAAACAGGCAGACAGGAGCCGATGGAAATATTAGAAAGTGCCGCCTCCAAAAGGGACCATCAAAGAATTCGGGACAGGCAAAATCTTGACCTTCAACAAGATAAGCAGATTAAAGAAACGACAAGTAGGCATGAATAAATGAGTCGACAAGGAAAGGTAGGAAGAGTGTGCGTAGAGATGCATAGGAACACGCGTGTGTACGCATATGTGAACATATACGCACTATTTTCACTATAACGGTGAGAAAATATGAAGCTCACAAAGAATACATATATAAATGATTTGAAATTCCCTGCAATAATTAACAGGCATGTTGGGTTGGGGGAATGGTAACAATATAAATCTATTGTAAACTACACACACACACACACACACACACACACAATATATATATATATATATATATATATATATATATGTGTGTGGAGAAAGGTAGACAAACACGGGATGTTATGGAAACTGGATGTTTATTGTCGACGATGCAACGTATCGGTCTATTATTAGACCATCTTCAGGACTTGGATATAGTTCTTGCTCCAATGCTTGGACATTCTCAAAATCTAATAATAGACCAAAACGTTGCATCGTCGACAATAAACATCCAGTTTCCATAACATCCCGTGTTTGTCTACTTTTCTCCACATATTGTTGAATTAACCTCCTCACATTTCTCCCTATATATATATATATATATATATATATATATATATATATATACTTTTTTATCTCATACATGTATATGTAAGATGGTTGTTGTTTAGCGTTCTTCGTTAATTCATCTTTGTATTAACTATACCGAGTTCGTTAAGAATTTCCCTTCTCTTTTTACAATGTATGTGTTCATATATTATGTATATGCCCGTATGTGCGTCGACACTTTAATGTTTGAGATTAAATTATTACTTTATGACATTCTTCGAGATGCCATCAATCACGTGTTTCTCGTTAGATTAGTGAATTTGCCATATTTTATACATAATAAATGGAAATCAGATAAAATATAATTTCGATAACACGACATTTGTCAGGGTCTGGCATATTAATCTCCCAAATTTAAAAGTGCTGTCGCGCACGTGCTAGTAGCATGTGAGCGGGTGGAGTTATGTATTTAAACAGCAGCCAAAATGACATTTCAGTCACCATCGTGGCTTGAGTGAATATCGTATGTTTGTGTTTGTAAGTTATTTTATTAATGGTGACTACTATAGCTACTTTCCTAACCATTTCTATCCTCTTGGGATTAGTCCTTCTGGGTATACTAGTGTTACGATATTGGTGGCCATCCTTAGGTTTCAAGCAAGAGCACTCTCCAGCTTATGTTATGCAGAGCACGATGCTTAGTGACGAAACCTCTGGTCCATAAGTGTTGGATATGATCCTTTGGTTGCTCCTTGGTGTCCCTTAATTTTGGGTATGATCCTTTGGTTGTAGGTTCGTTCGTCAATGTCGAAAAACCTGCAAATGAACGGTTGTCAATATCAGCGATTAAATAGTTAACTAACCGCAAATATGGTCTGTTGGTTGACTGGGGTTTAAACCACATGACCTCGCCGAGTCTATAAGTTTAAGTGGTGGATTCCAGCAGGCATTATATAATATAAAAAATCCAATAACCTGAAGAGCCAAGTCTTTGAAAATACGCCCCAGAAAACTGAAAAAATGGAATATTTCATTCAGTATGTAAACGCTGAAATAACAGTGACCGTAACTAGGCGACCGCTGCAGAACTTGAGAGTGATAAATCAGAAGAGTACAGTTGGCGACACCAAGCATCTGGATGAAATGGCCTTTAAAACAAAGTAACCAACAAATCTAGCAAAGAGTATTATTTCTAATCATCAACAATACCTGCATGGATTCCCTTGATTCACCCTCTCGCCATCCGTTCTAATCGGCTAAAGCTCCGAGTAAGTTCTCTAGACGGTATCAACTGCCATATAGAGCTGATGAATGTAAGTTTTCCTGTTAGGCTAACGCTGGTGTTTACATGTGTTGGATTTCATAGGAGAACGCCGCTTATGAGTTTATCCTTACTTCTCTGAAGCACCTAGCATGTCTCGTTTGTGTTACGTCGATTGATTCTAAGATGGGAGTTATCTGGCCGAACAACCGTTATTTGTAGAGTGTTGATTTCATGATTGAAACAAAAGAGTATGCAGCATCATTGTGTAGTTCCCATCTAGCTTTTTATCCGAGTGTTTTGTTTGTGTGTCAAATTGCTGCCACATGAACAGTTAAACTTATTTAAAAACATGTTCACATTTACCAACCCCTCCGCAGGAGCAGAATGTGACACATGGTCAATTTTTTAGGCGAGGTTTAACGGGTTTGAATTCCGAGTTTTCCTTAGCTAGAGGGAGAGCAGGTGGATGCGTTCCTTCCCAAGGGTATTACCGCTATGTGGAATGTATACAGCCTCGTCTAGTATTTGATCCCGGGTCGACGAGACCATTTTTCCTACGACACTAGCCATTACAACACGTGCCTACATAATTCAAAAAACATGTTAAATAATTCAATAGCCTTTAGATAAAAGTGAATTCTAAGAAAACATAAATTTACATTTTCACGCTTGTTTAAAATGTTATCATTTATCAGCTGATATTAAACCAGTGTTGGCAAAATGAATTAAAACTTTGTCGCATTGAAAGTTAGAAGCGTTGCATATATTACGCACTTTGCATGTATCGGATATATATGAACTTGACTAGAATATCGGACTGTTTCGACTTTATTAAGTCTCATCAGCGCGGACCTTAGTGTATAATGCTTTTTATCCGAGTGTTTTGCTTGCGAGTCAAATTGCTGCCACTATGTAGTAGTACATAAACGGTTAAGGTTTCCCATTTCGTAAAAATTTGAATATGATCCATGTTGTCATCTTCACTTACATTGCAAACCCGAAAGAACATTCCACGGACCATGTATTTATGAATCAAACAACAGTGAAACTGGATATCAAGCGTCAAGAGAAACATGTCACTAGATTTATTACAGTGTTTTATATGAAATCCTGACCCTTAATTTCTATTTGAAATCCTGATTGAAACTGAACTTACGTGAAGTTATATTTGGTATATGTTCAGTGATAGTGATAGCTTTTTTGATATAATGCGTTCTGTGACGCACATATTTGTTTTGATGAGTCCACGGGAAATTTATGGGTCCCACTAAAGTTGTCTAACTCCTACTTTTTAACCTATCCTGTGCAATTCATTCTAAGAAACTATTGAAATGTATTTACATTTCGTTTGAGATGTCGAGGGAAGAAAAATGAAAAACACTGGAATGCATGGATACGATTTTACTGCGTCCTTTTAAATATTTGTGCATCAGGAACGCAGGGCACGTACCTAACAGCATCTCTGTGTGTTTGTATATGCTTCCGGGCAGATGCCAATCTGTGAGAGAATTATGTTTCTCGCTTATTTCTCCCTAAGTTCGATATATATATTTAACAAAAAAAGATAAATTTATATTAATACGTTGAGTATTTTCATAAGGAATACAATAAACAAAACTTATTGACACTAAAATAAGTCTTCTTCTGGCATATTCTTTGAGAATATATGGAGTAAAAATGAAGACTCGAAATAGATATTTGCGCCAATGGGTAGCATTTAACAAGGTCGCTATATGGAGCACCAGTGAGGATCGAGTTCAGTATTCCATAGTAATGGATCTGCGATAACCATTACACAACGATGGGAGGCCAATAATTTGTTAGTAAATATATGATCTCAAGTAATTAATGAAACTAATTGTTAATGAATTATGATAGATCCAGGTTACGATTCACACTCCTAAAAGGTACCCTAATTATGACATTCAATTGTATCTTATGCTTTAGTTCCAGTTTTGGAGATGTGGGAAATATGGAGTACCCTTTCATTGCTATTACACCAAGTTACATTATAACCCAGAGTGGCAGAATCTGTTATTGGTCAAATAATATCTTTAATATGCGTATTCCTTTTGATAAGACCGTGTGCGAAAACAAAAAGTTTAGAAAGAAAGAAAAGAACAATGAAAAACATATAAATATGAAGATACAATGAAACCAATGCCCAGACGGACTGACACACCATGGAAATCCATCAATCAATACGCTCAACGCCATTCACTAAGTGGAGTGGATCTCTATATGAAATTCAGCAGTGGAAATCCTGCTTCTTACTTAAACTCGAAACCTCGATTTCTGGTGCCTGTTGATATACCTACCAATTTCAACAACAGATGAGTGAAAAGAATGCCTACCAGGTGTGCGATGAAATTTAGAAAATTTCAAAAACAGATTAAGCTGATCCTCTGCCAAATTTCCTCGTATCTGGGCGGACATTTCATCCATTATCTTCACCAGGAAATTATTAACCTCATTATGTAAGATTATTATTTAACGATGCTCTCTCGTGCCTAACGTTCTCAGAATTTATGGGTGTCACCGAGTACATATTCATATGCCACTCAATGTCGATACATGTGAGCATTTGCTAAAAAGTTACCGGCCCAAACAAGAAACGGGAAACTTTTTTTTATTACTAATTCTATAACTTTTTGAAAGGTTTCAGATAAACATAAATGACGTGGGGAGTGGATATGCGAAATAACATAGACTTTTCACAGCTCACCGTGATTGCATTATTATTCTGGCAGAGAATACATTATATAAGCGTGCGAGGTACGTGGTGTAATGGTTAGAGTCGTGGAAAATGGACTCATCGACCCGAGTTCAAATCCTGGAAGAAGCTGTTTGCATTTCGCATAGCGCTTATAGACCTGGGAAAGGTATACATCCAACTACTCTCTCACCAGCTATGAGTAAATAGCAGAGAAGACTGAGCCCTAAATCTTGGCTAGGTAACCAGTCTAGGAGAAGGAAAGCTCCGAATTAAAACCTGTAAAACTCTGCTTAAGAAAACCTTGTGTCGCATCCTACTCGTGCGGAGGGGTTTGGTAAACACACACACACACACACACACACACACACACACACACACATATATATATATATATATATATATATATATATATATATATATGCTGAATCCATTCCGTCTCATCTATTAGCAAATAATTATTGCCGGCTTTCTAAATCAAGCTTCTTTTTTTTTAGACTAAGTTCAAAAGAAAGACGTTTCCCAACTTAAGGATTTCTTGACGATAAATGCATCTAAGGACGGCTGTGTGTTAACCGTAATCATTGTATCACAATTAGCAATTGATTCATACTAGCAGGATCTGTGGGTATCCCACAGTATGATAATTTAATTATTACGACGTTTGATATGCTTAGTTGAGAGCTATTGTAAAATAGTTCAATATGCGAAAACTAAAATAATCTTGATTTAATTCTCTCTCACTCATGTTTTTTTCCTTCTTTTTATCTTTTCATTATGTTTGATTGATTAGCGTTATCGTTTCGGTGCGAGTATTCATATATATGAAACACGTGTGTTAGTATATTGATAAACATTCATTCATTATCAGATTCATATAATTACAAAATTATAAATATATGGATTATTAAATTATTATTATGTATTATTAAATTATGCTCATTTGCCTTTTATTATGTTATTGTTTATTATTGTGATTAGTACAAAATAAAAAAAACACCCTGCAGGTGATGTAAAAATAGATTTTTGAAACATATTGCCTGTGGAGTGGGAGTAAAAAATCAATGTCAGTGAGTTTGTACCCTAAGTAGTAAAATCATCAAATTCATTAAAGGATTAAAAAATAAAACAATTTGCAAAGTAAACTTTAAATATGTATTAAAATAAAACAAACTATATATAGATATATAATACCAGTCATGTATTTATTAAAACTTGTTTTAAAAATCAATGAGGACTGTCTAATGTTGCATGTTCAAATTTTGAGTGTATTTATTCTATGTTATGATTATTTGGGGTAATGTGACGTAAGCAAAGACATAATTTTTTTTTACAGACAAAAACCGGAAGCGAATTTCCATTATTAACATATATTGTTTTTTATTAACCTATGTTATTGTTTAGGATTAAATTATGTTATTTATTATTATTAGATTATATCGCTTAGAATTTTCTTGCATATTATCAAATTATATTATAATTTTCTTGTTTTTTATAATCATGTCACTCCATATGTTATTGTTTATTATTACGTTGTTGCATCATTTAATTATGCTCTTACTTGTTATTATATTCCTGCATATGATTATTTCCATGCTTAATATCTAATTATGTCGCTCCGTAAGTTCTCCCTGAATATTGAAATTTACTTAGGTTTTAAAAAAATAAACAAAGACAATAATTGATCAGATGCCTTGTTCCCTTACTATAAATAAAAACTAATCAGACAGCGGTGACGTAAGGGTTAACATCGATGAAAACCGACTCGGTAACTGATTTTGCAATACATAGAGATATTTAGATGTATCTTATTTGAAACGTTTCTCTTTTTACAAAATAAATGGTAATTAAAATGTTACTTTCACACAATGCTACCGGCATAAATTTGAATTCAAATCTGTCAGCTTTTCAAATACATTTGCACTGCCTTCTGGAATTGACATTGAATAAATACGCAGTTATAATCATAGAATTTTACGTCACCAAACGAATCAATAACACAATGTTCCATGTCAACATTGCAGATACATTTGTCATTATTCTGACGGGAGACCAGATTATGTAATTGTGATTATGAATCTGTGAATCTCAGCTTTCTTGTCGCGTATACATGTTAATAGACGTTTTAATTAGAATCGGTAATGAGGGAAGGGAAAAGTTAATTGTCAAACATTATGACAGAAATGTTGATAACTGAACAAATTACATTTATATTGCTTTTAATGTTTTTATATTTTTCTCTATAAATTAAGCATATTGATCGGGAATCCTTTTTTTTTATTCCATATCAGTTGATTATTAAATTTAAATCTAATTTCACATTATCCCGCTGTGAAAAATCGTTTCCTTGATTTTTCTCCGCTCCGCCATCACAATGTGCGTCGTAAGGAAATAGTTTCGGCGAATCAAGTTCAAATCTTGTTTGAGGCTTTTGTACCTTTTATTTCACGCTGATACTTTTAGAAGGGGTAATGCGTCCTATCGTGATGCAATGGTTAGCAATCTAGTTTCGCTCATCAATTATTACTGAATAGCAAGTTTGATCCTCGTTGGATGGCCCATACTTGTGACAGTGTCACATCCTGTCCGTAGGAAGGGGTTAGTTGAAGAGGGCATCATATCGTGGTGTAAGAGTTATCCAGCTAGTTTTGCAGATCCATCACTACTGAATAGAGAGTTGGATCCTCGATCCACGATTGAAGATATGTGCATACAAAGGGAGAAAAAGAAAGAAAGAAAGAGAGAGAGAGAGAGAGAGAGAGAGAGAGAGAGAGAGAGAGAGAGATAGAGTGTGTATATGAGTGTATATATATTTTCCCATACTCACCGCTAGAAACAGGATGCGGCAAGTCACGTATTAAGTTGAGTCCAACCGTTTGAAATTTAAATATGTCCTTCTCATAAACATGTTATTTTAACAAGGTTAAATAACCTTTTCTTTCTTTTTATAGATCACTAATTACGACTGAGCATATTCTAGTAGTGACCAACCCAAGCAGAGTTTAACAGGTTTAAATTCAGAGTTTCCTTCTCCTAGACTGGTTACCTAACCAAGGTTAAAGATCCAGTCTGCCCTACTATTTACCCATAGCTGGAGAGAGAGAGAGAGAGAGAGAGAGAGAGAGAGAGAGAGAGAGAGAGAGAGAGAGAGAGAGAGTAGTTGGATCCATACCTTTCCAAGGGTATTAGCACTATGCAAACTGTAGATTCGTCCAGGATTTGAACTCAGGTTGACAATTCTATTTCCAATGACTCTAACCGTTACATTCTTGCAGATCATTCTTGAAGACTGCAATAATGATCTCAAGTGCTTTGGCATTGCTTTGGCATTGCTTTGGCCTTTCCCCTTCCAGCGGCGAAGATTTGGCTCAGGACCGCGCTATTGTGGGGAGGAAAGATCGATATAGATATTTACTAACTCCTCCGCACTAGCAAGATGTAATACATAGTCAATTTCTCAAGCGGAGTTTAACAGGTTTAATTCAGAGTTTTCCTAATCTTAGAAAGGTTGTCTAACCAAGCTTAAAGAGTCCAGTGCACCCTACTATTTACCTTAAGCTGGGGGAGAATAGTTAGAGGCATAACTTTCCCAAGATTTTAGCTCTAGTGAAAATGCAAACAGTCTCATCCAAGGTTGAAATCGTTTGACCGTGTCCCTTTCTTATGACGGGAACCATTACACCACACGCCTCCACAGATTAGATGGATTTATATTACCAAAATCATTATAACTATGTGTAACACAGACTTGGATAGCCGATTTTATTTCCTATGACAATAACCGTTGCAGACAGGGTACCTCCAAAAGTGATACAATATATGCATTTGTAAGTGGCTTTGTAATGAACATAAAAGCTTGGCAATTACACCTTAGAGGTGAAGGACCACCAATATTATTATTTTGGCTTGGTATGATGAGTTTTATCGTCCTTCCATTATAGACTAATCTAGATCTAAATGTTGGATCAAAGATGTCATAGACGGACCTCTAGTGCTTAACAATTCACCGTTGGGTCATATATTTAGTTGGAGTGGCTTTCTACATCGTTTGCAACGTCATTATCTCTTGAATTAATCTTCACGTCTGGCAGTATACATTGCATTCCTGAAAGCTGTTAGCATCAGTACAAAATGATCCCTTCTGTCGAGTGCCAAGCACAAATATATGCGGGTTTTTCTTGTTTTTTTAGGGAGTGTTGTCGTTGTCTTTGTTTATTTTTTATTTTTGTTGTTGTTATTATTGTTGTTATTGTTGTTGTGTTGTTATTGTTTTTTATATTTTGGGTTTTGTTTGTTTGTTTGTTTTTATATTTTGTTTTTGGTTACCTACATTCCCAATTCCTGTGAAATTGGCCAACAATATTCTTCTTGTTTGCTAGCATAGAGTTTCAAACAAAGCGTTGAGATAATTACTGTCATATTTTTTTCTTTTGCCCCCCCCCCCTCACCGCCTTTTCAGTTTTTTCCAATTACTGTGGTTTCGATATAGAGAGCCAATTCCAACTACAAACAATGTTTGCTTTTTAATATAAATAGCATGAGCGCTTTTTTACATCATTATCGTTGCAAGTGTCTCGTATATTAAAAATGCTACTAATTTAATGACATATCAGAGGTGCTATAAATACGCTGACTGCATCTCCTGTAGAGGAATAAAAATCCCCCTTCAACAAGGGTCCTTCTGCATATTACACTAAACTGAATTTTGGGGTCAGACCCTACTCATGTGGAATACCCCTTTGTTACTATTGATTCACAGTTCACTCTGACCTGAATGGTAGTACCTTGTATAGTTCATTACTTCTATCATCTTATAATACTTACCTTATATCTTCTTGTGTCTTTTCTCTGCTGGCCGGTCATATGTGCTTCTAAGCTGGATTGGGTCGTATATTCTCAATCTGGTTATCTCGACTGGTTTTCTTCCTTCTTCTGTTCTGCTCCTCTGTGAATTTTGATCAGTGTGTTTATTGATATTTTTTAGTAACGAACACAAATATTTCGATATTTTTCTGACGTCTTTATTTACCCATCACATATGAAGAAATATCTATCTTGGAGGGACTAACCAACCAGAGAACAACAAGTAGCTCAGTGAAAGTCCCTGTAAATTAAGAATTACCGTTATTATTGATTTCTAATCTAGCGTAATTTTACAACAACCATAAAAAAGTTTGGTTTGTTTTCTTAGTTTTAATGGCATATCAACCTATTTGATTATTTAATTCCATAGCCATCCTTGAAGAACAGTAGTAGTACTACTTTACCTTTTGCTGGTGGAATAGAGGGGGTCCATGCCTTTCCTAATTGTATTAGACTGATATTAAACGAAATAACGTGGCCGGTGTTCGAACTCGTTTATTATGATGTCAGAATCCAACACATTATCTAATACGCCACTGGGACTCCCTCTCTTAAAATCTTTGAAAATTACATAGGAATGTCAGAAAACATATAACTATATCTAAAATATGTGGATTTGATAGGAACAATCGATACCATATAGATGTATGCAAACAAATGATTATTAATATCATTATATACAGTGGTAGGTTTATTAACCAATGTCCCAACTTCCGAGTGTTTTGGGTTACGAGCCGTCACTGGTTAGATTTTTTGCTTTCTTTGGAGAATTAAAATTTGAGGTACGAGTGAGCTTTAAACAGGATTTTATTAATAAGTTCATTAAAAACTTTTACGTTTCCAAATATATTATGTCAAAAATATTAATTGTAATAAAACAAACATCAAAATATAATGCAGTACATAGTTCATTAAATTTTATTCTAGTACGTTTTTATACAATGCAGTGATATTTTTCTTATTAAAATAAAGTAACAACACAATTGGGTTGTCTTTGCGTGTGGTTTGGAACGGATAAATGGTATTTCAGTTGTTTTCATTGGGGAACTTGATTTTATACGAGGAAATTGAATTACGAGCGGAACAAATTAAATTCGTAAGTCAAGGTACCACTGTAGTTAAGGATACCATATAATTCTGTATGAACCTTTCGTATTTAATAATAAGCATTAGATAAATTATAAGGAGTTGATAGGCAGTTAAATAAATTAACCAAACCATATCTCATCATTTAGGGACAGTTGATCTTCTTAAATTCTGTTCACTTACAGATATGCATATAGTGTTCGGTTTGTAAATATACTTCCAAAAAAAGAATAAATAAATAAATAAATAATAAAACAACCCGGACGGTATAAAAAATCAATGTTATAAAGAATATTGCCTGAGAGTTTGTACAATAGATAATCAAATTTATTAAAAATGAAAAATAGAATAAAATAAAATAAAACAATTTAAACTTAGTTCTGATAGCTTAAATATATATTAAGATAAAACAAAATATATATAAAGTTTGCATGCTCAAATTTCGAGTGTATTTATTCTACGTTACGTCGATTTTGAGTAAGCAATGACGTAGTTTTGTAACAGACATGTGCAGACCTAATCTAGATTATTGATAGGCCAAAGCTCCGAGTAATTTCTCTCGACGGTATCAAGTGTCCATATAGAGCTGATGAATGTAAGTTTTCCTGGTCGGCTAACACTGGTGTTTACATGTGTGGGAGTTCATAGGAGAACTTTGCTTATGAGTTTATCCTTACTTCTCCAGAAGCACCTAGCATCTTGTTTGTGTTACCTCGATGGATTATAAGACGGGAGGTATCTGGCCGAATAATTGCTATTTGTAGAGTGTTGATTTCATGATTGAAACAAAAGAGTATGCAGCATCATTGTGTAGTTCCCTTTTATCCGAGTGTTTTTGTTTGTGAGTCAAATTGCTGCCACATAAACAGTTAAACTTATTCAAAAACATGTTCATATCTACCAACCCCTCCGCACGAGCAGGATGTGACACACGGTCAATTTTTTAGGTGAAGTTTAATAGGTTTGTATTCAGAGTTTTCCTTCTCCTAGACAGGTTGAGTAACCAAGGTTAAAGGGCCCAGTCTACCCTGCTATTTACCCATAGCTGGAGGAAGAGCAGGTGGATGCATACCCTCCCAAGGGTATTAGCGCTATGTGGAATATAGACAGCCTCGTCTAGTATTTGATCTTGGATCGACGAGTCCATTTCCCACGACTCTAGCCATTACAACACGTGCCTCTATAATTCAAAAAACATTTTAAATAATTCAATAGCCTTTAGATAAAAGTGATTTCTAAGAAAACATAAATTCATATTTTCACGCTTGTTTAAAATATTATCATTTATCAGTTGATATTAAGCCAGTGTTGTGCAAAATGAAACCAAACTTTGTCGCATTGCTTCCAAAACCGATTTAAATAATTACGTGGTATTAAAACATATTAAAAGGAGTGTAATGTGAAAACAATGGTTGTCATTTAAATTGTTTGTCATTGCTTAAAAATACTGTTCTAATACCGATTGTGATATAGCGCATTCGCAGGTGTTTGCTGAAAGCAAGATTTTATTTACATTAATTTCCATTATAATTATTACATCCTTATTACACGCGAAGTTGCAATTATATTGGCTAAACACTAATGCGAAAATTTCATTAAATCTAATCACCGAGTTTAAAAATCGTTATTAACAAATTAATTTCGCTTATCTAAGTACGATCTCTACTTTAAAAGTTCATATAAACATTTAATTATATTTTGTATACGTATCTCGACTAGAAACAGTTGACATTACATTTCCTTCATTCTCATCTCGATTTGTTTTAACACGCGACGTTGTATTCTTATGTTGTAATTTTCTTTTCTATTACTTTCTTACTTACTTACGCCTCCCCTTCTCACCCCTCTCTCTCTATTTTATAGTTGAAAGGATTTTTACAAATACAACCAGAGGTTTTGAGACAATGGGTCTTGGACATTTTGAGAGTATCCATTAATCTCAATATACCCTCTACACATAGCGGACTGTTATAACCATCTCTGTTGCTCTACTAAAAATGGAAGCGGGTGGTGTAATTGTTATTGTCATTGTAAATGGAAACTGCAAGACGATTTTCAATCCTGGACGAGGCTGTTCTCATTTCATAGAGAAAAGTAAGCATCCAACTATACTCCCTCCAGCTATGGGTAAAAAGCAGGACAGACTGTGTTATTTAACCTTGATAATGCAACCAGTCTAGGAGAAGGAAAAATCTGAATTTAAACCTATTAATCTCCGCTTACGTAATTGACATTGTCTCATATTCTAATCGAGCGGAGGAGTTGATAAATATATATATATTCAAAACGTTTCGACCACGGTACTCTCTGGTCATCATTAGGTGCCTTTGGTCGTATTCATAAAACTTTGGGGAATTCAAAAATTAACCTTTTATTTGAATTACATTCAGAAATTAATATTTCGTTTGAGTTCAATACCTGGTCCCGTTTCGAAAAACTGTGCCAAAGAAAAAAAAGTTGTCGATGCAAGACAGCACAAGATATGGACGGCGGATTTAGATAAAGGGTTAAATTCTGAATTCCAGACATTTTACTGAGTATAACTAAAAGCACCTGAGAATATCACGACTGCAGTTCGAACTCGCTAACAACGATATTTATTTTATTTTAATTTTTCCTCTGTTAAAGTTTGATGTGAGACGACATAAAAAAAGGGGGGAGATTTCCAAGGAGGTATAACACACCCAACAAACAAAAACAAGCAAAACAAAAAATGAATGCATATATATCCTGGAATAATTATTATCATATATATACTGAGCATCAGTTGTTTTGCAATATACATTACCATGAACACTATGTGCACATGGCTTACTGCCAATACTGTCAAACTCCGAGTCATCTACTTCCCCTTCTACTAACCATCAGAATCAAGAATTATCAGGAAGGTCCCCTGGGGATTCATAAATAGATGTTCGGTTGTTCTATTATGGAAAACCAATCAAGCCACCAATGAAAATTTACAAAATAAATCGCTATTTTTGGAGCACGCTAATTTGGACTCTACATAAATGCCGCAATATCGCTCAACCTGTTCGTGAGTTGGGTTGGCACATAGTTGAACTGAAAGATGCTGCAACTATCGTAGAAGACACTTGCCACGAAGAAATAAAATGTTATCTCCAAAAGGTGTTGCTGTTTATTATGTCCGACAAAGTAGTCATTTACTAAATCTTAGATGTGTCATATGGCTAGATGTATGGAGCACATACTGAGTCTCGAACTCACTTGTCATAGTTTTGTTAGCCTAGCTGGACCATATGACCTTTAGGCACCCCTTTTGCGATTTCGATTCGTGAGGACATTTTTTCTATTTACACCTTCAAAATCCAGTTAAATGTTAACAGACGATTTTTAGATTTTTTTAAACTATAAAACTAATCCCTAACCCTAACCCTAACTTTAACCCCTAACAAACTGAAAAAAGTGTTCCCACGAGTCGAGATCGCGGAAGGGGTGCTAAAGGTCATATGGTCCGCCTAGCTTGACAATAATTTCATCAGGAGAATTACCAGGCAAAGTATCGTTTACATGAATGTTGGAATTGCACATGACGTAACGGTTATCATCGTAGAAAATCGTCATGAAGATCCCAGTTCAAGACTTGGACGAGGCTATATGCGTTTCATTTCGCGCTAATAAGTGTTAAGAATCCATATTTTCTTTTCCGCAGCTATGGATAAATAGTCAGACAGTCTGGGATCTTTAGCCATGATAAGCTAACTGGAACGAGAATGAGTTAACCAAAATGTTCGCTTTATCATATTTACAAGAAAAACAAGATTTGGCATTAGATATCCCACAATGGATGATATGACAGGAAACAAAATAATCAATTAACCAACCAACCAACTAACCATCCTAGGTATATAAATATCCACAGCGGGTTCGATATGCTGTTAACATCACTATCTCATGCCGAATTGTTGTGAGACAACAGCAGACATTCTTTTCTCGTGTCTGCGTTTATCTGTTTCTTTGCCAAGTTGAATCTTTAACGTCGTGGTCTTATTATACAATGTAATTTCTTGCAGCTGTTAACCAAAGTTACTCAATGGACAGTTAATTAATAATTGATTAATTAGTGTTTTTCTTCGATGTGTGTGTTTATGCTACTAGTTAGCATTTGTCTTGTTTTCTTGTTAACACATATATAACTGTAAGCACAGGAGTAAACAGAACACAAATAACAAATACTAATATAATTCAGTATTTGCTCGTTAAATGAAGTCACGTTTTAGTTAAGTAATTTGTTAATGGTTACTATCGAAATGATATAGCTTGCATAAAAATGGCCACTTTTGCGATTCCTTTCAAATTCTGTCTTTCCTTTTTATAGAAGTCTGTTTGATTATTGTCTTGGATATAAGCCATAAACAACTTCCAGTCGGAAATGAATACCCATTGTTGTTACAGAGTTGTAAAATGTATTTTCTAATCTTATTATAATGGAGATTGTGTGTTTGTCTGTAATCGAAACTATATTAGTACTCAAGTCACAATTCCCTTGGTTATTTACATCATAATCCCCATGATTTCATCTTTATTTAAACCTCCATTATTAATAAAAATTGTTTCACATTATCAATACTAATAATAACATGCAATTGTATTTATATACACATCAGAATAGCGTACCAGTGTGAACGGGAAGGCTAATTTGCATATTGATATTAAAAAACTGATTTAATAAATATGTACATAGTATTATTAATTTCTAATGGCCTGGTTTTATCTTAATGAATATGATCAAAATTCCCGGGGATAAATCTGAAAAAGAAATTTATAAACAAGAATGAATAACTAACATTTTATTCTTTCCTTCCTATTTTAAGTAAATGGTAAAATTAAGAAAATTTAGCAATGATAGCGGGGAGTGGTGGAAGAGCCAGTTGAAGTAGTTCTATTTTTAGATTATACCCACTCTGTTTCAAATATTTTATTTGCATTCTCATTTTTTTCATTAGCCTTTCTAATTTAATATGACATTCTATTGTATTACAACTTAAATACTTGCAACCGGAGGGTGCATATATTTGCTAGGTACTATAATTCACGTAATCCGGTAGTCCCTATTGTGTAGTAACTTATGTGATGGACTGCAAAAAGACAAAACATTTAAACATTGCGTATTAAATCCTGAGTGGCTCTACACCAACTGCAAAAGATTGGGCTCATTTGGAAAGAATTGGTAAAAGTTATTAGATTACAAAACGATATCGATATTTTTGAAACACTACTTACATTTATATCTGCAGTAGTAGCCACATTGGATCCACTAGAGGATAAAAGCATTTTCCTATTCTTTGCATGTTGACATTGATTGTACTTGCCTCTGCCGTCGATTACTAGGAAATAGCAATCTCCTCTTTCTATCATCAGACATGCCGTTTTGTACTATGCTTGTTATTTTGAGGTAGCATTCAATTAACCTTTTGCACCGGCGGTTTACCGTCCTACCAGTGATGTGCTCTAGCCACTTTCATTTCTCTTGTTCAATAATTTATATATCTCTTACTTTAGTCTGTTCTCTAATCGATGTTGATCTCTTTTATCTCTTATTCATAGCATTGCACTTTCAGTTGATCTCGGCTTGATACCAAGTATCTTTTTTTTTTCCTAGTGATGCAGTTAATTTCCATGTTTCGCAATCATATGCTGTCCTGTTTATATTAAATGCTTTCTATCCTATTGTTATACAACTTTTATTTTATCTCGTTTTATTTTATTCTCAGGCACTTTCTCTATTTTATTATTATTTTGTCCTGCGTAGTTGTATTCTCCAACTTCTTCCAGAATCCGACCTTCTATTTTCAGATTACGGTCAAGTCACACAGAAATCACTGTCTCCCGCTAGATCATCGAAGTGAAGCTGCGATGAGCCTTTTCTATTCTTAATTGGGTGACCACCTAAGCAACAGCTGGTACTGTAAGCAACCTTTGTTAGTTGTTTATAAAAATGATATCATTCAGTATCAAATGATGTTGGAATCCGTGAAGCCATTTTGGTAGGGAATATCTTGCTGTTGTTGTTGTTATTGTTGTTTTTGTTCTTGTTAAAAAAAACTCCAGTTGTTAATACAAAGTCTGTATTATTTCTGGTGTTGATCCTAAGTCTGTACTCGTTTTGGTTTAATTTAAGGTCTGTTGTCTTTTTGATGATATATAAGTCTGACATCAGTAATAAGCTCTGGTGTTAATCCAAGGATAAATCTTTCTGCTAAAAGCGTCATGTCAGAAGGTAATATTAAGCACAGTGCAAACAATCTTAAATGCTTTTTTCCTGTCATCCTATTGGTCAATATTACCGGAAATTGCTGCTTATCTTTGGTAGAGTCGATACTCAATAGAAGTGGCGATATTACTTACATCTTATACCCAAGATATGCCAACAAATAACCCGAAAATAGTTGATATGCAGTAAAACCAACTAACCTGTAACCTGTTTATTTTTACAATAGTTTTTTCGGAACGTTAACTTATAACCTAGATTGTGTTTATATATATGTACTTGATTAAATCTATTTTTATATTACCTTTATTCAACTGATTTAGGATTAATTCGGACTCTTTCAATTATTTTGATATTTGTATTATGTCAACAAAATGCAAGCACGTTGTATAATGGGTATCGTCGTTTGAAACTAACTCGGCAACCCAAGTTCACTCCTGGACAAGGCTGTTTGCATTTCACATAGCGCTAATACCATTGGAAAATATATACATCCAACTAGTATCTCTCTAGCTATCGGTAAAATGTATGGCAGACTAGAATCTTTAACATTGGTACTGTCAACTAACACATTATTATCTGTTAGGTATCCAAGGCGAAAGAACTGTTAGTATTTATTTACTTTGTAATACATTAAATTACATTTACGTTTTTAAATTTGAGCTATAAAATAAGAATAAAAAGGACTATATAGTGTCCTAATAAATAGTTAGTCGGAGTAAAGGCACACTCTGAATTCAAACTTGATAAACCTGCTTAAAAAATTGAACTTGTGCCAGCGGTTAGTAAATATATATGTCATCAGCAAATTTACCATTACACAACATTTCTCTATATGATATAATAACGCTTATAAATAGACTTACACACAACGTACATATATATATATACATATATATATATATATATATATGTGTGTGTGTGTGTGTGTATGCGTGCGTGCATGTTTATTTGTGCGTGTATGCGTGTATGTGTGTGAGCAGACGTTGTGTGTATATTTACTCATCAGAGTAATATATATATATATATATATATATATATATATATATATATATATATATATATATATTAAAAGTTTAAAGAATGTTCGCCAATTTTATGTACCACTTATTGCTTAATGTTTCACGCACATGCAATTTTAAGTAATGGGCGGTACATAAAAGTGTCAGTTAGTTTACCGAGACAGTGACAAGTCAAGGCATACATTTTGTAGCAAACTGTAAGCCGCCTCCCTCGTAAGGGGTGGTGGTCAGGTGATGATCTAGACTTCCTCTATCGCAAAAACGTACCACCTGTTCTAATACACTTCCTGACAGTTTAAGGGCAATAACATCAGAAATAATGTGGGGGAGTTTATTTTTTTTAACCACGTGTATATATTTTCCTTTCTGGTATGGACAATATCTTTTCGTCGTCGCTTCGAACCTTGTTCGTTTATTCATCTCCTCAACTTTATTCGGGAACTGTAGAGACTCCACTGTACAACAGTTATTCTTGTGTAGGGTTTTCATGCAGGTGAAATTATTATCTCTGTAAAAGATGGATTTTTGCTTATTGTTCGGTGCAATATGTTTTGTTTTACAAATTTGAATTTTTAGATTAAGCATGTACAGCATTAGATACCGTATACCCATGTATACAGTGCTATATTTATTTATTTATTAGGAAATGTGTGATATAGCCAATGTCCTGGTAAAAGCGTGCGTAATGCGTTAAAATACACTAAAATAAGAACAGACACCATAAAACTAGCGTAAATAATTGAGGAAGAACACAATTATCGCTAAACTTAAAAAAATGATAAATATTAAAAACAAACCTTAATCATATTTATCAATGTATAATGAATACTGCGGAGCTTCCTGACTGCGTGGAGTTTTTTCTTCACATTTTATTGTGTAAACCCTCTGCAACGAGCTGGGTGAGACGCAACATCAATTTCTGTGGCGGCGTTTAACGGGATTGAATTCAGAGCACCACCAACTAAATGTTTTATCGTGCTGTTCTCTCACACTTTTATTTTTTTTAATTCGTATTTACTTTATTCTTTAAATAAAAACTGCCCACAAATATGGGCAATTCTGTTGTTTCTTGTTTTTTTTTTCAATTCATTTAGCTAATGAGAACATGGATTTTGAAACAGATTACGGTCAAATTCTACACACCACACACACACACACACACACACACACACACACATACACACACACATACACACACACACACACACACACACACACATATATATATATATATATATATATATATATATATATATATAAATAAAGAAAATTTATATAAATCCGTTAGTGTAAATGTATAAAAATGGTGAACAATATGATTTAAGTTGAAAGTTGATATTTATTAAGCCGACGCTATAGCGTTTCAGTTTTATTTAATTATCAATGGGACTGTTTATCATATAAAAGAAAAACTGTTGACAAGCAAATGTTTGTAAGCCTTTGTTTATTCTATGTAAATGCTTTAGTAGATATTCGAATAAATATATATTCATTCAGCCAAATTTTGCTGGAGGTCGTGGAGATTCGCGAATATTTCACATTCAACAAGATCGTATTCGAGTCAGAATAAACCGAATCGTTCCGTATCTCTCAGCTTATTTTAGCCCTACACCTGACCTCGACACTGTCCAACCACAAAGTCCGAGGGCATGGAAAACTGGAGCTTCGTTTATTGGAGTTCTTAGAACAAATAACCTCATCTTCTGCCTGTTTAGCTGGTACGGTTGATCCCCTCTCAAAACCACTTAGATGACTGATATAATTATAACAATTCTGGCAACATTCTGTAAATTTCTGATTTCCCACAATGCAGCAAAACAAATTATCACGTCTTTTATCGCAGTTAGACTTCCGGTCAGAGATTTACCTTTGACATTCGAGCCCTTACTGGTTGCTATGATTTTTTAATACTTATAAACACCCTATATACATTTTAGTCCTAGCTTACGATATTCATTATTCACCATATAAATACACACACACACACACACACACACACACACACACACACACACACACATATATATATATATACATTACTATAAATAGTATTATATATAT
This sequence comes from Doryteuthis pealeii, assembly GCA_023376005.1. Classification (NCBI taxonomy): domain Eukaryota; kingdom Metazoa; phylum Mollusca; class Cephalopoda; order Myopsida; family Loliginidae; genus Doryteuthis; species Doryteuthis pealeii. The sequence goes on along the minus strand of CM042137.1, from coordinate 95,903,359 downwards.
ATATATATATATATATATATATATATATATATATATATATATATATATACTGTTTAGGAAATATAAATGATAGAAGTGAGTCCGATTTCCCAACAATTTATGTATTATAAATATAAAAACATTATTATCGTTCATAAGTAGGTATACTCCTCTCATTTTCTTTTTGATGAAATGTTCCATTTCCTCTAAAAAAAAGATACCAGGGTTTTTTTTCTCGTGGAAAATTATAATATCAAATGGTTATGATATATCTGTGTTAAGGAATATATTATAAAGTTGGTATTTGGTATATTATCGCAGTAGTAGCTGGTACGTCGAATAACAGTACATCTTCCGAGTGTAGTCTGGCGAGTAAGTTTAGGCTGGTAGGCTTAGACTTAGGCGCTTGTACTACCAGTGTCGAATATTTATACATGACACTGTCCAATCAGATTATAGTGAGGGGGCACCAAGGTATTTACATATTCATTACATCAGGTTATTATGAGGTATTTCTACATTACTAATCAGATAATAATGTGTGATTTGACGGAGGATAATATTGAACAATAACATGAGGGACATTTTCAAAATACCTGGTATTCAATTTAAAAGAAGGACTGGCTAGCACGATGTAAGCCGGTAGAAGTATTATGTAGGGGTTTGGTAGGTTGCTTTCTGAGTAAAACCCAAACAAATCTAGGTCTAACAGAAAAAAAAATATCATACGAAAAATGTGGAAGAACACAGAAACAGTTACAAAGTGGTTGTGGTACATACAGTAAATAGAGACATTAAAATTAAAATACCAAATACATTGGAAATGATTTTATCATAAAATTAACAAATACATTGGATATGATTTCATTATAAAATACCAAATATATTGGAAATGATTTAACTATCAAATACCAAATACGTTGAAATGATTTTATTAGAAAAATATAAAAATACATTGGAAATGATTTTACTATGAAATAACAAATATATATACATACACACACACACACACACAGAAAGATAGACATAATGGGGCTGTAAAACAAAAGAATATAATCCTATATCATTGATTAAAATTAGCTTACAAAACACAAATGAGAAAAGGGGTTTGATTGGGGGGGGTCAAGAAAAAGTAACACAAAAAGAATAAAAATCTTAAATAACAAGTGATGATAAAAAATGTCTTCTTGAAAAATAAACAAATAAAACAAGAAAAAAAATTCAATGAAACAATAAAAAAAAAAGATAAAAATAAGATGGTGGTAAGATCTATTCTCCATAGGACACCGTTGAAGTTAGTGTAAATAAAAATGCTAATGCGTAAAAGTCGAAATTGAAACACAAACGGCCAAAATATTCATAGTGAAATTTACCAGCTTAGAAGACCAAAAACAGTTACTCAAATAAGATTCTGACCAAATACGTAAAGTACGAAACCCGAAGCTAGTTAAAATTAGTTGGCTGCCACGCAGAAAAAGCTGATAAATAACGATATTGGGTGCAGGCAGATACATGATATATTACTGCCGGGTTATTATAGCGAGGGGGTATGATGTTGAAAAGTCCCAAAACCTCCAATGAACTCAAAACATCACTGATGACGCATTTAATCGCATCTTAGGGGTGTATTTTGCTAAAAAAGAATGTGGTTATTTATAACAAAACTCCAAAATAAAATTGCGACAACCCTAAAATGAAAAATTGCACAAATAGCGAGGTTGCTTATTTTTGGACTAGCACATATTCATATTTTTGTTTATATTTTTTAGCGCTGTGGATTATGGTATTGATTAGCAATTAATTATATCTAATTTGATTAAATAATGTTCCAATAGAAATGATATAATTCCAGTATGTTTGGTTTGGAAGAAAATTCCCTGTATTTTTTAATAAAAAGCAAACTGTTAGGTGCGTTCTCAGTTATGGTTTATACTCTAGCTTAATTTTTATTTCTATTTTTCGGACGTTATTTACCGTTTGAAACTTAATGTGTCCAATAGAAATGTCTCTCTGTAAGGCTGGGTTTATGTCAGTTTTTTTCTTGATCTCTTTTTTCATAAAACAAACAGTCCTTTGACTAAATAAAAAGCAGCTAAAGCTGAAAAACCTGTTTCATTCATCTTTGTCACGCTCTGAAAAAAGCTGCTTCCGACCAATTGTAAACTATTCTTTATAAACTGATAATTTCCACTCTTAAATACAAAGCGATTATAGACCAATAAGATTCTATAGCTGACGTTTACACTATGTTTTTTTTTAAATAATAAATATCTTAAAAAGAAAACCTGTGCTGCGATGACCTCTCGCAAGAACAGATTCAACAGAATATTAATATTTTTTTTAATATCACATATACTCTGAGTCATGAGCCCTAAATTTATTCTATGTTTATAGTTATACAAAATATGTATTCTAGAATAAAATAGATATTATATCTCGGATATATATTAGTGTACTACGATACAAAGAACGGAGCAATATAAGGAGTAAGTAAGAAGTGGCTTTAAGAACAATGAATGAGACGTTATTTTTCAGAAGACAAGGTGAGAGTACATATATATATATATATATATATATATATATATATATATATATATATATACACATATATATATATATATATATATATATATATAGCGAATTAACAGATATATCAAATGATGGTATCTCGAGGTTCTTTTGTTTGTTGAAGATTACTTAAAATCATGTGATGTGTACATAATTTTCTTATCCATTGACTTGTATATCATGTTGTTTTATATTTAGTGAATATGACTTAATCTCATGAGACCATATTGACCAGTCACGCTGAAAGGACTGACCTATGTTACTTCACTGAAGTTGAGGAGCCTGTTCAGTACTAAAATTGACGACCATTTAGCAAAAGCAGGTGCTGTCAGCCACCTAATGCCCTTGTGTTTGACTCAGCAAAAACCAGTACATAATAAGACGTAAACCTATTTGACAAAAACATTTCCTTTTTTTTTTTTCATTCAATGTTTGCGTGACGTACACAGCATTATTGTGTTTTGCGTTTTTTCCCATTGACATTCACCATCATTTTCCCATCAGTTGTCAGATTTATATTGACAAATGCTTTCATCATATACTTATTATCATTTTTTGACTGATGTGCTTTAAGCTGTCGTAGCATTTTTGGGGTTGTATCTATCACTGTCCATTAGAAACTGACAAAAAAAATGAAAGTAACAGCCTCTATTAGGACATTTCTTGTATCCTCCTTCTTAATACAGAGTTCAGAACACTGAAGACAAAAGATTCTAAGCAGAAATATATCTATTAACCCAACTCTCCACCACAAACAGGATAAAAAAAACGTTAATAGAGTTTAACAGGTTTTAATTCAGAGATTTTTCTTCTCCTTTATATATTGCCATGCCATGGTTAAATAATCCAGCATTGCATTTATCTTTACCCATAGCTGGAATGAGAATAGAGTGATGCATAACTTTCGCATTCTGTGGGTGACGATAGCCGAGCAGTTAAGCTGTTCAACTGCTGCTGAATCGATCCGGTTTCTATCTCGGCTGTAGGTAGCTCACAAATGTCTAGCCACTCTGAAGGGACTTGATAAGTCAAAACACGTGTCTGTGGATGACACTATATATATATATATATATATATATATATATATATATGAGAGAGAGAGAGTAATTATTTAGTCATTCCCATCAGGTCTGATGATGGGAACGACTAGATAATTCCTCTAGGTTCTCTGAAGTAGTCTATAATGCTACCAACCTAAATCTTTATTTTTTCTTAATATAATTTTGCTTGTGACTCTGACAATAAGAGCACACAATGAGCTCTGCAAATTACGACAATTGAAAAACTACTACGTCTTCATTGCCATTACTCTGACTTGGAGTGTTAGGGTCCCATCTATGGTTCAAATAGATCTGTTTGATAATTATTAGTAAGGGATTTTTGCTATGTGAAATGTAAAAACCCTCATTGATAACTTAAACTCTAATCGCCGTGTCAATTTCATTCTGCGTTGGTTAAAAATATATATAAACACTGAAACGCTCTAACATTAAGAAATAAACATATACCTTGAATATTCATTCTTTCATATGTCTATACTTACATAGCGTCGGATTTATTTCCATTGTGTTTAATATATATATATATATAAATATAAATATAAATATATATATATATATATATATATATATATATCTTATTATAATGGAGATTGTGTGTTTTTCTGTCTGTAACCGAAACTAAATCACTACTCAAGTCATAATTCCCTTAGTTATTGACGTCACATTCACCATGAATTTATACTTATTTTTACCTCAATTATTAATAAAATTGTTTCACATTATTAATACTGTTAACCATATCTACATACTAATAACATGCAATTGTATTTATATATACAACAAAATAGCGGTTTACAGTGTGAATGGGAAGGCTAATTTGCATATTGATATTAAAAATGTAATTTTAATAAATATATGCTTAGTATTATTGGTTTCTAACTGTTTGGCTTTATTTTAATGAATATAAGCAAAAATCTCTTCAATGAATCTTAAATGAAATCTATTAACAAGAAAAGATAACTGTACTTTTATTCTTTACTTCCTATTTTAACTAAATACTTAAATTAGAAAAAATAACAATGAAAGACGAGAGTAATGGAAGAGTAAGTTTCAGTTGTTCTATTTTTCGATTATATCCCCCTCTGTTTCAAATCTTTTTATCTGCATTCTTATTTAGTTTCATTAGCGTTTCTAATTTAATACGATATTTCATTACATTAAAACTTAAATACTTGCACCCGGAGGGTGCATATATTTGCTAGTATATATAATGCAAGTTGTGTCATAAAATTATCGGGTTTGAAGCTGTATTTACCAAAATAGAAATTAACAATGAATGCTACGTTATATTTTTCAGAATACAAGGTGTTTCATATAAGTGCCAAGATTGAAGCTGTATTTATCAAGATGTGAATGAACAATGAATTGAACGTTTATTTTTTCAGAATAAAATGTGAGTCAGAAAGTACAAATAATCTCGATACGTTTTTGACACACCTTTTATATATAGTATCATAAGAAAGTGAAGGCATCTTTAAAGAGTTATTTTTTATAATAAATTGCTATTCATGTATCTATATAATCTATCTAATTCCAAATATTATATATATATATATATATATATATATATATATATATATATATATGTGTGTGTGTGTGTGTGTGTGTGTGTGTGTGTGTGTGTGTGTGTGTGTAATATAGTTTGATTTCATGTACTGGTGGAAATAATTTTCATAAACTTGCAACTAGATCTATTTGTTCTTTATATGGGACCCTAACAGCTATTATCCCTCAGTGTCAGAATGAATCCTGGAGTAACTGCACATTTCCAAGTGTTCCAAAATTGAAACCTCACAAGGATATGGAGTTTAGTTTCATAACCTAGACTTAGAAATAAGTTTTTGTTACATTTTCCTTAACTTTATGTGTTTCAACAAATTGGTAGAAATAATTTTCATTAATATCATGTCTATCAATCAATTAGAATAAATAAATTCATATGTAATAATAACCCTAAGTGACAGCTCTCAGGCTCTCAAAAGATTTTTAAGAATCGGGGCTTGTGAGGAGAGCAATTTGATGATTGTTATCAGGATAATCATATTCATTCTAGGGCTTGACAAGCTACCTCTCAATCCAAAAGTAAGATATAATGTGGAGTGCTGCCTGTCATGGAAGTATCTTCTATTCGGTTTATGGACCACACAACTATTATGGTCTTGTACACTGTCATACAGTTCATCAGGTACAACCAACAGGTGTACCAATTTTGTATTTGGAGGTCTTACCCGTCTGCCAATGTACATTCAAGGCTGACAGCGTGTTTAAATATATATATATAGATGATTTTATATATATAGATGTGTTTTATATATATATATATATATATATATATATATATATATATATATATATATATATATGATAAGTTGTAAACACATAAGTTGTAAAAGTCACTAGAAGAGGAATATTAACCTACTCTAAACAAATCGTAAAATTTAAGAAGTCTGTTTGGTGTAGGGGTTATGGCACCCGCCTGTCAGCTTGGCAGTCCGGTTTCAAATCACGCACAGGGCGGTCTTCCTATCTATAGCTCTGCTGATGAGGCCTAATAGGCCGAAATGTACATACAGAGATTGATTTTTCTCGATTTGTTTAGCCATACATTTAAATAGGCATTCCCGCCTAATCAATTAATTATTAATTAATTAATTTTCAAAATTAGGTACGACTCCAATTAAGCACATATTCTCCCAAATATATATATATATATATATATATATATATATATATATATATATATGAATAGGTTTTTGGTACAAGAGAATTTGTATAACACTAAAAGTGGAGGAATCATATGTAATTTGGGAGAATATTTTATTAATGAATAAAATATAAAATAAATGGGGGGGTTTCACGAAGGCCTTTTCAACCGGATCTTTTCAAGTGATACACCGGTGACGAATAAAAGTCAAATTGTACAATAATTTTGTAAGAAACGAATGGGGGTGAGCCAGAGGGGACGAAAAAAAAAAAAAGGAGAAAAAGAAAAAGGGGGAAAGAGGGGGTTATGTTTGAACCCTAGATGGAAATAGGGTTGGAAGTGTCTCCCAATAAATAGAGGGAGTGCTTTGGTGTCTGTTTGCACAGAGTAGGCCGGAAAAAGGAGATGTAAACAGCTTCAAGGATGGTTAAATGCTGTTTTGACCTAGCCCTGTGCAAAACAGAGAAGCACTCATCTGAGTAGTCCCTTCTACAAGCATTTATAGAGAGGTGCTCGGCTATGGACGAGTCGAATGCTTGGGAAAGCCTGGATGTATTATTATTCGTAATGGCATTACGAAGTGTGCGTGGGACGTGTTGTTTGATTCTGATTTCGAGCCTCTGGGATGTACGTCCAACATATACCGAATTACACCGGCATTTAAATTTATAAAGTACATTACTTTGGTGGAAGGTTGGAAGTACATCCTTATGAAAGGACCGAAATGCAGGACGAGTAGTTATTATTGGCCGCACTTTCACTGCATTGTAGCAACGCATAACTGAGGAGGAGATCTTATTAGCAAT
>CM042137.1:95886241-95888741 GCA_023376005.1 Doryteuthis pealeii | reverse complement strand
ATTCATACTGTCGGATTCACTTCCATTTACCTTTCATATATATATATATATATATATATATATATATATAATATAATATATATATATATATATATATATATATATATGAAAGGTAAATGGAAGTGAATCCGACAGTATGAATTAAACATTTTTTAGAAAAAAAAACAAACAATGATGTTATATATATATATTATATATATATATAGTATATATATATATATATATATGAGGTGGCGCCAAGCCGTTATGGTTAGTGTTGTAGAATATATATATATTAGGCGGCCTAATGTCGGTATCAGCCAGACAACAAGGGAGTCTACCCCTTTTCATGATCCCCTAGGACCAAGGAGATTATTTTAGCCTCTGAGTTGAGTGCCTACACCTACCATCAGCTCCCTCACTTACAGCATATATCTCTGTGCTACTCATATGCTGGGTTGGCGAGGGACAGTGTCGAACCGGGAACCTTGTGATTCCTAGGGCGGATGCACTACCGACTGAGCTAAATCCGTTTTGCTCTGTGTGTAGAGGGACGCAAATGATTTCATATAAGTTAATATTACTGTAGCGTTTGTTTGTATTCGCCTGGTGGAGTTGTCTGCCCCTTTTAGTTTGATGATGCCCGCTAGGGCACCAGTATTTAAGCGCCGGTTTCCAAACACTTTCGCCCTCTTTTATAGTTTCAGCAACTACGAGCCACATGGGGTAGATTCTATCTAAACTCTCGTGGGGCTCCGCCCCCTTACATTACTGTAAGTCCTCACAGCATGGAACTATTCCTAGTCTCATGTCTGTGCCTTTTATGTATATTCTGTATCATTCATGAAATGTGTCTATCTTTAATTTGTGTACCTCTTTTTATATGTACTCTTTATTGTATCTACTGTTATCCATTGCTGTGTTATTAAATGTTTGTCTATTAACCTTCGTCGGAGTTATTTGTATCCAAAGTATGTATAACTTTGCACCTACTACATTAACAAATGCTGCAACTGATATAACTGCTGACTCTTTCATACTATATTAACTACTGGAGTTCAACCTATGCAAATAATTATAAGAGATGAATATAATGTGCACACAGTCTTTCAACATTTTAATCTCTTCTTTTATGCAGGTTTTCGCAATTTCTGTTTATGAAAATATGAAGACATTGATATCTGTCTTGACTTTTCGACTTTCGTTTCTCTCTAAAAATACAAGCATATTCCGTATAATGCCAGACATTTTAAACGCCCGTGTTCAGGCCAAATTTTACAAATAAAAAAATGAAAATTAATAAAATGCAACTGTAAATCGCAATTATAACATGTTACTCCGATGTGATGGGAGTCCCAGTGATGTAGTAACAAATGTGCTGGTCTTCGACATTGTAGCAAGCGAGTTCGAACTCCTGTCACTCTACTACGCCCACTTTAGTGTATCCTCTTGGAAAAGGCATGAAATCCCTCATCCCAAAATTATGGGTTCAAGGGTTCTTCTTCAGGGATATATTTGACATTAAATGACCACAAAGAGTGACGTGCCATTATAAAAAGAAACCAAAACCAACCGAAATCTGTAATGGACATGCATTTATATTATTATCATTATTTTACTCCTTTCACACCAGCTCTGATGGTTTTCACTGGGGCATAAGTGTCAGTACGTCTCCTCGGGTTTCCAGGACTCTTAAAGGTACTATTAGCGGAGTTTCCAGGACTATTAAACTATCTTAGCCGATTTAATAGTGTTCTAGTTCATGATATCAGTTCATGGAGTTTCTTTACCAGAATCTTGGAGTCTATTCAAAAGACCCCCAACTACGAATGCGCTATCACTGATATCTTCCTGTTCCAGCTTTTGGCGTTTCTTTCACTTTTTACAATGATCTGAGTGAGACCAGATCCTCGCAGGTCCCCATGATCTTTCTGATATTCTTGCTGATCTAATCCAATACTGTTCCTGTCGTCTCGCATTTTTTCCATACATAGAATTGTCCATTTCCTCCATTCGTTTTGAAGCCTTGTAAGGTACTGTTCCAAGGGACACGACAAAATATAATATCACCCACACTTTCATGTTCCACAATCTTTTTTCCAACTCCCACCAACGATTCAAGTATCTGTTGGTATTATTTTCGCTTCTTGCGACTTTCCGCTAGTAACAGCAAAATTTCATCAGATAAAACAACGTTTTGGTTTACTTGTTCCAAATTACCACTAACAACGGGCCTTCTGGACCGGGATCTTGGTGATCAGTTTATTTTCTTGCTATTTTTAGTTTTCTGTCGGCTTGAATTGTTTCTATCTACGCATCCTCAATGCTGATATAAGGTATGTTGCTTCCTTCGTTTTTGACTCATACGGTCTGTTTTTATTCATATATCAAGCGTATTATATTATTATTATTATTATTATATTATTATTTTATTATTATTATTATTATTATTCACATCTTATATACACAATCGTCATTAAACCCCAAAGGTTCCGCTTTCGTCTTTGTCTATCTCCTCTTG
>CM042137.1:95875881-95886141 GCA_023376005.1 Doryteuthis pealeii | reverse complement strand
CGATATTCTATGTTATTTCCAATGCAATGATTTCTTCTCATGGGGGAAGAGGTCAGTGACCACTTTTTCCTTAGGAGAAGGTCATCCAGAGTAGGAAGAATACGGTTTTTTCTGTAATAATGGATTTCTGTGTTCCTAGCTTGACTAAATCGTTAAGTATTAAGACCTAAGTTTCAGCATTTTAGGTATTCAACAAACACGTCAAAGTGTGCTTTTGTTATGGTAACATAGGTACAAGTATGGGGCATCAAGCGAGTAATGCAAGACGATATCAGTCGTAATTAATCTGTGTGTGTAACTTGCCAACATAACACCATATTCAGTAATAATGTATATCGAGAGTAATTTCTAACCATTATATCACGATGGATGTCCTTTATATTATCGTAACCGTTTGCCTCGGGTAAGATGTGAATCACACGGTCGCAAGTATGGAAGCATCCAGCGAGGATCGAACTCGCTATTGAGTTTTAATTAATCTGCGAGACTAGATGATAACCAATGCACCATGGTCAATTGTGACTTCAGTCATTGTATTTCGTAGTGCAATGAATTTACATTTCTCTAGTTTAAAGAAAAGGGAAAATAAACAACTCAAGGGATAAATTCACTTTACACCTTAGCGCAGACAACTGAGGAACATAAAGATGTTTAGTCGTCATGGATTCGTAGCAATAATAAAGAGGAATAACCTCAAACTGTAGTGTTCGGCTTGCAATAAATGGTAATATTTCATAGAATTGAGGAAATTTCGTATTCGCATTAATAAAAACATAAATAGCAAATATTGTGCTTGTTTTAGCTGCCGTAGGAAATATCACGGTGGAGAGTAGCTTTTGCATTTTGCCTAGCGCTGATACCTTGGGAAAGGTGTCCACTATTCTCCTTCGAGCTATTGAAACTACTAGAGAGTGACTGGCTCCTTAACCTTGGTTAGGCAACCATTGTTGGAAAAGGAAAATTCTGAAAGTGAAAGTTTGATAAACTTCTGCTTAAGAAAATTGAGCTTTGCCGCATCCTTTGTGCGGGGAGGTTGTAAAAATACATATTGTTTCTGGAGTAATAATATGTGTTCATATCAATTAACAATTTTTTGGATTAGTTTCAAATAAAAGTTAAATGCCACCATAACGTATTCACTCACCCTTTGCAACATGCCGATGTGACATTCTTATTGGATTACTGTAAAATTTTAATTAAAAAATGTTAATCTTCCAGACGGGTTTGGCCAACCAAGGCTAAGGACCTAGGTGTCCGTAGTATATATAATATATAAATAATAATATATATATATATATAATATATATTGTGTGTGTGTGTGTGTGTGTGTGTGTGTGTGTGTGTGTTATGTTCTTTGTGAACGTTGTTTGTTTGGTCTTTTTAAAGCATTGAAAAAAGAACAAAAACAAGAAAAACAGACAAATCAGAAATTTTTTATATATTCAACCGGGTTGTCTGTTTCTGGTTTAATCATTCCGATATTTCGGGTGAACCTTCACCCACTTCTCAAGTATGTCCGAACGGTCTGGAGAGAAAAAAATGCAATTTTGTATGTGAGGGGCAAAAAATAAATAATCAAATGAAGTGGACGGATGTGGGCGGTTTTTTTAGGCCGTTAATATATATATATATATACTATATATATATAATATATATATTATATATATATATATATATTCCCCCCCTGAATTGGTTGTGATATCAGCGAAGGAAATTTGCTGATAGCTGTTGATTACGCTAATTGTGAGGCTATCTTAAAACGGATAAAGATGTCTTATCAGACTTCATGTATGTATATTTACATATAAATGCTTCTCTTTTTTTTAAGTCGGCTGTGTTGAATGGCCGGGTTGGAGAGATTATGACTAATGAACATCGGTCGAGTTTCGATCCTGGACTAAAGTATACATTATATATATATATAATATATATATATATATATATCCTACGCCGCACGGGCAAGCATGTGGACACAAATTAATTTCTTTAAGCATGGTTTAATTGTTGGCAATTTTCCTCTCCTATATATGGTTGCTTAACAATTGGTTAAAGATCCCAGTCCGCCCATCTGTTTACCCACAACTAGAGGGGAAATAGTTGGATGTATGCCTTTGGCAAAGGTATTAGCGCTATGTGAAATACAAACAGCCTCGTACAAGATTTGAACTCAGGTCCCCAAGTCCATCTCATGAGACGATAATTTTAACAACTACCCTGCCTATATTTAATTTATATAAAACAATTTAACTAAAACCTTACGCACAGCAGATGTGAAGACAAGGTCAATTTTCTAAGCGGAGTTTAATAGGTTTGGAATTCAGGTTTTCCTTTTCCTGACTGCCACTTAGCCAATTTAAGAGACCCTTTGTCCTACAAATAGTTGGAGGGAGTTTAGTTAGATTCATACATTTTCCAAGTGTATTTTGACGCTTTTGTGAAATGCAATCAGCCTCGTCCAGGATTTGAACTCAGGTCTCCAAGTCCATAATCCTACGATGATAAGCATTACGCTACGCGCTATACTTACTAATACTGGTGCGTAGAGACAGAATAAATGAACCAATGCCTTTTCGAAGAGAATCAGCACAACATTACAGGAAACAGCTTTATCAATGAATTTGAACTCGGTTCGTCGATTTTCCGTTCCTATGATGATTGCCGTTACGATACACGAGGCTTCCTTTGAAGTAATCACAGTTAAAAATTGAAGGTACGTGTGAATGAAATGGTGGGCCCATAAATGTTTCAACTCACTTCAACATGTGTATTTTAGTGAATCTAAAGCGTAAACCACAGCCTTGTTTCCTTGAGTGAATGAAAAAGTTTTTTTTAAATTAAAAAAAGGAAAGAAAAAATAAGTTAATTTTTTGTGAATGAACAGTGGAATAAACAAAAACAAACACCTAATCTCTTCTTTTTATTCATTCATCGATCAACTAACCAACCTGTCTATCCTGCTTGCCAACTCAAATCTTATCTGTCGGGTTTTGCTGTACGACCACAAACAAACCGCATTTTCTTGTTTTTGTTGGTTGTTTCTCTCGTTTTTTTTCCTTTTCTTACCCGTCTGTCGACTTTTTTTCATTTCAACAAAGAAAATGTACTACGTACGTATTTTAAATCGTTCTAGGCAAAAAACAAATTAAAAAAAAGACAAGAAAACAAAAAACGAACAAAAAATGGTCGTTATGTTTGCTGTTTATTTAGAAGGCCATAAACCGGTGCATTGAAGAATTTATTTTGATTACTGTCATGGAAGAAAGCATTCACCCGTGCCAGTCAGAATATGTCAGCTTACGCAGCCGGTGAATTTCGGGTCGTAAGTTTTTGTTAAAGTGTAAAGACGACATTGTTGATTTATTTCTTGTTTTTTTTAGAATCTGAATCATTTTTTGTGTAATGTCGTTATCAAATATATATTTTTAGGAATGGCAAAGAGAAGAACATGTTGTTGATTTCAGTTTCTAGCAGAAAAAAAAAACAGTGATTGAAGGGGTAAATCAGCGCAACAAATGCACACACACATAAAAAAGATCATAGGCACATACACACGAATACATATATATTGATATAAAAATACAATGCAATATAGACAGATAAATAGATAGATATCTAGTTAGGTATGAAGGAGGTATGATAGGGTAATTGTTTTTCGTTTGACGAAATGGAATTTGATGATTCAAGTTCAAATTCCTGGCAGAGATATGTTTATGTCTCACTTTACGTTAATGGTCTCGGGAAAGGTATGAATAAGTAATCGGGCAGTTTCTGGTGCTTTAACCATAGTACGGCAATCGGTCAAGATGGACCACTGAATTGAAACTTGTGATACTCCTTAAAAATTGATCTTATATCGTATACAGATTGTAGAGAAGGTTTGAATGAATATATATAGTTTTCCTTATTTAGACTAAATGACATCTATAGTAAAAAACACAATCTGCTGTTTAATTTACCTATAGCTGAGGGGTGAATAATTGAATTCATACATTTTCAAGGAGATCGCTAATCTCCTCGGAAATGTATGAATTCAATTATTCACCCCTCAGCTATAGGTATACCGCTAGTAGAGGAAATGCAAACAACATCGTCCAGGATTTGAATTCCTATCGCCGAGTCTATTTCCTATAACCAAATAATTACACAAGAGCACCTAAACATATATTTACAACACATACATTAGACCCAAAGAAGTACTACTACCATAGGTCACAGTTCTTCTGGGATCAATGGCAATGAAGGAGTACGCCACACTCCCTAGTTATCAGAAACTCGATTCTCATCACTAAAATGCACTAAGTGGCATACCCAGACCACCACATTTTGTTTGGCGGGGTTGGCGCTCTTACACACATGAAAGGGATAAAGTTGCGGTTTTCTAAGTCCCACAGCCAGGGCAATGTTATTTAGTAATTTGAATTTTAATAAGTATTTTGATTGTTACATCCATTTATTGGGAATTTAAATATCTAATACATTATGTTTTGACGCGATCAAACCACCCACAAAATCATTGTTCACATACAAACATACATGTATGAAAACTCGCAAGAAATGAACTACAAGGCTGTGTCAAAAACTAACGCCATTTTCCTTAGGACAGGTATAATTACAAACACAGGAACATGTATCATACATCAAAATGAAACTGGTCCTCTGTGAATAACATCCCTACTTCTTCATACAGTCACCACTTTTTCACTAAATATCCACTTTCTCCATACTCACCAGATTTAGCACCTTCAGACTATCAACTCTTTGACTCAATGAAAGAGGGTTTGAGAGGCAAACATTATTCCAGTGACGAGGAAGTGAAATATATAGTGTAGAAGTGGCTCAAAGAACTGTAAACATAATTTTACGGGACAGGGATACATGCCCTCATTCGAAGGTAGAACGTTCCTATTGAAAGAAACGGTGGCTATGTAGGGAAGTAGGGCTGTGATCCACAGAGGACCAGTTTCATTTTGATGTATGCTGTATTTTCCTGTGTTGGTAATTATACCTGAACTAAACAAAATGTCATTACGTTTTTACTCACTCTCGTAATAATCTCATATAACCACGATATTTGACTTAGGAAATGAATAACGTCAATGTATATACTTATAGGGCATTTTTATTTAAATGTGTCTTGAATGAATACTTAAAAGCTGCAATTGTTAAATTCCTCCTTCGACCGAAGCAATTTCTATAAATAAATATTTTCCTCGGTACCAGAATTTCGAGTACATTTATAGTAATGTAGTTTCCGTTGTTTTCCTATGTTTTCGAATATTTCGATGAACAGTTGACTTTACAGAAAATAGGCCGAATTAAAATCGTTCTAAAAACTTCAACTGAGTAGGTAACAAAAATAATTACATGAGAAATTCTTCAGACAAATGATCACAAAATTGGTGCTTTTGGTATTCCATATTTCTGCCGACTTATTCTTCAACGCTTGTCTGGTTATAAATTCCATGATGAAACGAAAATAGAAAATCATATTCTTCTACAGGAAAAAACAATGAACAAGAATATTTTTCTGCGGAAGAAAGATATTTCCGTTATATTATACGTTCGGATTTTTACACCAGATAAGGTTTAAAGAATAGGTTATTCAAAACATCGTGTTAACAATAGAAAAAAGAACATCAAGATTAATTCGATTTGTCCGGGAAAATTCCTGTATATAAATGACTTTTATCTTTGTGGTGAGTTTAGCATAACGATTATCTTCGTAGAAAATAGAATCAGCGGTTTGAGTTCAAATCTTGGACAAGATTATGCTAATATCCCGTGACTACTACCAAGAGAGAGGTAGTATAGCTTCTCCGGTACATATTTTGTTTAATATCTGGCAACCACGTTAAACTTCCTCTAATCTCCAATTCCCTAGTTTATTTGTCAATCCTTTTGGAATTGTTGTAACATAATTTATGAGCAGTCATAAATTATGAACCTACCTGTAGTTAAAATTTTGAATGAGATAAATAAAATAAGGGTTTATGGGCGGTTAGTGACCTTTTACATGACTCCTTAAAGGTGCGCGATTGGACGCGGCGGAATACGTTTTACTTTAGTTAGGCAGGTGCGAACCGGCCCCCCTAGGAAGATAAAATTACTCTTAGGGTTCGCAACTCACCCACAGCGAAATCAAATGGGCAGGGTTGAAATTAAAAGCTTGATAAAAAAACAAAAAAAAATTGTCAATTATATATTAAAGACAGCCCTGCACAAAAAAGAATGAACCCAGCAGAAGCCCCGAAGAGAAGTAAAATCTACAACCACGAATAGACGAGTTAGCAAGAATCAGCAGTAAACAGAAGTTACCAAATAAGACCACCTATCATCAGCTATCATCTCTAATCTCTGTCTCTGTCTCTGTCTCTGTCTCTCTCTGTCTCTGTCTCTCTCTGTCTCTCTGTCTCTCTCTGTCTCTCTGTCTGTCTCTGTCTCTCTATCTTCTGTCTCTCTCTCTGTCTGTCCTCTGTCTGTCTGTCTCTGTCTCTCTCTCTCTCTCTCTATATATATATATATATATATATATATATATATATTATATATAAATATGTTAGAAGGGTATATAACACCGTTTCGAGGGACTAACTAAAATTTGTAGCATCATCACCCACATGTTTCACAGCTTTTTTCAGCTTTTGCATATACCATTTGTCAGCAGGATCCAATTCTAATCTCTTGCACAAATCTCAATGTATCACTTTTTTCACAAGTCTTGTATTCCATTCGTTTCATTTTGATTCATTCGTTTATGTGATTATCCGTTACGTCTGTATCTACTGAGCTTTGATAGACTGGGTTCATTAGCCTTGTTTAAGCAACCAGTCTAGAAGAATGAAAAACTGAATAAAACCAGATTTACTCCGCTTAAAAATGACCTACTTTTACTTCATTACCGTGGTGGATGGGTGGGCGGTAAAAACATGAATTACTTTTAAAGTCATAGACGGTAATAAATAATCAGGTATCGGTGTTTTCTCCCGCAATTAAAACTACTTTAGATTGTATTCCTTTAACATACTTCTTCTAATCGACGAGGTGATAAAGAATAATTGAAATTCGTTTTCTTCTCTCTAAGTCAACCATGATATCCGTTAAGTGTTTGAATAGATTTATCATAATGACAATCTTTTTTTCTGTCATTTCTTTTAGGAAAACACTGGTGCCCCATTTTAAAGAGTAAGCCGATGAAGATAACATTTAATTACTGGTTAACACATTTATCAATGCTTAGTATCGTGATGTGAATATTCTTGGGAACGTGAAAACCATATCTAGAAACACAATCAGTCAGCTAAAACCTCTTGTGGTGATAAAGAACTAAAATGCTCAGCTTCAGGGCCAATAGTTTTGACGCAGATCAAATACAGCTGTTATAGACAGAGACAAATATAAACATCTTTTCTCTGTTGTTTAACAATGTTCTTTAATATTTGTGTAGTAAAATAATTTTTACGCGTAAGGCACAACAATCTAAAAAGATATTAAAAAAAACAACTAATTAACACAAAGAGAGTACAAGACTAGTCCCGACTGGGTAGGAAAGGTGATCCACTTGGAATTGTACAAGAAATTAAATGTTTACCATATTGCCAAATTGTATGGTACAAACCGGAATTAGTCCTTGTCAATGTGACGCATAAGATTCTCTAGGAATTTGAGATTCTGACTGAACCCTTAATCTCAGATAGAACACCAGACCTAATGTTTATCAACAAGAAAAAATGTCATCTTGTGGAGTTTGCCCCTACGATGGAGCATAGAATAAAAACGGAAGATAACGAAAAGACAAATACATAGATCTTGCCGGAAATCTGAAAAAAATGTAGAGCATGAGGGTGAAGATGTTACCAATTGTAACTGCTGCACGTGGAACAGTCCCCAAAGACTTGATAAAAAGATGAAGGAATTTAAAATCAGAGGAAGAATTGAAACCATCCAGACTGCGGTATTGTCAAAATCGGCTAGGATACTTAGAAGAGCCCAGGATACTTAGGGTATTTGCTGTCACCCAGACCCCTTTAAAGACCGAAAGCGAACGCTGGTATGACCAATTGGTAAGATGTGAAATAATAATAATAATAATAATAATAATAATAATAATAATAATAATAATAATAATAATAATACGCTTGATAGATGACATAAACAGACGTTATGAGTCAAGAAACGAAGGAGCAACATACCTTATCAGCATTGAGGATTGCGTAGATAGAACAATTCAAGCACCCCAAGAAAACTAAAAAAATAGCAAGAAAATAAACTGATCACCAGATCCCGGCCAGAAGGCCAGTGTTAGTGTAAATTAACAAGTAAAACCAAACTTGTTATCTGATGAATTTTGCTGTTACTAGCGGAAATGCAAGAAAGCGAAATAATACACAGATACTTGAATCGTTGGTGAGTTGGAAAAAAGATGTGGAACATGAAAGTGTGGGTGATATTAATTGTCGTTGGTACGCTTGGAACAGTACCCAAGGCCTTCAAAAACTGAATGGAGGAAATGGAAATCAGAGGAAAATCGAGACCGACTAGGAACAGTATTGGTTAGATCAGCTAGAATACTCAGAAGAGTCATGGGGACCTGCGAGGACTTGGTCTCACTCAGATCATTGTAAAAGTGAAAGAACGCCAAAAGCTGGAACAGGAAGATATCAGTGATAGCATTCGTAGTTGGGGGTCTTTTGAATAGACTCCAAGATTCTCGTAAAGAAACTCCATGAACTGGATATCATGACTAGAACACTATTAAAATCGGCTAAGATAGTTTAATAGTCCTGGAAACCCGCTAAGATACCTTTAAGAGTCCTGGAAACCCGAGGAGACGTACTTACTGACACTTATGCCCCATCAGAGCTGGTGTGAAAGGAGTAAAATAATGATAATAATATAAATGCATGTCCATTACAGATTTCGGTCTGGTTTGGTTTCTTTTATAATGGCACATCACTCTTTGTGGTCATTTAATGTCAAATATATCCCTGAAGAAATAACCCTTTCAACCCATAATTTTGGGATGAGGGCTTTCATGCCTTTTCCAGAGAGATACACTAAAGTGGGCGTAGTAGAGTGACAGGAGTTCGAACTCGCTTGCTACAATGTCGAAGACCAGCACATTTGTTACTACATCACTGGGACTCCCATCACATCGGAGTAAAACATGTTATAATTGCGATTACAGTTGCATTTTATTAATTTCATTTTTTTATTTGTAAAATTTTGCCTGAACACGGGCGTTTAAAATGTCTGCATTATAGGAATATGCTTGTATTTTTAGAGAGACGAAAGTCGAAAAGTCAAGACAGATATCAATGTCTTCATATTTCATAAACAGAAATTGCGAAACCTGCATAAAAGAAGAGATTAAAATGTTGGAAGATGTGTGCACATTATCATCATCTCTATAATTATTTGCATAGTTTAAACTCCAGTAGTTAATATAGTATGAAAGAGTCAGCAGTTATATCAGTTGCAGCATTTGTAATGTAACGTAGGTGCAAAGTTATACATACTTTGGATACAAATAACTCCGACGAAGGTTAATAGACGAACATTTAATAACACAGCACATGGATAACAGTAGATACACGTTCATAATAAAGAGTACATATAAAAAGAGGTACACAAATAAAGATAGACACATTCATGAATGATACAGATATACAATAAAAGGCACAGACATGAGACTAGGAATAGTCCATGCTGTGAGGACTTACAGTAATGTAAGGGGCGGAGCCCACGAGAGGGTTTAGATAGAATCTACCCCATGTGGCTCGTAGTTGCTGAAACTATAAGAGGGCGAAAGTGTTTGAAACCGGCGCTTAAATACTGTGCCCTAGCGGGCATCATCAAACTAAAAGGGGGCAGACAACTCCACCAGGCGAATACAAACAAACGCTACAGTAATATTAACTTATATGAAATCATTTGCGTCCCTCTACACACAGAGCAACATTGATTTAGTTCAGTCGGTAGTGCATCCGCCTAGGAATCACAAGGTTCCCGGTTCGACACTGTCCCTCGCCAACCCAGCATATGAGTAGCACAGAGATATATGCTGTAAAGTGAGGAGCTGATGGTAGGTGTAGCACTCTAACTCAGAGGCTAAAATAATCTCCTTGGTCTAGGGATCGTGAAAAGGGGTAGACTCCCTTGTTGTCTGGATGATATCAACATTAGCCCGCCTAATATATATATATATATATATTCTACAACACTAACCATAACGGCTGCGGCCACCATATATATATATATATA
>CM042137.1:95865881-95873381 GCA_023376005.1 Doryteuthis pealeii | reverse complement strand
GTTAATATCTGGGGAGTTCAGACGCCAAACATTGGGACTGATGTAGTCGTAACAATTCGCCGATAACCATTTTTGAATTTTCCCACAGGTGTGGTAGGGGGCAGAATCCTGCTGCCATACATATGGCCTACCATTGACTACCCTTTTTATCCAGAGCTTGACTACAGCGTTTAGCAACTCCACGTAGGCATCTGAATTCTACCTGATACCCTTTCTGAAAAAATGCGGAGGCATCACATCATCCTCAGAGGACTCACACCCGAAAACCATCACAGTTTGGGGAAATTTAGTCTGCATCACACGAGGAGAGTCATTTGGACTGTATACAAATCATCTGTTACTCTGCGTGTGGGGGTTTGATCTTGGCAAAAGTTTTTCTTATCGGAAAAGAAGTAGATAGTTTGTGGTTCAGCAAGATATTTCAATTAGCTCAAAAGTTTATTCGCCTTTGTCAGACGATTTGCACGGGCGTTTTCTGGGAGCAGTTGGCTTCTGTGAAGCTTGTATAAGTAGTAGAGAATGTCTTCATTGAGTGCAAGCTTCATGCTAGAGGCTGAAACATTCAATTCACGTGATAAAGCCCGAATTCCAATGCCAGGGTCCTCCAACACTTTCTTTTGTAGATTTTTGAGAAATTATGCTGTATGAACGCAATCAAATCCTCTGTTATGTTGCTTTCTTCTAGCCACAGCCTCGTAATCTCCATTACAATTCTTCGGTTCATGCCTGATTGTTTAACAGTGTTCAGGGAGCATTGGCGGCAACAATAATCTCCTTATTTTGATAGACGGCGCAGATCATCATGGTACAACATATTCTCTTCCATGACTAGGGTGGGTTCCAGTCATCCATTCTATGACATCACGTATATGAATGAAGATGAGTCCAAGGTTTTAAATGATGCGTAGTGTGCGTCAATAACTCCAACGTACGGAGAAAAATAACCAAATATAAGGATGTCAAATTTCTCCGAACACTCTGTTTATATAGTTAGAGTAGCGTAGACACACACACACACGCCCCCCCCATATATATATATATATATATATATATATATATATATATATATGTGTGTGTGTGTGTGTGTGTGTGTGTGTGTGTGTGGTTAGATTTATATACAATATATACAGGGGCCAAAATAACACTGTTGAATAGTGAAAATTTCAGCTACAAAGAAATAAATTTAGTTCAGAGTTATTTTAAATGTTCTCTCAAACAAATCAACTTGACCCATAGGTGTAACCCAAACAGGTAATATCACTATAAATCATAGTGGACCTGGGAGTAATGTTAACAAAGAGGTAAATTTATGTTAATGTACACTCAGCAAATGATAACACATCATATATCACTTGAATAATTGAAGCAACAGAATCTTTTTCACTTGCATCATATAAGGATAAGCATAATATGTGTATATCTCTCTCTTTCTCTCTTTCTATAATATATATATTATATATATATATATATATATATTATATATATGTATAAACTCTCTTCACAAGCAGGATGTGACAGAGTTAAGAGTTTTCTTTTTGTAGACTGGTTGTAAGAATAGCTTAGTATATATTTTGTATAATGCATTTTCGCCTGCGATCTAGTGTCTAATTGTAATCATTATATATATAATATATATATAATATATATATTATATATATAATGCTATATATATATATACACTTGCAAATATATGCACCCTCCGGGTGCAAGTATTTAAGTTTTAATGTAATAATATTATATTAAATTAGAAAGGCTAATGAAACTAAATAAGAATGCAGATAAAAAGATTTTAAACAGAGGGGGTATATCAAAAAATAGAACAACTGAATCTTACTATTCTATCACTTGTTATTTTTTCTAATTTAACTATTTAGTTAAATGGGGAAGTGAATAAAATGACAGTTATTTTTTTTTGTTAATGGATTTCATTGAAGATTTATTGGAGAGATTTTTGCTTATATTCATTAAAAAAAACCAAACAGTTAGAAATCAATAATACTGAGCACATATTTATTAAATTCGATTTTTTAATATCAATATGCAAATTAGCCTTCCCGTTCACATTGCAAACCGCTATTTGTTGTATATATAAACATAATTGCATTTTATTAGTATGTAGATATGGTAGTATTATAATTTAAAAAATTTTTATTATAATTGAGGTTAGAAAATAAAATCATTGAGAATGTGATGTCAATAACTAAGGGAATTGTGACTTGAGTAGTAATATAGTTTCGGTTACAGACAGAAAAACACACAATCTCCATTATAATAAGATAAATATATATATATATATATATATATATATTATATATATATATATAATGCGTTGGTAAATATGTTAAAATAAAGTTTGCATCTTCGTTGTTGAGTCTTACGAAATTTACGAACTGGTGATTTGGCAAAATTAATTTTGGAATAACTTTTACAATATTCAATATTTCTCGACGGGAAATGACCTAAATTATATTTCATACGATAATTTCGCCATACCCAGCGGATGAATAAGTTTTTCCTATTATAGTTCGCGCCAGTCCCCATCACTTTTGACAGGTAAGGAAATATATACGTACATATGGCCTTGCGATATATCTACTAATAAAGTGGACAGGTTCTGTCAGTATGTCGAAAGTTATGAACATCTGTATGTGTCTGGGAGAAATATTTTCAATAATGTGTAATGGATGAATTATATCTAAAAATTGTCAGGTTTGATATCGAAGGAGATTCTTTGTTTTAGTCTAGTTCTTTTTTAGAACAAGATGCCGGTATAAACTCTATATAAAATTTCAGAGTATCGGGTGCACACACACACAATATATATATATATATATATATATATATATATATATATATATATATATAATCAAAAGGAAGGAAGAACTCAACACCGTAATTCCATAATAAAATTTATTTCGACCAAAATATTATATTACTATTTATTATGGAATTACGGTGTTGAGTTCTTCCTTCCTTTATTGATAAATATTGCTCTGTATATAATCTAAAAGGTTATTATAAATTGAGCTCTCTTCAGTGATTTAAAGATTCGCTGTATTTATACATACTGGATCATCAATATTAGTACAGTGGATCTTAGAAATCACATATAGAATCATCCCTTACTACAAAGTTTTGGATAAATCTTATATATATATATATATATATATATATATATATATATATATATAATATATATAATATATATATATATATATATTATATATATATAATCAGACTTTCGATATTATGGAGTTAATATTCCCTAAGTGCAGTTGCATGCCTAATAGCAATCGTCAGATGGTCAAAAAATGATTTTTAAAATTCTGATGATTGCAATTATGCATGAACCTGCAGTTATGTCTGATTCTAAATCTACTCTGCAATCTTAGCATTGAGCACCTTCATATACTAATACTTTTCACAGTCATTCTCCATTATATTATATTGCATATGATATATATATATATATATTTCTTTTTCTCCTTTTTTTTTTTTTCGTCCCCTCTGGCTCACCCCCATTCGTTTCTTACAAAATTCTTGTACAATTTGACTTTTATTCGTCACCAGTGTATCACTTGAAAAGATCCGGTTGAAAAGGCCTTCGTGAAACCCCCCATTTATTTATATTTTATTCATTAATAAAATATTCTCCCAAATTACATATGATTCCTCCACTTTTAGTGTTATACAAATTCTCTTGTACCAAAAACCTATTCGTACATTTAAGGGGCCGGTACAGCCCCAATATCATATGTAGCCTCAAACAAGATTCTCCATCTCAGGGGCAAAATAATTACCTTAAAAAGTCAGATTGTTTTCCTTCGTTCCTGCCTGGACAATAATTTCGTCCCCGGATTCATTTCCAGACGCATTTCCAAAATTAAATGCCGTAACACTAGTAATGTAGAACGTGCATTCATAAGAGACGAAATCACTTTCTTCTCTGACTCCTTACTGTTCGTGAAAATCACGCCTTCAATTATTATGGAAGAAAGCTTGGACATCCCTTAGCCTCTTTGATACCATTCGGTTTTCAAAATATTTATCTAATAGTGGCACCTTTTGCGTAGTAAGTTATTGTCTAATAATGAAAAATTCTTGCAATTCTTATTAGGAAACGGTTTCGGTTGTACTGTCACATCCGACAAGCATATATTTAATTTCTCTAATTATGTTCTGTCGGACAGTGAAAAGTTAGTTCTATCGAGAAGACTTAGTTTTTTTGCATCCCCCCTCTCGTACCAATGACCTAACAACAATTTTCACTGAATTTGAGCTATTATTCTTGCAGGTTATTAAACACTGTCCTGTCTCACAAACCTAACGTGACATATCTTAAGGCCCGTTTGGCTGAATTAGCCCACGAGCTTGCTGAGACCCCTGTTGCTTCCAACCGATTCCTGTGGCAAAGGAATCACTTTGAAGTAGCCAGACATCTCAACGCAATACCGATATTCTGCTCACCAAACCAATAAAGTGCCGGTGTTGTCATTTTGACCGTCATGACTACTGCCCATAAGATGTCCCACTATTTAAATGATCCCTCCAAATTTCTCAAACTTGGGGACCTGTTTTCGATGACACACCCAAAATTGAGATCAAACTCCAGAAACGTTTTTCTTGAATTACACAAGAAAAAGTTTATTTCCAAAGAGATTTTACGATTTAATTCGTCCTGTTGGATCACAGAGACCCAGATTATATGGTTTACCCAAAATTCATAAACCTAATGTCCTCTGCGACCCATTTTGTCCATGTGCCATTCTGCCCAGCATGCCCTGGCAAAATGGCTTGTCCAATTACTTAATCCAGTTTTAGAGATTTTACTCTAAATACTGCATTAGTGATTCTTCACTTTTTCTTCCAAATCCGTCACTCCCCCCTGTGGCTGACACTCAAGTATATGGTGTCCTTTGATATTGTCTCTTTATTTACCAATATTCCCTCGATGAGACAAATTTCCATATGTGCCGACTTCTTATATCGTAAGCAAAACTAAGTTCACTCCTTCTTTTCCTGAACATGTTTTTGTTGAATTGAATGGATCACGCTACTAAGTCGGTTTCATTCCAGCTTTAATGACACCATATATCGCCAAATAGACGGCATTAGTATGGGATCTCCCCTTGGCAGCCTTTTGGCAAATATTTTCGTTGGTTTTCACGAACAGCTTCGCCATAGCTATGGCGTCCATTTGGCGACTATAATGGTGTCATTAAAGCTGGAATGAAACCGACTTAGTAGCGTGGATCCATCAATTCAACAAAAAACATAGTTCAGGAAAAGAAGGAGTGAACTTAGTTTGCTACGATATAAGAAGTCGGCACATATGGATTGTCTCATCGAGGGGAATATTGGTAAATAAAAAGACAATATCAAAGGACACCATATACTGAG
The DNA here is from genome assembly GCA_023376005.1 of Doryteuthis pealeii. Classification (NCBI taxonomy): domain Eukaryota; kingdom Metazoa; phylum Mollusca; class Cephalopoda; order Myopsida; family Loliginidae; genus Doryteuthis; species Doryteuthis pealeii. The sequence continues at coordinate 95,867,981 of CM042137.1, read as the reverse complement.
TGTCAGCAAGGAGGAGCTGACGGATTTTGGAAGAAAAAGTGAAAGAATTCTACTAAGCAGTATTTAGAGTAAAATTCTAAAACTGGATTAAGTAAATTGGAACAGCCCATTTTTGCAGGGCATGCTGGCAGAATGGCACATGGACAAAATGGGTCGCAGAGGGACATTAGGTTGTATGAATTTTGGGTAAAACATATAATCTGGTCTCTGTGATCCAACAGGACGAATTAAATCGTAAATCTCTTTTGGGAAATTAAACTTTTTCTTGTGTAATTCAAGAAAACGTTTCTGGATTGATCTCAATTTTGGGTGTGTCATCGAAAGACAGGGTCCCAAGTTTGAGAAATTTGGAGGGATCATTTAAAATAGTGGACATCTTATGGCAGTAGTCATGACGGTTCAAAATGACAACACCGGCACCTTTATCTGGTTTGGTGAGCAGAATATCGTATTGCGTTTTGAGATGTCTGGCTACTTCAAAGTGATTCCTCTGCCACAGGAATCGGTTGGAAGCAAACAAGGGTGTCTCAGCAAGCTCGTGGGCTAATTCAGCCAAACGGGCCTTAAAGATATGTCACGTTAGGTTGTGAGACAGGACAAGTGTTTAATAACCTGCAAGAATATGCTCAATATCAGTGAAAATTGTTGTTAAGGTCAATTGGTACGAGAGGGGGGGATGCAAAAACTAAGTCCTCTCGATAGAACTAACTTTTCACTGTCCGACAGAACATAATTAGAGAAATTAAATATATGCCTATGTCGGATGTGACAGTACAACCGAACCGTTTCTCTAATAAGGAATTGCAAGAAGATTTTCATTATTTAGACAATAACTTACTACGCAAAAAAAAGGTGCCACTATTAGATAAATATTTTGAAAACCGAAATGGTATCAAAAGAGGCTAAAGGATGTCCAAGCTTCTTCCATAATAATTGAAGGCGTGATTCACGAACTAAGGGAGTCAGAGAAAGAAAGTGATTTCGTTCTTATGAATGCACGTTCTACATTACTAGTGTTACGGCATTTAATTTTGGAAATGCGTCTGGAAATGAATCCGGGGACGAAAATATTGTCCAGGCAGGAACGAGGAAAACAATCTGACTTTTTAAGGTAATTATTTTGCCCCTGAGATGGAGAATCTTGTTGAGGCTACATATGATATTGGGGCTGTTACCGGCCCCTTAAATGTACGAATAGGTTTGTCAAGAGAATTTGTTATAACACTAAAAGTGGAGGAATCATATGTAATTTTGGGAGAATATTTTATTAATGAATAAATAAAATAAATGGGGGGGTTTCCCACGAAGGCCTTTTCAACCGGATTTTTCAAAGTGATACACTGGTGACGAATAAAAGTCAAATTGTACAAGAATTTTGTAAGAAACGAATGGGGGTAAGCCAGAGGGGACGAAAAAAAAAAAAAGGAGAAAAAGAAATATATATTATATATATCATATGCAATATAATATAATGGAGAAGACTGTGAAAGTATTAGTATATGAAGGTGCTAATGGCTAAGATTGGCAGAGTAGATTTAGAATCAGACATAACTGCAGGTTCATGCATAATTGCAATCATCAAAGATTTTAAAAATCATTTTTTTGACCATCTGACGATTGCTATTAGGCATGCAACTGCACTTAGGGAATATATTAACTCACATATATCGAAAGTCTGAATTATATTATATATATATATATATATAATATATATATGTATATATAATATATATATAATATATATATATATATATATATATATATATATAAGATTTATCCAAAACTTTGTAGTAAGGATGATTCTATATGTTGATTTCTAAGATCCACTGTACTAATATTGATGATCCAGTATGTATAAATACAGCGAATCTTTAAATCACTGAAGAGAGCTCAATTTATAATAACCTTTTAGATTATATACAGAGCAATATTTATCAATAAAGGAAGGAAGAACTCAACACCGTAATTCCATAATAAATAGTAATATAATATTTTGGTCGAAATAAATTTATTATGGAATTACGTGTTGATTCTCCTTCCTTTATTGATTGATAAGTATATATATATATATATATTAAGTAGTATATATATATATATATA
>CM042137.1:95803381-95860881 GCA_023376005.1 Doryteuthis pealeii | reverse complement strand
TTTTTTCTAAAAATGTTTAATTCATACTGTCGGATTCACTTCCTATTTACCTTTCAAATATATATATATATATATATATATATATATATATATATATATATATTAGGTGGCGCCAGCCGTTATGGTTTAGTGTTGTAGAAATATATATATATATATATTAGCGGGCTAATGTTATATCATCCAGACAACAAGGGAGTCTACCCCTTTTTCACGATCCCTTAGACCAAGGAGATTATTTTAGCCTCTGAGTTAGAGTGCTACACCTACCATCAGCTCCTCACTTTACAGCATATATCTCTGTGCTACTCATATGCTGGGTTGGCGAGGGACAGTGTCGAACCGGGAACTTGTGATTCCTAGGCGGATGCACTACCGACTGAACTAATCAATGTTGCTCTGTGTGTAGAGGGACGCAAATGATTTCATATAAGTTAATATTACTGTAGCGTTTGTTTTGTATTCGCCTGGTGGAGTTGTCTGCCCCCTTTTAGTTTGATGATGCCCGCTAGGGCACCAGTATTTAAGCGCCGGTTTTCAAACACTTTCGCCCTCTTTATAGTTTCAGCAACTACGAGCCACATGGGGTAGATTCTATCTAAACCTCTCGTGGGGGCTCCGCCCCCTTACATTACTGTAAGTCCTCACAGCATGGACTATTCCTAGTCTCATGTCTGTGCCTTTATGTATATCTGTATCATTCATGAATGTGTCTATCTTTATTTGTGTACCTCTTTTATATGTACTCTTTATTATGAACGTGTATCTACTGTTATCCATGTGCTTGTGTTATTAAATGTTCGTCTATTAACCTTCGTCGAGTTATTTGTATCCAAAGTATGTATAACTTTGCACCTACGTTACATTACAAATGCTGCAACTGATATAACTGCTGACTCGTTCATACTATATTAACTACTGGAGTTTAACTATGCAAATAATTATAGAGATGATGATAATGTGCACACATCTTCCAACATTTTAATCTCTTCTTTTATGCAGGTTTCGCAATTTCTGTTTATGAAATATGAAGACATTGATATCTGTCTTGACTTTTCGACTTTCGTCTCTCTAAAAATACAAGCATATTCCTATAATGCAGACATTTTAAACGCCCGTGTTCTGGCAAAATTTTACAAATAAAAAAATGAAATTAATAAAATGCAACTGTAATCGCATTCATAACATGTTTTACTCCGGTGTGATGGGAGTCCCAGTGATGTAGTAACAAATGTACTGGTCTTCGACATTGTAGCAAGCGAGTTCGAACTCCTGTCACTCTACTACGCCCACTTTAGTGTATCCTCTTGGAAAAGGCATGAAAGCCCTCATCCCAAAATTATGGGTTGAAGGGTTATTCTTCAGGGATATATTTGACATTAAATGACCACAAAGAGTGATGTGCCATTATAAAAAGAAACCAAACCAGACCGAAATCTGTAATGGACATGCATTTATATTATTATCATTATTTTACTCCTTTCACACCAGCTCTGATGGGGCATAAGTGTCAGTAAGTCTCCTCGGGTTTCCAGGACTCTTAAAGGTATCTTAGCGGGTTTCCAGGACTATTAAACTATCTTAGCCGATTTTAATAGTGTTCTAGTCATGATATCCAGTTCATGGAGTTTCTTTACGAGAATCTTGGAGTCTATTCAAAAGACCCCCAACTACGAATGCTATCACTGATATCTTCCTGTTCCAGCTTTTGGCGTTCTTTCACTTTTTCAATGATCTGAGTGAGACCAAGTCCTCGCAGGTCCCCATGACTCTTCTGAGTATTCTAGCTGATCTAACCAATACTGTTCCTAGTCGGTCTCGATTCTTCCTCTGATTTCCATTTCCTCCATTCAGTTTTTGAAGGCCTTGGGTACTGTTCCAAGCGTACCAACGACAATTAATATCACCCACACTTTCATGTTCCACATCTTTTTTCCAACTCACCAACGATTCAAGTATCTGTGTATTATTTCGCTTTCTTGCATTTTCCGCTGGTAACAGCAAAATTCACCAGATAACAAGTTTGGTTTTACTTGTTAATTTACACTAACCCTGGCCTTCTGGCCGGGATCGGATGATCAGTTTATTTTCTTGCTATTTTTTTTTTAGTATTCTTGGGGTGCTTGAATTGTTCTATCTACGCAATCCTCAATGCTGATAAGGTATGTTGCTCCTTCGTTTCTTGACTCATAACGTCTGTTTATGTCATCTATCAAGCGTATTATTATTATTATTATTATTATTATTATTATTATTATTATTATTATTATTTCACATCATACCAATTGGTCATACCAGCGTTCTCTGTCGGTCTTTAAAGGGGTCTGAGTGAAAGCAAATACCCTAAGTATCCTGGGCTCTTCTAAGGATCCTAGCCGATTTTGACAATACCGCAGTCTGGATGGTTTCGATTCTTCCTCTGATTTTAAATTCCTTCATCCTTTTATCAAGTCTTTGGGAACTGTTCCATACGCATCAGTTACAATTGCTAACATCTTCACCCTCATGCTCTACATTTTTTTCAGATTTCCGGCAAGATCTATGTATTTGTCTTTTCGTTATCTTCCGTTTTTACTCTATGCTCCATCGTAGGGGCAAACTCCACAAGATGACATTTTTTTCTTGTTGATAAACATTAGGTCTGGTGTTCTATCTGAGATTAAGGGTTCAGTCAGAATCTCAAATTCCTAGAGAATATTATGCGTCACATTGACAAGGACTAATTCCGGTTTGTACCATACCATTTGGCAATATGGTAAACATTTAATTTCTTGTACAATTCCAAGTGGATCACCTTTCCTACCCAGTCGGGACTAGTCTTGTACCTCTTTGTGTTAAACAGTTGGTTTTTTAAACTATTTTTTTAGATTGTAATGCCTTACGCGTAAAAATTATTTTACTACACAAATATTAAAGAACATTGTTAAACAACAGAGAAAAGATGTTTATATTTGTCTCTGTCTATAACAGCTGTATTTGATCTGCGTCAAAACTATTGGCCCTGAAGCTGAGCATTTTAGTTCTTTATCACCACAAGAGGTTTTAGCTGACTGATTGTGTTTCTAGATATGGTTTTCACGTTCCCAAGAATATTCACATCACGATACTAAGCATTGATAAATGTGTTAACCAGTAATTAAATGTTATCTTCATCGGCTTACTCTTTAAAATGGGGCACCAGTGTTTTCCAAAAAGAAATGACAGAAAAAAGATTTGTCATTATGATAAATCTATTCAAACACTTAACGGATATCATGGTTGACTTAGAGAGAGAAGAAAACGAATTTCAATTATTCTTTATCACCTCGTCGATTAGAAGAAGTATGTTAAAGGAATACAATCTAAAGTAGTTTTAATTGCGGGAGAAAACACCGATACCTGATTATTTATTACCGTCTATAACTTTAAAAGTAATTCATGTTTTTACCGCCCACCCATCCACCACGGTAATGAAGTAAAAGTAGGTCATTTTTAAGCGGAGTAAATCTGGTTTTAATTCAGTTTTTCATTCTTCTAGACTGGTTGCTTAAACAAGGCTAATGAACCCAGTCTATCAAAGCTCGGTAGATACAGACGTAACGGATAATCACATAAACGAATGAATCAAAATGAAACGAATGGAATACAAGACTTGTGAAAAAAGTGATACATTGAGATTTGTGCAAGAGATTAGAATTGGATCCTGCTGACAAATGGTATATGCAAAAGCTGAAAAAGCTGTGAAACATGTGGGTGATGATGCTACAAATTGTAGTTAGTCCCCTCGAAACGGTGTTATATACCCTTCTAACATATTTGGGTATATATATATATATATATATATATATATATATATATATAGAGAGAGAGAGAGAGAGACAGACAGACAGACAGACAGAGACAGAGAGAGAGAGAGACAGAGAGATAGAGAGACAGAGACAGAGACAGAGAGACAGAGAGAGACAGAGAGACAGAGAGAGACAGAGACAGAGAGAGAGACAGAGACAGAGACAGAGACAGAGATTAGAGATGATAGCTGATGATAGGTGGTCTTATTTGGTAACTTCTGTTTACTGCTGATTCTTGCTAACTCGTCTATTCGTGGTTGTAGATTTTACTTCTCTTCGGGGCTTCTGCTGGGGTTCATTCTTTTTTGTGCAGGGCTGTCTTTAATATATAATTAACAATTTTTTTGTTTGTTTTTTTATCAAGCTTTTAATTTCAACCCTGCCCATTTGATTTCGCTGTGGGTGAGTTGCGAACCCTAAGAGTAATTTTATCTCCTAGGGGGCCGGTTCGCACCTGCCTAACTAAAGTAAAACGTATTCCGCCGCGTCCAATCGCGCACCTTTAAGGAGTCATGTAAAAGGTCACTAACCGCCCATAAACCCTTATTTTATTTATCTCATTCAAAATTTTAACTACAGGTAGGTTCATAATTTATGACTGCTCATAAATTATGTTACAACAATTCCAAAAGGATTGACAAATAAACTAGGGAATTGGAGATTAGAGGAAGTTTAACGTGGTTGCCAGATATTAAACAAAATATGCACCGGAGAAGTCATACTACCTCTCTCTTGGTAGTAGTCACGGGATATTAGCATAGTGAAATGCAACTAATCTTGTCCAAGATTTGAACTCAAACCGCTGATTCTATTTTCTACGAAGATAATCGTTATGCTAAACTCACCACAAAGATAAAAGTCATTTATATACAGGAATTTTCCCGGACAAATCGAATTAATCTTGATGTTCTTTTTTCTATTGTTAACACGATGTTTTGAATAACCTATTCTTTAAACCTTATCTGGTGTAAAAATCCGAACGTATAATATAACGGAAATATCTTTCTTCCGCAGAAAAATATTCTTGTTCATTGTTTTTTCCTGTAGAAGAATATGATTTTCTATTTTCGTTTCATCATGGAATTTATAACCAGACAAGCGTTGAAGAATAAGTCGGCAGAAATATGGAATACCAAAAGCACCAATTTTGTGATCATTTGTCTGAAGAATTTCTCATGTAATCATTTGTGTTGCATATTCAGTTGAACGATTTTAATTCGGCCTATTTTCTGTAAAGTCAACTGTTCATCGAAATATTCGAAAACATAGGAAAACAACGGAAACTACATTACTATAAATGTACTCGAAATTCTGGTACTGATGAAAGTATTCATAGAAATTGCTTCGGTCGAAGGAGGAATTTAACGATTGCAGCTTTTAAGTAATTATTCAAGAGTCGCTTAAATAAAGATGTCCTATATGCATATACATTGATGTTATTCATTTCCTAAGTCAAATATCGTGGTTATATGAGATTATTACGAGGGTCAGTAAAAACGTAATGACATTTTGTTTAGTTCAGGTAGAATTACCAACACAGGAAAATATAACATACATCAAAATGAAACTGGTCCTCTGTGGATCACAGCCCTACTTCCCTACATAGCCACCGTTTCTTTCAATAGGAATGTTCTACCTTCGAATGAGGGCATGTATCCCTGTCCCGTAAAATTATGTTTACTGTTCTTTGAGCCACTTCTACACTATATATTTCACTTCCTCGTCACTGGAATAATGTTTGCCTCTCAAACCCTCATTCATTGAGTCAAAGAGATAATAGTCTGAAGGTGCTAAATCTGGTGAGTATGGAGAAAGCGGATATTTAGTGAAAAAGTGGTGACTGTATGGAGAAGTAGGGTTGTTATTCACAGAGGACCAGCTTCATTTTGATGTATATTATATGTTCCTGTGTTTGTAATTATACCTGTCCTAAGGAAAATGGCGTTAGTTTTTGACACAGCCTTGTAGTTCATTTCTTGCGAGTTTTCATACATGTATGTTTGTATGTGAACAATGATTTTGTGGGTGGTTTGATCGCGTCAAACATAATGTATTAGACATTTAAATTCCCAATATAATGGATGTAACAATCAAATACTTATTAAAATTCTTCAGTTACTAAATAACATTGCCCTGGCTGTGGGACTTAGAAAACAGCAACTTTATCCCTTTCATGTGTGTAAGAGCGCCAAGCCCGCCAAACAAAATGTGGTGGTCTGGGTATGCCACTTAGTGCATTCTGGTGATGAGAATCGAGTATCTGATAACTAGGGAGCGTGGCGTACTCCTTCATTGCCATTGATCCCAGAAGAACTGTGACCCATGGTAGTAGTACTTCTTTGGGTCTCATGTATGTGTTGTAAATATATGTTTAGGTGCTCTTGTGTAATTATTTGGTTATAGGAAATAGACTCGGCAATGGGAATTCAAATCCTGGACGATGTTGTTTGCATTTCCTCTACTAGCGGTATACCTATAGCTGAGGGGTGAATAATTGAATTCATACATTTCCGAGGAGATTAGCGATCTCCTTGGAAATGTATGAATTCAATTATTCACCCCTCAGCTATAGGTAAATTGAACAGCAGATTGTGTTTTTAACTATAGATGTCATTTAGTCTAAATAAAGGAAAACTATATGTATTCATTCAAACCTTCTCAACAATCTGGATACGATATAAGATCAATTTTTAAGCGGAGTATCACAAGTTTCAATTCAGTGGTCCATCTTGACCGATTGCCGTACTATGGTTAAAGCACCAGAAACTGCCCGATTACTTATTCATACCTTTCCCGAGACGATTAACGTAAAGTGAGACATAAACATTCTCTGCCAGAATTTGAACTTGACTCATCAAATCCATTTCGTCAAACGAAAACCATTACCCTATCATACCTCCTTCATACCTAACTAGATATCTATCTATTTATCTGTCTATATTGCATTGTATTTTATATCAATATATATGTATTCGTGTGTATGTGCCTATGATCTTTTTTATGTGTGTGCATTTGTTGCGCTGATTTACCCCTTCAATCACTGTTTTTTTTTCTGCTAGAAACTGAATCAACAACATGTCTTCTCTTTGCCATTCCCTTAAAATATATATTTGATAACGACATTACACAAAAATGATTCAAAGATTCTAAAATAAAACAAGAAATAAATCAACAATGTCGTCTTTACACATTTAACAAAACTTACGACCCGAAATTCACCGGCTGCGTAAGCTGACATATTCTGACTGGCACGGGTGAATGCTTTCTCCATGACAGTAATCAAATAAATTCTTCAATGCACCGGTTTATGGCCGCTAATAAACAGCAAACATAACGACCATTTTTTGTTCGTTTTTGTTTTCTTGTCTTTTTTTTTAATTTGTTTTTTTGTCCTAGAACGATTTATAAAATACGTACGTAAGTACATTTTCTTTGTTGAAATGAAATAAAAGTCGACAGACGGGTAAGAAAAGGAAAAAAAACGAGAGAAAACAACCAACAAAAACAAGAAAATGCGGTTTGTTTGTGGTCGGTACAGCAAAACCCGACAGATAAGATTTGAGTTGGCAAGCAGGATAGACAGGTTGGTTAGTTGATCGGATGAATGAATAAAAAAGAAGAGATTAGGTGTGTTTTTGTTGTTATTCACACTGTTCATTCACAAAAATAACTTATTTTTTCTTTTCCTTTTTTTAATAAAAAAAACTTTTTCATTCACTCAAGGTAAACAAGGCTGTGGTTGACGCTTAGATTTCACTAAATACACATGTGAAGTGACTTGAAACATTTATGGGCCCACCATTTCATTCACACGTACCTCAAATTTTAACTGTGATTACTTCAAAGGAGCCGCGTGTATCGTAACGGCAATCATCATAGGAACGGAAATCGACGAACCGAGTTCAAATCATTGATAAAGCTGTTCCCTGTAATGTTGTGCTGATTCTCTTCGGGAAAAGGCATGGTTTCATTTATTCTGTCTCTACGCACCAATATATAGTAAGTAAAGGCGCGTAGCGTAATGCTTATCATTGTAGGATATGGACTTGGAGACCTGAGTTCAAATCCTGGACGAGGCTGATTGCATTTCACAAAGCGTCAATACACTTGGAAAATGTATGACACTAACTACTCTCCCTCCAACTATTTGTAGGACAGAAGGGTCTCTTTAACATTAGCTAAGTGGTCAGTCAATGAAAAGGAAAACTCTGAATTCAAACCTATTAAACTCCGCTTAGGAAATTGACCTTGTCTCACATCCTGCTCGTGCGTAAGGTTTAGTAAATTGTTTATATATAAATAAATATAGGCAGGTAGTGTAAAATTATCGTCTCATGAGATGGACTTGGGGACCTGAGTTCAAATCTTGTACGAGGCTGTTTGTATTTCACATAGCGCTAATACCCTTTGCAAAGGCATACATCCAACTATTTCCCCTCTAGTTGTGGGTAAACAGATGGGCGGACTGGGATCTTTAACCAATGTTAAGCAACCATTATAGAGAAGGAAAATTGCCAAACAATTAAACCATGCTAAAGAAATTAATTTGTGTCACATGCTGCCCGTGCGGCTGGTATATATATATATATATATATATATATATATATATATGTATACTTTAGTCCAGGATCGAAACTCGACCGATGTTTCATTAGTCATAATCTCTACCAACCCGGCCATCAACACAGCCGACTTAAAAAAAAAAGAGAATGCATTTATATGTAAATATACATACATGAAGTCTGATAAGACATCTTTATCCGTTTTAAGGAGAGCCTCACAATTTTAGCGTAATCAACAGCTATCAGCAAATTTCCTTCGCTGATATCACAACCCATCAGGGGGGGATATATATATATATATATATATATATATATATATATATATATATATATATATATATTAATGGCTAAAAAAACGCCACATCCGTCCACTTCATTTGATTATTTTTTTTGCCCTCACATACAAAATTGCATTTTTTTCTCTCCAGACCGTCGGACATACCTTGAGAAGGGTGAAGGTTCACCCGAAATATCGGAATGGATTAAACCAGAAACAGAGCAACGGTTGAATATATAAAAAATCTGATTTTGTTCTGTTTTTCTTGTTTTTGTTCTTTTTTCCAATGCTTTAAAAAGACCAAACAAACAACGTTCACAAGAACATAACACACACACACACACACACACACACACACACACACATATATATATATATTATATATAATATATATATATATTATATATATATATATACTACGGACACCTAGGTTCCTTAGCCTTGGTATGGCAACCCGTCTGGAAGATGTAACATTTTTAATTAAAATTTACAGTAATCCACGTAAGAAGTGTCACAATCGGCATGTTGCAAGGGGGTGAGTGAATACGTAATTGGTGCATTTAACTTTTATTTGAAACTAATCCAAAAAAATGTAATTGATATGAACACATATTATTACTCCAAGAACAATATGTATTTTTACAACCTCCCCGCACAGAAGGATGCGGCAAAGCTCAATTTCTTAAGCAGAGTTTATCAACTTTCACTTCAGAATTTTCCTTTTCCAACAATGGTTGCCTAACCAAGGTTAAGGAGACCAGTCCACTCTCTAGTAGTCAATAGCTCGAAGGAGAATAGTTGGACACCTTTCCCAAGGGTATCAGCGCTAGGCAAAATGCAAAAGCTACGTCTCACCGTGACTATTTCCTACGCAGCTAAAACAAGCACAATATTTGCTATTTTGTTTTATTAATGCGAATACGAAATCCTCACATCTATGAAATATACATTTCTGAAGCCGAACACTGACATTTTGCAGAGTTATTCCCTCTTTATTATTGCTACAATTCCATGACGACTAACATCTTTATGTTCCTCAGTTGTCTGCGCTATAAGTGTAAAGTGAATTTTCCCTTGAGTTGTTTATTTTCCCTTTCTTTAAACTAGAAGAAATGTAAATTCATGCACTACGAAATACAATGACTGAAGTCACAATTGACATGGTGCAATGGTTAACAATCTAGTCTCGCAGATACATTAAAACTCAATAGCGAGTTCGATCCTCGCTGGATGCTCCATACTTGCGACCGTGTGTCACATCTTACCCGAGGCAAACGGTTACGTATATAAAGGACTCCCATCGTGATATAATGGTTAGAAATTTACTCTCGCATATACATTATTACTGAATATGGTGTTATGGTTGGCAAGTTACACACACAGATTAATTACGACTGAATATCGTCTTGCATACTCGCTTGATGCCCCATACTTGCTACCTTATGTTACATACAACAGGCACTGGACGGGTTGTTGAATACCTAAAATGGGTGTAACGATTAGCAAGCTAGCCACACAGATCCATTATTACAGAAAACCGTATTCTATCCTCTCTGGATGCCTATCTCCAGGAAAAGTGGTCACTGGAGAAGAAATCATTTGGATGAATAATCCATAGAATATCGCCACGCAGTTACAAAGCCATGATGTTCACCACCATTCAACACTATGATCGCAACCTAAATGGTACTTAAATACATACCTTCCGCCCACTCACAGCAACTAGTGAAATCTTAAACCCTGTAGATCATTTCGCACGAACCTGGATTCTCATTCTACATGTACTCAGTTGGATTTACTAACGTGTCGCTGGGTCTGAGAATATGCAGTGCAGACGGGGGTAGTGTAATGGTCGTAGGAAATGGACTCGTCGACCCGAGTTCAAATCCCACAGCTCTAATACCCTTAGGAAAGGTAGGAATTTAACTACTATCCCTCCAGCTAGGGGTAAATAGTAGGACATACTGGGTTCTTTAACCTGGATAAGCAGTCTATGAGAAGGAAAACTCTAGATTCAAACCTGTTAAATCCGCTTTGGGTGGTCACTTCTAGAATAGGCTCAGTCCTAATTAGTGATATAAAAAAGTATATCACTTCCAAACAGGGGGTGGGTGGCTATGACTATAACGGAAAACCGTTGTAAGGCTACGATTCTGAAACTCTGTGAGTAATCCTTTGTTGCTATTACTCCCTGTTCTACCCTGATCTGGTGTTGTAGTACCTAGAAAAGTCTCGTTATGTATGACATTTGTCTATTCTTATCTATTATCAATAGCATATGAGACTACTTCAAACCATTTGATGAGAAATTATTTTATTTCAAATAATAATTACTTGTTAACTGTGTGAAAACAATTATTATTATGTACAAATATAAAAGTGCAATTAACAAAATTATTCCAACGGAACTTTGAAAGTATAAATAGGCATGGTTATAATTAAACATTTAAAATAATTCCGATTTTGGCATTAGATAACCCATAAATGGTTGATATACCGTTAACTAATCCAAACCAAACTCGTTGGATGTGAAAATATGACGAAATCTTAGAAAAATCAAGAACTCTATTCCTTCTCTTCAGAAAATATCCACTTCAGTTTTGTTTTGTTATTTTTGTTTTCATTGTTTTGTTTTGTTTGTAATCTTTTGTTTATGTTCTATCGGAATATATACGGTTATTTTAATGTTCTTCTTTCCAAGCTTTTAGTTGACGTTAACATGCTTTCTTTCAATATATTGCAGTAACTTTCAACATCCATGATTTTAACAATGAAATATATCTCGCCCGTGCCATTAGCGATCATAAAAACCTTAGAGCATGCCGTTTTCACCGTACTTAACTTTTGATACTAAACACTTTTCATTGTACACCTCAACATGACGTTCTTAATCCTGGTTGATACCATCAGATCCAAACAGGTTGAATTTTATTATTCTATTGTTCTCAACTTAGAAACCGAACGTTTCGACCGTTGTACCCAGCAGGTTTATTCAGGCATCTCTACTCGATGACTTGGTGACTCTCTGATAATTGTGAACGGAACCATTTATTATATTCACGTGGGTAGATTATTCTCATGCTATGCTAAATGATATAACCTATCATTTAACTGTTTATATATTCGCCCTGGAGTATTTCCTTTTCTATTTTTCTAAACCAGAAGATATTTAAATTCATGCACTACGGGATACAAAGACTGACGACATGACTGCCATATTATAATGGTTAACAAGCTACATTCACAGATCCATTACTACTCAATAGCTACTCTCACAGATCCATGACTAATCAATAGCGATGCTTCAGAGTTGCGACCTTGTGTCACACACAACTCAAGGCGAATTTTTATGTTCATAAAGATCTACTATCAGGGTGTAATGGTTAGCAAGTTAGTCCCATTTGTACAGAATTGCAATTTCGATGCTCTCTTGATACCCCATACTTGTGATCTTGTGTCACATCCTAAACGTGGTGAACAGGTTGGGTATATATCATAAATATCCCATTATTGTGTAACGTGTAGCTACACAGATGCATTACTACGGATAACGTCTTCCATCCTCGCTGGATGCCCACACTTGCTACCCTGTGTCACATTCAAACCCTGGAGAGCGGGTTAGGTAAATACCTAAAAGGTATCACCAGACAGTAATGGTTGGCAAGCTAATCTAGTAAACCTATTACTACTGAATACCGTATTCCCTCCTCGCTTGGTGCCTCATGCTCGCTACCTTCTGTCACATACTACCCGTGGCGAACGGGTTAGGTAAATACCTAATGGGCATCCCAACACAGTGCAATGGTAGCAAGTTTGTGTTACAGATCCATTACTACTGAATAGTGCTGGATATTCATAATTACAGCCTTTTCATCATCATCTTCATGTCGGCACGGATAAACATGACAATCCCTCGTCCGTATCATTCATTGCCTATGGGAGGTACTCGGCGCCGCATCCAGTATCCGTGCAGAGTTGGTGTATGTACGTCTTTGCTGATCTACCCACTCTTGCATGCCCATGTGATGCTTCCATAGAAGAAAGTTCTCCAGCTGTGCCCATCGTGGCTTATTCGCCTCACACTAATGGTTTGTGTGATATGGGGTAGGTGGCCGTACGGCTGTTTTCTCGTGGGGTGTTGTTTCCACGTCTTATTGCACACAGTATTCTTGTGCAGCTCCCATCGAGCTCATTCTCCAGGCGCTTCGTTAGGGTCAAAGTAGTGCAGCCGTACAGTAGCACTAATACAGCTACGGCTTGAAAGAACTTAACTTTTCAGTGAGATTGGATTTCTATATCACTGACAATTTGTTCAAAGCAGCCCATGTGTGCATTAACATCGCTTTCTGTTGATAAGATATAACCACCTAAGTACGGGAATTGTTTCACCGAGTTTAGGAGTTTACCATCGAGTGTGGAGATATATCCTTCATTTCTAAAACACATGAACTATGTTTTATCGCAGTTTTACGTATAGGCCGATCTTCCATGCTGCCTTTTCAAGGCTATGTAGCAGAGATTAGGACCTTGTCTCACATCCTATTTACAACTTGATAGGAGTGTTATCAAAAAATCAAGGTCTACAAAATATCTAGAACTTACAGAAATCTTAATAAGTTATTGAAACTGATGTTTACACCTTTTAAAAGTTTGAACATATATCTATTTTTCTACGTAGTCAACATTTCAACCGATGACTTTTGCAGGCCCTGAGGCAGTTTTTGCATACCCATGTCATACCAGATGGCCGTCATCTCGTTAAAGAAGCATTAAACATCGTCGTCGTTGCAAACTCCCTATACCAATTGCTATACTTTTCGACATCCCTGCACGACTTGCTATACAGATCCATTGATTGGCGATGAATTTCTATTGGTTTATTGTGTGTTTGATCGAAAACCGAATAAATACGCGAAATGCCACCGATTGCCAATCCAAGACTGAGCGTGGCAGTGAGGCACGCAAAGTTATAGGAGCATGCAGAGCAAACAAAATAGTGTTGTCAATAGCCTGAAAAACAGTTACACTGCGTCACCAGCAATTTGGGGACTTTACTTTTGGGATTGCCCAAGTCTTTACTAGAATTAGCTTAATACATACCAAGGTTAAACTTTTTAAATATCATTATGATTGACTGCTGATAAGTTCCCGGCCAAACGAACATGCTATTTCTCTTCCTCTATTTTTCGGTGTCTCTTTGTCTCTCTCCGTCTCTCTTCCCCTTCTCTCTCTCTCTCTCTCTCTCTCTCTCTCTCTATCTCTATCTATCTATCTATCTATCTATCTCCCACCTCAATCTCACTCACTTTCTGCTTAGCTTTCTGTGTCTCAGTGTCTCTTTTTCTCTTCCTGTCTCTCTCACTCTTCTCGGATAAAACAGAATACAGATGAGGACAAGAGTCTGAATATAATATTGATTAATCTCTATATGTATTAACTAAAGCAATCAGTCCAGATTTAGAAAAAGACTAATGAAGAAATAATTATGTTTATGTACAGAAATCCAGACAGAAATCCATTTTTGTTCACTTCGGATTAGAAGAAATTACGTTGAAATGATTAGAAAAAATACGAGTATATCTACCAGTCTATGTCGTCTGTCTGTCTGTCTGTCTGTCTGTCTGTATCTCTCTCTCTCTCTCTCTCTCTCTCTCTCTCTCTCTCTCTCTCTCTCTCTCTCTCTCTCTCTGTTGTGTGTCTTGACTGTCTCCCTTCATCTCTCTTTGACGTGTAACATCGAAAACACGGTTTATATGGATGAATTATATATATATATATATATATATATATATATATATATATATATATATTATGAGTGTGTGTGTGTGTGTGTATATATATGCAAAGATGATGATTATATATATATATATATATATATATATAATATATATATCATAAATTAATCATATACAGAGTTATATTTACACTTTCAATGAGAAAGAAAATGATTTAAAAACGTCATTTGCCTATACAACTCATAAAAGTCTTGTATATTGAGTTCTGGTCAAAATAATAACCGAATGACGGTTTGCTAAGTTTGATTTCTTATTAACAGTGCATATATATATATATATATATATATTATATAATATATATATATATATATATATATATATATATGCTCACATCAACAGACTGGACATCGCCAAACGGACATAAACTAACATACCAGGTCAACTCGAATTCACACCCTATTGAAGAGAATGCGACAATTTCATTTTCATTTTAATTGCTAGTTGAAGGCATATGATTTTCGAAATATAGCAGCAACAGATACATGTAATTGTAATACAAAAAAGCTCTTCAACACATTATTTTAGTTAGTTACATTTTCATCCAATTTATATCAGAAACATAGATGAACTCAACACAACCATATATATATATATATATATATATATATATATATATATATTATATATATATGGTAATAAACAGAAATGCTATTATGAAGACCCCAGGTGTTCTCCGTCATATCAGTAGTACTTTTATTATAAAGATATTCACATAAAGTGTTAAAGTTTTGGAATCAGCTGTGCAAAGTTCTAATTATGTGTTGATACGGATTGTGATCAGGTGGAGAATATATGAAATCATAAAATCATAACTTTTCTCCATCAAAATAGTAGCATTTTGTATGCACATCATCATCATCATCATCATCATCATCATCATCATCATCATTAAGTCATGATGACAAGTCATAGATTCTAATGGCTTTCTCTCTCGCCATATCAATTAACACTCCTGCCAGGTCCTCAGCTCAGCATCTAGTGTTCGCACAGTGCTGATCAATCTAAGATTTGGCCTGCCGGCCATCACTGGTATGTTCATACGTATTTGTCTACGTGGCTTTTGATTTGGTCCTTACTTCTGCAGTGTCCGGTATGTAAGGATTACATTTCCAAATGCAACACAAAACCTTCACAAAACGTTTCCATCACGTCGGGGTATAACCAGTTGTAAGATTCAAAGTGATAATACTTGCAGATAAAACTCCGACAAGGGTTGATAGACAAAACATTTTATATACACAGCACACGAATTAAACAGGGTACGTAATACATCGAGGATAACATAAACATACATACAAAAGTAGAGATAATGACACATTCCTGTATGGTAAAAAGATAAACATAAAAGCCACAGACATGAGACTAGGAATAGTCCATACTGTGTGAATCACTTACAGTGATGTAAGGGGGGCCAAAGCCCCAACAAGAGGGGGGTAGACCAGAGTCTAACCCATAGTGGTGTCTCGTGGGTCGAGCAACAGGAAAAGAGGAAGAGACGTTCAAATCAGCCGCTTAAATATCAAAGGCCCCAAGTGGGAACCAGCGAACTAAACGGGCAGACAACTCTCCAGGCAAATGCGAAAGTAACGCCACATGTATGTCGAACTCGTCTTATTTGGATGTGTTTTTTTTATATAGGAGGTAACTGGTGTGCATCTGCTTTTCTACATTAGCGACCTTGTGTTATATATTACATCTGGCGAACGGGTTAGGTAATTACCTATCTATTCAACATTTTCTATTCTTTATGACGCTAGGTACTTTCGCCCATGGCAAATAATTTACACCTAGAAGATTTCGAGGATCCAAAAATAAGATCCCAAACTTTTTTGATAGCTGAAAATTTAGGATTTATAAAATATTCCATAAACAATCTAGAGTGTTTTTTTCTTCAATTAATGGTATATTTTCACAACGTATTCAGCAGAAACTGAGGCGCCTGGTGTAATGGTTACCGTCGTAGGAATGTTAAAATAAAGGCAAGGCTCTTTGTATTTCACAAAGCGCTAATAACCTCAGAAAAGGTAGGAATCCAACTATTCACCTACCAGCTATTGTTATATACTGTATCAATTGACAGCGCTGGGGTGTAGTACACTGGATTAAAAACCAACACAGGTATACAAAAAAAAGCTGGACTTCATTTTCTTTCCTCGGTTGGCGTGGATGAAAGGAGGTGTGAGACGTGATAGCGCCGGCTTGGATGAGTGGTGAAATGAACCGTAGTTATAACAAGTCTCTTCTTCGGAGAGTCGACGGAGTCACTGAACTTAACGGCTACCAAATCTCAACTGCTGAACTCCCGGCCTAACCGTCACTTTTTCAATTTTTAACCAGCATGCTCTGGTCTATTCAAATTACACCGGAACTGTACGGTGTGACCTGCAATCCTAGATTTGTCACCAGTCAATAGGAAGTCCTTTGTCATCCTGCTATTGTTGTTTTCCGGACAGTTCGTTTGACCCGGTCAGCAGTAAGCCTCAGATCTTAATCACTCTTCCTCTTTCTTCTATCCAGACTTCTGTCTGGAACATCCTTTGTTTCCCAATTTCTTTGTCTTTTTCAATTTCTTTTCGTGCCAAAAAGAATTGAAACAATAGTTAATCTGCAACACTATGAGTAAATGGTAGGACAGACTGAGCTCTTAACCCTTGGTTAAGCAACCAGTCTAAGAGAAGGAAAAGCTGAATTCAAACCTGTTTAACTCCGCTTAAGAAATTAACCTTCTATCACATCCTATTCATTCGTAGTGGTTGGTAAATATATATTCAGCTGGAATTATTATGGAATGATCCAATTTAGATGGGAATTATAGAATTCATTTATAAAAAATTAGAATTATCATTTAGTTGCTTCTCCTCAAGCATTCAGGCATTTTTCTTCACTAATTTAAAGCAATATTCCTTATGAAAGTGGTTCCAATTTTCCGGAATGTCAGTTAATAGATATTCTTTGGTAAAAGGAACATTCACGTGGATAATCTTTTTAAAATTGCCACCATAAATATTCAATTGGATTTAGATACGGATGGACCGTTGGCTATCTAATTGATTTAATACGCCTTTCCTGAGTAAAATCTGTTTCCACTTTGCTCTGTGACAAAATGCCTTATCGTCCTGAAAAATGATTTCATCATCGGCAAACACATTTTCTATGGATTGTTCTGAATTTTAATGTACACATGTGGATTGATTGTTGAGGCAAATATTGCTATCTCTGGTTAAAAAGTATTGAGAATTTTAAATTGACACTAACAGATGATTTCTAGTTTTCTGGATGACAATCTAAACATATAAAAACAATCAATTATTCCTTGAAGTAGCTAAACTGCAGAGCCACTGTATTTTTATACGTTGCCCTATTTCTGTCTCTGTTTTTCGGTCTGTCTGTCTGTCTGTCTGTCTCTCTTTTTTGTCTCTCTCTCTCTCTCTCTTTGTCTCTCTCTCTCTCTCTCTCTCTCTCTCTCTCTCTCTCTCTCTCTCTCTCTCTCTGTCTGTTGCATTCTATGTCTCTCTCGCTCTGCCTGGATGTAAAGAATTCAAATGTTAATTGATCATACAAATTTTGAATTCTAATGTATACTTCTCTGTAGAGAACTAAATGAAGCCATGTAAATATGTATTGCTATACCAAAGAATACGAGCTCCTAAATAATTCTGAATATATATATATATATATATAATATATATATATAGAGAGAGAGAGAAGAGAGAGAGAGAGAGACTCGCTACTAATTCCATCAATGCCGATATATTCATAAATCAAAAACGATATATGGGAGCGCCCTACAAAACACTGGATTATACTCCAAACTAGTATACAAAGATAATAACAACAATGAAAAATAATAATAATAAAAAATCAAGAAAGAGAAACACATTTGGTTTAACCCCTTTTCAGCAGAACCCTTAAAACGAATGTGGGGAAGATATTTTTCCAATTAAGGAAAAAATACTTAGACAAATCACCTACATTGAACAAACTCTTCAATAAGAACAATTTTAAAATCAGTTATTGTTGTTTGAACAATATTAAAAACAAAATTGATAAACACAATTTTAAAATCTTAAATGGTATGATAACAACCAGAATGATAGATGCAACTGTTTCGATAAAATTAAATACCCCTTGAGTGGTAATTGTTTAGCCAATAACATAATATATAAAGCCACTATCAAGGACAATGTAAATAGCAACGAGGAAAAACTTACATTAGTGCAACTGAAAACAATTGAAAAATAGGTGGTATAAACATAATTTAAGCTTTAACAATATGCAAACAGTACTACCTTATCCATATATATATGGCAAATTGAATAAAAAACAGGCAAAACACCTATAATAAAATGAGAAATCATAAAAAAAGCCCAGGCGTACAAAGGCGGTCAGCGTTATGCGATCTCTGCATCGAAGAAACATTGTGTATAATACAAAATACAAATAAAAACTTATTAAACAAGAGAAGTGAACTCGTTTCAAAATGCAGGCATTTGAACAAATTTTTACTGTGCCACTTAACACCTGATCCTAATTAATCCCTTAATTTTCGCCCTCCTTTTATTTATTTAAAAAAAATCATCTGGAAACCGCGTGCATTAAGGCCAAAGTAAGTTTGTTTTATTATCATTTTTAACACAGATTTAGCGTCATAACATTCCATCACGTGAACACGCTTCACGTCATTTAAACGCTAAACACAGTTTAAAAAGAAAACTTTAGTTTTATAACATTCAATCGTGTGAACACGCTTCACGTTTATATATACGCTAAAAAATTACTGGTTTTTAAAATCTCAACCATTTGACTCATCTGTAGTAAACATGAAACTTATAGTTATGAGCTTATAATATTGTTGATATCATTAATATTGATTATATACACACACACACACACAACATATATATATACATCCATATTATATATATCATATATATATACATCCAAAAATCTTATTCACTTCGCCGAAGGGCATTCGGTCTGTTTTTTGTTATTATTCTCTCAATAGCGCCCCTTACCTATTATGGTAGAGGCGTGTAGTATCGCTTGACAAGCTTAATTTCGCTAGGATGGTCAGCTGTGTACTGTGGCGAGGCGATAAAAAGTGTTTCACTAGTGTTTCACTGCGTCTGCTGAAGTCCCGGTTTCGATTTCTGTCGGAGGGAAATCGTTAGTATATACCGCTGATGAGACTTAATAAAGTCGAAACAGTCTGTACGGTATTCTACACATCGAGCCATTCTTTACTGGGATTCACTTGTCAAGTTCATTTTCTATAAGAAAAGTATCGAATTTTATGCGATACATGCGTTGTAAGTGCCTTCAAGTATATATAATATTATATATAATATATATATTATATATATATCTATTCCGAATTATATATATATATATATTATATATATATATATATATTCGACACTATTTAGATGCTCTTATGATTGGATATAGCTATAAATATTTACATGGCTTTCTTTTAGTTCTCCAAAGAGACACATCTGAGTTTGAATGATTCTAATGCATCAAATATTCAACTCTGAATCCAATGTGCTCATTTTTAGATCAGCGGAAATAGCATAGAGGTTAGTTCAAAGGAATCACACTATGCAACCACCACAGTAACCAAACATGCTTGCTTCGTGCATATAGGTAACTTCTTAAAAAATGATTTCGAACATTTTGTTTTCTGGTATTTTTCATCTTTGTTATATGTAATCAATTCCTAGCATCTTTCAATCGAAATTTTCACTGCGTTGATTTAATGAATTAGCGCTTCCTAAATACGACCACCCTGTTGAAACAAAACTGGGTAATTACTCAAGATATTCAGACAAAGTTATCATATTTCGAAAGATATTTGGCAGTCTACAGTCGGAGAAAAATACCTGGCTCTATCACGCGGGCATATGAGATTGTTTATTTTCAGTGCTCCCAAAGAAAATAGAATAGGCACACTTTCTCCCTGTCTGTCTGTCTCTCTTTCTGATAGTGATGTTAAATTAAAATTTGCAACATAAATGAAACAAAGCGTGCCTCCTGGGCCAGAATTCATTGCATAACATTTTAATTGTTTAGAAAACATTAATCTGAACAAGTTCAAATAAGTAGTTGAGAGTTAGTAGTTATACTGGTAACCGTTCCTCTTTCGGTAAAGTTTCAGTTGACTTAAGAGAATCAGACTATATATATATATATTATATATATATATATATATATATATATGTGTGTGTGTGTGTGTGTGTGTTGTGTGTGTGTGTGTGTTGGTGTATATATATATTATATATATATATATATATATATATATATAAAATGTTGTTCTGGTTCCAACGGAGAAAATGTAATGGTTTATAAAAAGAAGAAGGCCCGCAAATGTATTGTTCTCAGAAAAGTGTTTTATTCTTTTTATTTTACATGCGCAACACGTGTTACAGATATCCTGGTATCTTCTTCAGGCTTTGATCAATACATATATATATATATATATATATATATATATATATATATATATATATATATATATACATATGTTGTGCGTGTTTCTGCAATTTTTCTGTTATGGCTGTTTAATAACAGTTGAACGCTACGTCATTTTTTCAATCCTTCCGTGTGATTTGCGCGGACCTGCATGCGACCTGCGCGCAAAAATTGAGAAAAAATGATGTAACGTTCTTTACAATAATAATATATATAATATATATATATATATATATATATATATATATATATTATGGTGGACTCTTCTATCGTGAACGATAGATGAGGGTCAGCAGTGAGTGGTTTGTTTCCTCCTATGTTGAGCATGCTATCAAGAAGACATTTTGTGTTTCCTTGTGTGATGCCGCCCAGCTTTGCTGTGAGCTATGAACCCTACTGACAGCTGTAATTTCCTAAAGCGGGAGTAAGATGTTTTTGTTTCAAATTTAAACGAGCTGATTCAGATGTTTCAGTCTATTTTCTTCAAAACTCTTTAATCTAGCGAAACATGTCTTACGCCATTCCTTCCAATTTGATGCAAGATTTCCAAGCACTCTGGTTAATATTGAGGTGTTTCAAATAATCGTTCAGTTTGTCTTTATAGCGTAAGAGTGGACGTCCAATAGACCACTTAGAATTTGGTAATTGTCTGTATATGTTTTTTGAAGCCTGTTCTCATTCATTCTGACAACGTGAGAAGACCACCTAAGCTGAACCTTTGCTAGAAAGGTTTCAATGTCTGCAATGTCACATTTCTTAATATTGTGCTATTTTCACTCTCTCATCTTATTTTATACCGCAAATGGCACGAAGACAGCGCATGTAAAGGCGTCAAGTTGGTTTATGTGCTTGCGGTAAAACCCAAGTTGAAAGCACCATATAGTAGAGTTGAAAGCACGACTGCTCTGTAGATGTCAATTTTTATTTAAGATATAGATCTTTAGTATTCCATAATCGGTGTTTCAAAATTGCGAATGCAGTGCTTGCTTTACTTAGTCTGGAATGGATCTCTTTATCTATTTTTCCATCAGGAGTGACTGTTGATCCAATATATTTAAACGTGTCAACATTTTTTAATGCTTTTCCATCAATGAAGACAGATTGATTTCCAAAACGTGGATTGCATGCTGCGGGCTGGTACAGTAAAGTTTTCTTTATACTGATAGTAAGTCCAAATACTATTGGTGCCTCAGAGAATTTATCAAGAATGGTCTGGATGTCTTCTAGGCTGTGTGCTAATAGAGTGGCATCGTCTGCAAAGAGAAGATCCCACAGTAGCTACAAGTATATTTTTGACCTAGCTCTAAAACGTTCTTGATTGTATAGGCAACTCCTTGTTCTGAATTCAACATTTATTCCTTCGCTTAGATCTGAGACTGCTTTCACGAGCATAGCAGAAAAAAACAATGCAAATAGAAGTGGAGTAAGAACACAGCCTTCTTTGTACCGTTTGAGACAGAAAAATGTACTGGATTGCTCACTACTGATCTCACAGAAGCCCTCATTCCTTCAGGCAAAGAGACGATGACATGAAGCATTTTATCTGGAACTCCCCATTTCGACAACACTTTCCACAGAACAACCCGAGACGCAGTGTCAAAGGCTTTTGTGAAATCTACGAAAACCATAAACAAGACTTTATTTTGCACTTGAGCCTTCTTCTGGGCTTGTCGAATATAGAAGATCATATCATCCGTAAGCATAACAGATCGCCACTCATGGCCAACAGGTGGTCCATTTGGGTCGATTTTACCCCTCTAAAGAGGAGCAGCCGGTGTATTCTAAAGTCTCAGCTGACAGGGTTGCCTTACCCCTCTTGCAGAGGTGCAGTTGGCGTATTGCGCCGATAGGGCGGTACTAAGTTTAGCACAGAGCATGAATCATCAAATAAGCATCGAACTCACTAACGAAGGTTCGTTATTTTACCATGCTATCATACGATGGTCTTTAGTATTACAAGGGTGCATGTAAAAAAAGCTTCATTTCACAAATATATCTGTACAGTCACACACACACACACACACACACACACACACACACATATATATATATATATTTATATATATATATATATATATATATATATATATACGAGTATATGTGGGGATAATGTGTACGTACGTTTTTTTGTTGTTTTTTTTTAACACCAATTATTTTTGGTTAATTGCAGCAGAATACGTGTATCTGTTTGACGGAAGCTGATGAGAAAATAATTAGGGGTAGCTATGTTGTCCTTGGCTAATTTCTTCTGAATGTTTTATTCAGGAGATGATTTTTTTAATACCTGAAAAGAATAACTGGCGCCAAGTTTTTTTTTGTTTTTGTTTTTTTTTTTTTGTTGTTTTTTTTTAACCTTAGATCGACGGGCAGAAGAGAAAGCTCTGATACTATGAAGAAATAAAGAACACGTTGTTCCTTTTGCTAATTTTATGAGTATGTGTTCTTTAAATATTTTATCCAAATATTCTGAATGTTATTGTGTTTTCTTTTCTTGCTACTTGACGTAATGTAAAAAGATTTTATGGTGACAATCGCAATTGTATTTTTGGAATGTTTATAAAAAAATAATGAAAGTCGAACATGTATAGTGGCAGGAAAAAGAGTGGAAAGTCAGAGATGATTCTAGGAGAAATAAGGTAATCATAAGGGAAACAAATTCTTGCTGACATACATTTCTACACGAGGCATTAAATCAAGATTTAAATTGCTGACACGGTAGAGATTTGAATTTTTTATTTTTTTTATATATTTTCCATTTTCTAAACAATCTATAGTTTATAGATTTTGTTGTACGTGAAGAAATTTACACGTGAGGACAATTATTTTACAATTCTATCGTATATATATATATATATATATATATATATATATATATATATATAAGATGTGTCAAAAATAGCGAGATTTTTGTACTTTTTGACACACCTTGTATTCTGAAAAAAATAATGTTCCAATTTATTCTTCATTTCTATCTTGGTAAATACAGCCTTAAACCTGATATTTTTGACACACCTTGTATTCTGGAAAAAAGGAATGAATGGAACGTTATTTTTTCAGAATACAAGGTGTGTCAAATAGTAAAAAAATCTGGATACTTTTTTAACACACCTTATATATATACATATATATATACGTGTATATATATATATATATATATATGTGTGTGTGTGTGTGTGTGTCTGTGTGTGTGTGCGTATTTTGCTAGCAGATTTTCTTGTACGTATGTAAAAAGTGTGTAACTCACTTCGGTATTCCTCTTTTGTGGCACTTCAGGCACCTGACTACCCCTGTAAAAGGTATGATTTATTCTCCGGCTATGGGTTAAATCTCACTACTACAATGTTTATACAAGGATAAAGTTTCCAGTAAATAACACACGAAGACTGATATATCATTAAAAAGAACCAAAGCAAAATTTCCGATGTTTCAATTCGAGTACACTTGCTTTCGATAATTGTTGGTCATTTATTAGTGGGTGAGACCACTACATGAATTACTTAGGTTGGTTGGTTTAATTTTATAGAATGCCAAGCATTAGCTTAGTTTAGGCCGAATACGTTTGTTTATTCATTTTGGTTGGGTATTCAATTTTTTCAAACTTATTCTTAAACGCATCTTTTATTTAGTCAAACCATAGATGGTACTTTAACAAGTACTCCATTAGAACTGACATGGGAGTAATGGCAATGAAGGGTTACTCAAAACCTTCCAGAGCCCCAGAATTGTAACCTTGCCACTAGATGCAGTTAAATATAATAACCAGGACACGAAGGCGCTATATGATATAAATGGTTGAGACTTTGCTATAAGAACAATAAGCTCGAAACAGTTATATAAGTGCTAGGGCTTGGCGTGACCAGCCAACTGTCTACCCCAAGGGCCAAAGTGGAGTATTGCATGTCCTGGATTATTCAGCCACCAGGATTCCGTGCGTAAGTTTCACAGGCCGCCACCCTCGGTCAACAGATGGTCCCTTTAGTTAAAGAGTACTGCCCCTCTGCAGATTTAAATCGGAGTATTCTACAGAAAAATGAAATAAATCCTGCCAAATGAATAAAACTCGCGACACAAAAATAAAACAAATAAACAAACAACAGACAGCAAGTTCAATTAATAATCCCCCTGAAGACGACAATGGACATGACTGAAAGCGCTTGATTGTATACGTTCAAGCCATACTGGCTTTTAGTTATATTGAGGTCCAGATGATGGAGAATGTGTACCATATTTAGTATATGGTACACATTCTCCATCATCTGGACCTCAATATAACTAAAAGCCAGTATGGCTTGAAGTATACAATTAAAAAAAAAAAGAGTCTAATCTGCGCTAACATTTGCACATAGCTGGAGGACAAAGAGCTTAATTCTTACCTTTCCTAAGGGTATTAGCTATAAGGGAAATGCAAACATCCTCGTTTCGGGTTTGAAATCGCTTTGGCGTATCCATTTCCTTTAATCATTGCCAACAAACACCTCCAACTACAAAAAAACATGTTTAGATACAAATGTTGTGCACAAACGAGAGTTAAAAGCAAAAAATACCTGTCGTTTATTTGTTGAGTCATGAAAAGCTAATTATTTCAAAGAAACCGGAAGTAATTCAAAATTGCGAGAAACTTTTTTTTTTTTCTTAGAAAAACAATCTTCTGAATCGTAATTAGTTCTATGATTCAATGGCCTTTGAAGTTTATTTCCTTCTTTTCTTGTTTCCTGTTAGCTTTTTCCCTGAAGATTATAGTTAAAATGTAATCGACTTCTGTTGCCCTTATTTTGATCAGTTAACAAAGTCAGGGAAATGTACTTACAAAAGTTCAAATAGATTTGATACTACGATATGTTCCGCAAGGCTAATAAAAAAAAGTATAATATTATTTTGTTTTATTTAGATTGGAACAAATAATGTTATTTATTTCAATTACTGATAGGATTAAAACTGGTTAGTTTCATTATTCTTTTAGCTATAAAATTTGAGATGCTCGTGTATAATGGTTATTGGAAATGAACACGGCCACCTGACTGCACATCTTAACGACTGTTTGCATTTCACATAGCGTTAGTACCCTTAAAAAGGGTATGGATTCTGCTATATCCCTACATCCATAACAAATAGTATAACAGGCATAGATTTCTAAACTTGGCAAGGAAACCGAACTACGAAAAGGAAGAATCTGAATTCAAACCTGTTAAACTCAGCGTGAAAAATTAAACTTGTCTCGCATCCTGTTTGTACATAGTAATTGGGTAAGTTCTTGCAAAATTTGTCGGCGTTTGAGCCAAATAATAAACCGGTGCTTTAAGTGAAGATTTTTTAGGCAAGCTGGAAATACTGCCGTAATACAATCCTCTTAAACTTGTGACAGTGTAAGATACTAGACTCATCTCAATAAATATCCAGGTGATTGATTTTGATAAAAACATAGATATAGCAAAACTGTAACATTGAGCTCTTTTGTTACTGCAATTGTTTATCTATATGTAAGTATCTCAGTCTCTTCAAGTCTATATATTTATCTGCCAGTTCATAACCCCCAAAACTGTGCACAATATCAATATCGATATTTACAGATTCACAGTATATTATTAGTTTCATCGAATACTTTTCTCTAATGATCAACCCCATTGTTGAATTCCACTCAAGTTGATTCGGCCCTACACGGGGAAGAAGGTTGAGACCAAAAATCTCATCAAGGATCTATTGGCTGTGGCTTTAGAAAACACCGAATGCATCTCTGCATAGGGGTAAAATATACCCAGGGGGACCATCTTTTGGTCTTAGTTGATGACCTCTGACACTTAAGTAGATACATGTAGATATAATATAGTGTGTAGCGTGACATGGTTCAACGGCGCCTGGTCCCAGACAGTTTCTCGCCTATTATCATATATATATATATATATATATATATATATATATATATATATATATATATATTGTGACCATGTTGAGAGAGTATAGAGAAAGAAAAAAAAAAGATTGAAACAGGAAAATTAAAGCTAAATCCCAGAAATCTTTGAAAAAAAAAAGAAAAAAAGAAAGAAAGATCCAACCGGAAAGAAACATATCGGAAAGAAGGAAAATAAATAGAAAAAAAGTAAGACAAATCCAGAAATAAAGAAAGTAGGAAAGAAAGCAGTTCTGGGAAGGAAGAAATGCTGGAAAGAAAAAAATAAACAAATAAACAAATCTAGAAAGAGAGAAAAAATCCAGAAAGGAACAAAAGAAAAAAAGACATTTTGGAAAGAAAATATCTCGAAAATTAAAAAAAGAATAAGAAGAAGTAGAAGATAAAAAAATAAAAGCAAGATATAACATGCAGTAACACCAAAAAGAGAGATAACAAAAAGTATCGAAAATTTAGCAGTTAATGACTTGCAACATTCACTTTTGGCCTTAATTATATTTGACGAACGGTTGGTCACGCCCTCTGTGATCAATCGGCTGGTCACGTCAAGCCCTAGCATTTTGATGTCTTTAAAGACCATATTGCTCTTATGACAAAATCCTGTCCTTTTTTATTATACAAGTGTTAGAAGGCGGTGGCTGAGCGTCCAATGTCCTGGGTATGACATTCATCTGCATCAAATTTCTAATTCTGTAGCCTTGGGACGAGTGGAGTATTCCTTCATTGCCATTTTAATAGGTGCACTGACCCGAAGTGGTAGTAACTCTTACAGTTCTATCTATGTTAAATAGCTGAAAATATAAGTTAAGAATTGAGTTAAAAAAATAAATGAATACCCAAAGAAAATGTATAAAACAAAATGTCTTCTGCCTAAAATAACCCATAACATGCCGTAAAATCCTAATAACTAACCAACAAATTTCTGTCTAAAAATGTTCCATTCTATTCGCCTTTTTCAATATATTGCAGGATTCAGGGCCCCCCCTAGTTTATAACACATGTTGATTAATGGGCCTTTAACTATCAAGCTGGTAAATATATATTGTTTGGGGATGTGAAGTTTTCCTTCTCCTAGACAGGTTGGCCTACCAAATATACCAAAGTATCTTTGAATGTGTGTCAAATTTCGGCAAATATGTGGTCACTATTCCTAAGAAAAACATTTTTACCGCTAATATAAAAGTTCAATAGTCTAGCATTGACTAAAGATAAAGCCAAAATAAAAGAAAGAATATCATTGATTTTGTTTCATGATCGACAGTTCTTTCCTCTGTAGAATCAATCATATATGTTTTCTTTTTTTCGGAAACCAACCCATTCTTTGAGTTGGTAGTTTTTATTGCACTTTTTCCCCACTATTGATCAACCCCATCGTTGAATCCCATAAAACTACCACAGGGAGTGTCCAAGTGACATTTTTCCAGGTCAATCAACAAACCTTTATAATGATAGGTTAGTAGCAAGACTGGAGAGAAAAAAAGAGACTGCATTTATTCACCTGTCATTGAAGACCAATAGAATCGTCTCTATTCAAATGATTTACGTTAAGGAAATCCGTGATGAATGTTTTATGACGCAGAAGGGATGATGAGGATGAGTCAGCGGATGAATTTTCAGTGCCAGTATATTGATCCAAGGATTTGATCGCTTGAGGGATGTTTGAGGGATGTCCGTCCCCTAAAATCTATTGTTTCTAATCCCTTTGCCGTCTGCTAATCAATGTATTTGCCTCTTCATTTAACGAATCATGTGTGAAACACTATCAGAACAAACCTTCATTGAAGGTAGTGTATGTTTACTCGGGACAATGCAATAACGAATATAATGTGGCCCTTACTTCTATAGATAAAAATCCGCATATATATATATATATATATATATATATATATATATAATGTGTGTGTGTGTGCATGCGTGTGTTTGCTTGTGAGTGTGGGTGGTGATGATGATAATTCCATATGGGGTTTAACACTAATGATACAGGTTATCCCTAGTGAAGGCTCGATGTGCCTAGTTCCAGTTTGTCGACGGAATGTAGTGTATAAATGAAGGAACAATTTTCAATTTTTTTTAATGTAATAATTTATTTCAGCTGCAAATCGCAACATGTTTAGACAGAGTAAAAAAAAAAATGGTTGTTACTTGAAGAGTAACATTTTTTTTTAAGTTGGGGCTGCAAACCAAAGCATATTCCTGATCGAAGAATGTACTTTGGTTTGCGCCCCATTTAACTTAGCTTTTGAACTTAGATTAGGATGTGTCTTCTTCAAAACTTTTAATAATCATTTCCTCCCGAAAGAAATTATATAAGATATCTGATAAAAACACTGTAAAATTATCTTACAGTTGCAGGTCAATATATAAATAAATCCAGTATTATAAAATTAAACAAAAATATATTAACGTTATTCTTCTTTTTAACTGTAATGATAAAGTAGAAACATGGCTCCTTAATCTAGAATGGAAAAGTGTTTGATTAGTATATACAGCTACTGTACGAATTAATAAGTAATAATAAAATGATATACATAGGATCAACACAAGATACATTAGAAAGGACTCTATAACCACATATCCAGCTTTAATAACATAAAATATATGTATAACACGACTCTTTCTAAATATATCTGGGATATCAAAAATAAATACGGTAAAAATTATATCATAAAATGGGAAATAGTAAAAAAAAAAAAATAAAAAAAACTCGCTGATATAGACGTTAGATTCTGTCCTGAAAAAAAAAATTAGCTGTCGCATGCTATGATAATTCTAAAGAGTTATGAAATCAAAGGTCCGAAATTTTTAACAAATGTTTACATAAGCGCATATGGCAGCTTAACAACTAAAAAATAACGCAAACGTCATATGTGGATATTGTGTGCCATTGTAAGAAGAAGCCTATTTAAAAGGCTGTTTAAAAGTTCTAATCAACTGTTTACTGCCAGAACCAGCATTTGTAATATTTGACAATTTAACTGTTGATTAATACGGGCAACTATCAAACATTTGTTGTTTTGCGGCTGACCTGATTTTTTTTAACGGGTATCTCTCGATTTTTTTGTGCAAGACTATAATTGTTTTATTCACTTCCGCGATTGGCCATAATCTATTATTTTGATCAATGCATTACGATTAACCGTGATGATCAATTTTAGGTGAACATTAACTAAGTTATCTATTTGTATATTTCTACTGAATCCGCTCTAGTAACGTATATGACATTTTTATATTCTTTATAACTCTGACTTATTCAGTTAATATTTGTATCGACAGTCGAAGTTGCGATTAACTTGATATTTTATTCCCTTATATATTTAAATATATATATATATATATATATATATATATATATATATATATATATATATATGAAAATGTTTTACCAGGGAATAAGATATCCGGGCTGCCGAAAAGTCAGTCGGATTTCGCTCTTGGTCAGAGATAGTTGTTGTGTCTAGCCACACTGAAGAGGTGTGAAACGCCGAAACACGTGTCTGTTGATGACTTATTATATGCTCCCAGAAACTCACTAGGGGTGATTTGAATTAACTTTCACTGCCAGCATATCGAAAGCAACGATCGTCTGTTCACAGACTGGATCTATCTGATGATCGTAAAATATATAAACATATGTATTTAATAGTTTAAAACACCGCCCCTTTACGTCAGCTGTCAAATGGCCGAGGGGTTAAGAAATCGGGCTGGTGAAAAGACAGATTTCGCTCCTGGTCAGAGATAGTTGTTGTGTCTAGACACTGAAGAGGCGTTTAACGCCTAAACACCTGTCTGTGGATGACATTACTATATATATATATATATATATATATATATATATATATATATATATATATATATATATATGGGTGCACATGTGCGTCTATTTTATTAGGTTTCACTCTATATGTATATGTATGGATAAGATTGTTTATCTATGTATAAATCTCTATATACCTGTCTCTGTCTTTCACTCTCTCTCTTTCTCTCTCTCTCTCTCACTCTCTCTCTATATATATATATAAGTGTGCGCATTTATATATATATATATATATGTGTGTGTTGTTTATATATTCATATGATATATATATATATATATATATATATATATATATATATATATATATATATATATATATAATTCACATTTGAAATGTGTTTTTTATCTACGAACTACAATATATTTTTGTTACATTCTGTTTCTCTCCATGGCACTGGTGAAATTATCTCAATTTAAGAATGTTAGGTGCAGGGTAACATAAATCCCCCTTTTCTTCCATAAATGTCCGTCATAGTTTACAGTTGATTCAGAAATATGTAAGGAAAAGTCTACCTACGACTCTAGCAAGGTAACCGGATCTTTAGGGAGCCAGTTATCACCAGAAAGACATATCCACTTACTCTTGTTTTGGTTTATGGACCAGACTTAATGAACCGTGACATGTAAATCGTTGGTCAATGTAAAGAGTTTTAAAACAATTGCTGAGGCAATGGGAATGTGAATAGTTGTCAAGTGCTCAGATCTTTTTTTTTTGGTTTTTGCTCAAGTTGTAATGAGGTGTAATTCGTTCGGAAAGCAATTGCCAAATTGTAGAAATCCGCTGAACGTGCAGAGTTTATGAGATTTATAAAAAAAAAGACACGATTCCTTCACACTCATGGAAAAAAGAATACATTTGTATTTTAGAAAATATATTTTATTCCACGTTTTTCTCTTAAAGTTGTAATTAAAAAAGCAACTAGCCATATTTAAAATGCTTTAAAACATGATTTATTTGAAAAACAGCAAAATAAACTGTTTACATCTGTTCTATGTATTGCAATGTTTTCACACCTACCTACACAAAACTCTGTCTGTCTGTCTGTCTGTCTGTCTCTCCTTCTCTCGATATATATATGAATTAGATAAAATAAGAATGTTCTATACATTTAGCTATGTTATTTAATATAAAAACCGAAAACAAATTGCTATAAAGTTAATGTATCTACGATTAAAAGCCATTTCAAATGAAGTATTAGAAAAATGTTTTGCTGTTATATTTCAGGAATCCTATCGTTTAAACTTGCGGGGAATATAATATATATATATATATATATATATATATATATATATATATAATATAATATATAATTCCAAAAATACCATATACATAGTATATTATTCGATAAATACCATAATGAAGTTTTGATTATATACATGTTATTAATATGAAACTGAACAATATTTGATAGGTAGTGATACCAAATGAACTTAAATTTAAATTTTAATGACAGTATATGCTTTGTGATAAAATGTTGTCCATAGTGATTATTTTTGGGACCTTCTAACTGCTACCTTCTTGATTATTACAGATGATAAACAAACAAACTTCTTTTTATTTTCTAAGAAAAAGCGGGTACCCCATCTTCACCAATACTCCCAGGTCTTATCTGACATGGATTGGTAGTACCTTATTATTTATGGGTTAAATAGATTTCCAAATTAGTTTTAAAAAACATTGAATGCCCAACAAGAATGAATAAAGGTCTTCGGCATAAAATACCGCAACAAGGCTTGACATGTCGTAAAATCAATCAACCAGCCAACCCACCAACCAGCCAAGAAACTGCCAATGAATATTGTATGTCATCTTGAGTTACATTACAAAGTCGAAATGATCTAATAGTATTACAAAAATATTTGAAATTAATGGAAATCCTGTTTTTATTTTTTTTTTCATTTAACATTCATGAGGGAAGACTCTGAATTCAAACCTGTTAAACTCCACCTAAAAAATTGACCGTGTTTTACAACTTGCTCGTACGGAGGGGTTGGTTATCATATACAAATAATTTGCACCCAGTTAAAAGGTTTCAAGTATTCCTATCTACCCCGAATCAGAGGGACCTTGGAGTAATGACAATGGATGTGTACTCCACACGCCCCAGAGGTGTTAGCCTCGAGCCTTAGCACCAGATATAGTTTAGAGCCATACCCAAAATACTTCTTTTTTGGTGGCAGGTCTTAATCCTCTGCAAGGAACAGTTTGCATTGTCTAAGCCCTGCGGACAGAACTGGATTAGATTGTTATTATATAATTCAGATGATTTCAACGAATGAAAATTTCACCAGTATGTGATATTTTACTGTGTTTCAGTAATATACATACAAACAATTTCATGCTAACAAAGCTAAGAAACTATTACAGATGCGGACTACGCATATGACCTAGCACTTTTCTCAAATACACCTATTCCAAAATATATAATCCAAGAGGCTGACTCAAAAAAATTTCATGACATTTTGAGTTCTACGGTGGCAATTTCAAAATTTAAGATTAACATAAAATCATCTAGTTTCATATTGAGTTTCATCAAAATGTTGAAATTCCTTAATCATAATATTTCAATTTAATAGGAACACTGTTATTTTCACAGATATTTTGCAATCAAATTGTAAGTTCTTTTTCCAAAGCCAATTTAAAAATTCAAGTTTCTCATAAATCTACTTCTCTTCATCTTAAGTTTCATTAGAATATTGAAATTTTGCACTTATAATATTTGAGTTTATTCTTTGCTTACTTTAAACCGTTCGCAGTGGTACTCCAAGCACTGCAAGCAAATTATAAAAACTGATTTTTAGTTCATTATACTTGAGCAGAAGATAGCAGATTACAATAATAATAGGAATTTCTTGGAATATAATGAATTTTGTGGTGATTATATAGTAAACTTTGAAATACTCCATCATACAAGTAACAAATATCAAGAATATTTGGTATAGCTGTGGGAAATATAGTAGGCAAAGGGTTAATGGAAAGACTGTTGTTTCAAGCATAATTCCAAGATTACATTTCTCATTATTATTATTACAATAATATATAAGTATATAAGTGAAATAGTATTTCAACCCAATCTGAGTTACATCACAGTGTTTAAATTTTAATCATATTCTAATATTAATCATAATATTCAAAGGTAAGATTGTACTTTTAAGTAGGGTTTATAAGTAGACAATAAACCACTTCTCTCGTGGCTATTCCTGAATTAAAGAATGAATTCTATGTCGTTTTGAGTTTACTAAAACTGTTACAATTTCACAATTACATTATTTCAATTTAATGAAAACCTGTTTTTTTTCGATAGATTCTATAAAAAAAACCCGTTCTAGTTTAATCTACTTTTTAATTTTTAAAAGAATCATGTTTGTGCCTTATCAATTATAAAAAAACATATGCTCTTCATCAATATATTATTAAAAACAATTTAAATTCTATGTATGATTAAATTATTTTTGCAACTATATTGATTTAAGAAAATAAGAAAAATATATCCCTTATATATTGAATAGAAAGATTATTACTACTATTACTTGTAAGAA
This sequence comes from Doryteuthis pealeii, assembly GCA_023376005.1. Classification (NCBI taxonomy): domain Eukaryota; kingdom Metazoa; phylum Mollusca; class Cephalopoda; order Myopsida; family Loliginidae; genus Doryteuthis; species Doryteuthis pealeii. The sequence goes on along the minus strand of CM042137.1, from coordinate 95,826,693 downwards.
TGTGTAACATTTTTTCGCAGATTATTTTAATTTAGACTTTAAAATTAAATAATTGCCAATATAATTAATTTTGGGAGGTACTTCTTTTTGAATATCTTCAATATTGCTTTTGTGGCTAGGGGAACGTAATTATTTTATTGCATATACTTTAAAATAGATGGTGAAACCAAAACTCTAGCATTTTTTACGAAATTAATATTTGTCAGACATAAAAATAATTGGTTGAACGAATTGAAAAATAAAAACAATTAGTTAAATTTCATGAATGGTTAAATAATGTTTTAGGTTAAATTGATTTTTAAAATATGAAAAAACTATCGAAAAGTGTAAACAAATAAGTTTTAATAATACGAAAAACCAATACGCTAGCATATTTACGAAGGCAAACATTCATTAAAATAAATATTGGCCTTACAACAAATACGTGAGAAAAGAAATCTAATACGAAAGACTACTTTATTAATTGATATTCACTTGATATCAATCTTTTTATTTATTTTAAATATTATTTAGGTTTTATAACTGAAACTTAAATGTTATTTTAAGTTCGGAATTCTGGAACGAAACGAAAATTTGGTTTTGTATTATTCCCATACAATATCCAATATATCAATTTTACTGACGTCAGATGAACTCAAAAGTAAATATTAATGAAATGATAAGAAGAAGAAGAAGAAGAAGAAGAAGAAGAAGAAGAAGAAGAAGGAAGAAGAAAGAAGAACAACAAAGTTAAATTTCATGAATGGTTAAATCATCGAAGAAGAAGAAGAAGAAGAAGAAGAAGAAGAAGAAGAAGAAGAAGAAGAAGAAGAAGAAGAAAAGAAAGAAGAATCCCATCATCATCCCTAATATTTGTGAAAAGTGTATAAAAAGTATGTCAGTTAAGATCAACACTTGATAGTTGATTACTTAGAAGCAAGTTTTATTCTCAAAATTCCATGTTTCACTAATATTGACAAATTATCAAGTTCTACTTAAGTCAAACGGAAAAAGTACTGATAGTGATAGTCTATATTTTATTCAAATTCACATCTATAGCTGAAAAACAAAAATAAAAAACTAGTCTTTTATATGTATGTTACCCAAACGGTTCACCATTGGTAGTATATAACACAAGGTTACAAGTAGAGGACACGCAGTGAGGATCAAACGCTCAATTCCTTAGTAATATATCTATGAGACTAGCTTGCTAACCATTAAATCATGATAGGACGACCAATTTCCCAACCTGATCCCCACGGGTAGGATGTAACAAAAGGTAGCAAGTAGGGGGCGTCCATCGAGGATTGAACTCGTAAGTAGAATTAGATCTGCGAAACTAGCTTGCTAACCATTACACCACCATGGGACGCCGTAGAGTTTTATTGGTTGGTTTTTATCCAACACGTTCGCCATGAGTAGGATGTGATACAAGGTTGCAAGTAAGGAGTATGTAGTGAAAATTGAACGCACCATTCATTGTCTATGAATCTGTAAGTTTAGCTTGATGGAACAACCCAACTCGTTCACAACGGGTAGGATGTTACACAAGGTCGCCAGCTGGGATCATCCAGTGACGATCGAACTCGCTATACAGTAGTAATGGATTTGTGAGACTAGCCTGCAAACTATTACACAACAATGTACGCCTTAGTGTTTTATATGTATAGATTTAAATCCTGTTCACAGTTTTTTGTGACACTCTGCTTCATGTTTTTTTTCAATCAAAGTGGTCGCTTTTGCGTGATTCTTGGATTTTATTTTCCTTTTATTTGTGTTTCTTTTTCTTTTTCTTTGTTCGTGCCTTTTTTCAAAATAGTATTTTTTAATGAAAATCCTTCTCCTTCTTCTTTTTTTAATTCAGCAATTTTTCTTGGTTTTTATATTCGATTATTCAGTTTTCTTCTGTGCATAATTTTTTTCATTTATTTGTTGTATGTATGTTTTCTTTCTCCATTCCATCATTGGTATCTATTTTTTTTCTCATTTGCCCAATGCATTTTGAAAGGGATATGTTGTTTTTTTCGGACGTTTTTCTTTTCTTTCTTCAATTATGTAATGTGATTAAAATATTCCGTATTCCATTCCCCTTCTGTAAAACCGTTTTTTTTATATATATTTTTGTTCTAGTTTTGTATTTTCTTTTGTTGTGACCTTCGCTTGGTATATTCTATTTATTTTCTGTTGTATCCTTTTAATGGATAGGCGGTTCCGAATGTGCACATTCATATTTTACGATATTTGTATAGGTGGGTTATTTTTGTTGCCCACTTATATATATATATATATATATATATATATATATATATATATAATATATATATTATTTACTGTTTTTCTTGTATTTTTTATATACTTTGTACAGCTGTAGCTGATTTTGAAATTGTTTGGAGACACGGTATCAAGAGTACGTTAGAGAATTTCCAAAGAAAATTACAACAACGGGGTCAGAACGTTGACCTTCATTAAAATGGTAAACCCTGAAATAGAATTTCCCAAACAAAACTGTAAACGTATTCTGAATCATAATATAAAATTGAATATATAATAACAGTTCTATTATATAAGAAGATAAAATAATGGAGCTACGTGGTGTATTGGTTACTGTCGTACGAAATGAACAGGGTGACACGAGTTCATATCCCGGACGAAACTGTTTGAATTTCACTTATACAGGTATACATCTAACTATTCTCCCTCCAGTTTTGGGTAAATAGTAGGACATACTGGGCTTTGTAGACTTGGTTAGGCAACCAGTCTAGGAGAAGGAAAACTCTGAATTCAAACTTGTTAAACGCTTAAAAATATAAAGTATACGTGCGGCATTGGTAAATGTGTATAAGAAGATATAAAAAATAAATAGATATGATTAGATAAAAATGGATTATGTGAGTCTGTGTTTATATAACTACAGGCAGGATGCGACATAGGGTCAGTCTCTAAGAGGAGGAAAGCTGTTTTCCCTTATACAAGGCTGCTTTGTTAACTAAGATTTAATAACCAGTAAGTCTTACTATTTATTTACAGCTGTGAGAGTAACAGATTGGTTAATGTCTTTCCCAAGAGGATTAGCGAATCCTATAGTGCAAACAGACTCCTCGTTGATCTGGACTCCATTTCTCCGAATATAAACATTATGGTAAACACACCTCAGCCGCACACACCACACACACACACACATATATATATATAATTGTAGAAACAAGTTTTTGTCTCTACCATGCTTTCGGTGTTCAAGGTACACCTTCCTCAGGAGAAGTGGGTGGAAAACTAATCTTTAATTTCACAGGGAAACAGTTTAGATTAAAAAACTAAAGTTCATACAAATTAAAAGACAGAGAGAGAAATAGACATAATTCTAAACTAGACAAGTATATATAAAATAAAGCTACCTAAATTGTTTAGTTATCCTCTGAAAGGTGCACCTTGAACACCGAAACCATGGTAAAGAGAAAAACCTTTTTTCTGCAACTATAAATACTCTATTTTTTACGAAATATATTGAGCCATTTTGGATTAACTACTAATGTTACTACAATGAAAACGTGGTAGCAACTTTTGATGACTTTATATATATATATATATATATATATATATATATATATATATATATATATATATATATATATATACGTTATGGTGCTTGATAACTAATGGTGTCTCATCCTTGCGATTTTCAAAACAAGTGAATTATTTGTTCTCGTGTCTTCCCTTATATACTGTTGTGTCGTGCATCATGGGAAGAGTTAAACAATTGGATAATAGTGGGAGGGCTAGTTTATTTGTGGGGCACTATATATATATATATATATATATATATATATATATATATATATATGTGTGTGTGTGTGTGTGTGTGTGTGTGTGTGTGTGTATTCAACGTTATTTAAGAGTATACATTTTCAGAATTTTCTAATTTCAGTCATTTCATTAAAAATGTACGGCAAACTTTTTTGAATTTATTCATCCTGATATTATTATGGCAACAATATAAAATGTGTTTATCTATTTAACATTGCCATGATGCAATTGTTCCTTTCATCTAATTCGATGGCATAATTTTTAATCATTTTTCGGAATACAGTAACTCATTAAAGTTCGACCAGCCCTTTCATTGACAAGACAGTCGGTCAAAGTTGCCCCTCTGATCAATCAGCTGGTCATGTCGAACCCTAGCATATATATGATTGTCTCAACCTATGGCTCTGATGGCAACCTCCAGCCTTTTTTATCATATATGTGCTAAAAGTCTGTGGTTGAGCGTGTTCTGGATATTAGGTTAAACTACATCTAGTCGTGAGGTTTCAATTTTGGACTTTTGGGGAATGTGGTGTACCTTTATCGCCATTATTACCAGGTCTACCCTGACCCTGAATAGTAACTGTTAAGGTCCTGTAAGGGCAATCTCCCTTGTCTGTGGTTTACGGTGAATCTCCTTTGTCAGGAGACCCTATTTTGGTCACGTGACACAGGAACCCAAGGAGAGAACCCTCTTGTGCCGATGCCACTGAACAAGCCTGGACGTGCTTGTCATCTCTCTCCAGCAGACACCTATGGTGCATACCAGACGCTACAGCCTCTACTTACAGTAAGTGGTTACCACTTTGTCTATTAACACTATTGTGTATGTTTGGACACTTGTGACATTAAATAGCCTGGGGAACTTTGTTCCCTTAATATGTTATAATAAAGTTATATAAATGTAACTAACACGTTTGTTGTTTTCCTAACTGAAGTATTCCGCTTGGGTACTTATCCTTTAAGTAACCAAATGTTTTATAAGAACCAGAGTTAACACTCTGTGGACCTCTTATAGTCCCATCTATGGGTTAAATAGATTTAAAAAATGAGTATTAAAATGAATTTAAAATTGGAGTTTGAAATAAAATTGAATACCCTAACAGAATGAATAAAACAAAATGTCTTCGGCATAAAATAACCCAACCAGCATTGAAAAATCCAACCAACCAACCAACCAACCAACCAACCAAAGTTTGACATGCCGTAAAACCAAACTCCCCAAAACTGCACAAACGTGCTGTGGTAGATGTATATATAAATGAAGTCCGGTATTCATGTGCGTTGGTGAATGTGAGTAGGAATATACTCGATCGTCATAAAATTGGGAAGTAAATCAAAGGAAAAATCTCGTCCTAACTTTATAATTATTGACTGGTGCTGTCATTAGTAATCGATTTGATTAATTGATTAAATTTAGTTCAAAAGAAGCCAGAGACAAAAAGTGGCGTTTCATTAGTGAAAGGTCAGGTGTTGGTATCGATTATCTTCATCTGCTGTTCGAAATTTTATATCAAGTATTTCTTTTTTTTTTTTTTCTTCCGTGTTTGATGCTGGCGCACAATGTCTTCACTTTCATTGTGGTCATAAACAAGAACCAAAAGACTTTCTTCTCGAAATCGGAATTTTCTTTCCTCTTAGTTATTTTTTTTCTTTTTCTAACTTTCTCCTTCACTTAGCATTGTTTTTGTTTTTATTTGTATTGTTCAATTGCATATTACCCGTCAAAAATAACGGAGCTCTTTACGTTCGCATCGGTAATCCTTGCTAGGATCTGAGCATTGTTTATATCATCTTCATAATCATAATCATGTTTCCTTGACTGCATGGACGCATAGGCTTCTCTCTCTCTCTCTCTCTCTCTCTCTATATATATATATATATATATATATATATATATATATATATATATATATATCTGTCTCTCTCGCTCCGTCTCTCTCTCTCTCTCTCTGTTTTTTTCCCTCTCTCTCTCTCTCTCGTCCCTGGCAGGTCGTCCGCACAGCATCCAGAATCCTCCCAGCGCTATCGCATATACTATCCAAATAGGACGAACATAACATGCAAAGACGAATTGTTTGTCGAGTATCTGAGCATTGTTCATCATCATCATCATCATCATCATCATCATCATGTTTCACTAACTGCATGACTGCCTAGGCTTCTCTCTCTCTCTCTCTCTCTCTCTCTCTCTCTCTCTGTTTTTGCCCTCTCTCTCGTCCTGGCAGGTCGTCCACACAGCATCCAGAATCCTTCCAGCGCTATCGCATATACTATCCAATAAGACGAACATAACATGCAAAGACGAATTGTTTGGTAATCTTGTCGAGTATCTGAGCATTGTTCATCATCATCATCATCATCATCATCATCATGTTTCACTAACTGCATGACTGCCTAGGCTTTTCTCTCTCTCTCTCTCTCTCTCTCTCTCTCTCTCTCTCTCTCTCTCTCTCCATCAATCCCTATCTGCCATCGTCCCCTGGCAGGTGTTCCGCAAAGCATCCAGAAGGCACATACCATTCAAGTAAGACGAACATGACGTGCTTGACACTGCTAGGGAAGCAAGGACAAATTATTCTGTTGCATACTACCCGTCAAAAATAACGGATACCTTTATGTATGCATCGTTGATCCTGCCTACAATCTCAGCATACTTTACTTACTTAGCATAGTCAATATGGAGCCATTTTCTCACAATAAGCTAGGTAGTGCATCTACAGAAAGCGAAGTCTACATACGCATGATTTCTCAGATACGGACTGCTATAGAAATATTGTCGGTGATACAGAAATCTGACCTCTGATAAGATAAGCTGAACATTTATCTAAACTGTAGTCGTGCTATTGTTACAGTATGGCTGCACCGCTTGGATTATTAAAAAACGTTCAGATAAAAACCTAGATGGAAACTGTACGTGGACGCTGTGCGTTGTTTTGAACAAATCCTGGATGCAGCAACCTACAAAAGAGCCTACTATCACACAATCCATCCGTGTAAGACGAACAAGAATTTTTGATACTTCAAGAGAAGAAAGGACGAGCTTATAATTGACGTTCTCCTATGGGCACCTACACCTGGATCGGCCAGCAAAAACCAACATCGATCAGCTCTCTACCGATACTGGACGCTGAACAGAGGACCATTTAGGAGCGATGGCCGATAGGGACGGGTGGCGAGGAAGGGTCATGGAGATCCATGTTGTCGACGAGACTTGATGATGATGATGTGGCTCAACGACTGAAGTAAATGGAACCCAATGAGAAACGTAGTCATTTACTAAGCTTAGTTTAGTTTGACTCATTACCAGTTATAGTGGGTACCTTATAAGAAACAAAATATCTAGTATATTGAATATTACACCAAACTTCATTCTCATCTGCAGATTGAGGAAGGGGAGTGTGGAGTAGCCCTTTTTTGTGATTACTGCCAGTTTTTTTAATGACCGAACGTTGTAGTGCCTGTTAGGTTTCCATCTATGGGTCAAATAGATCGGTTAAAAATATTTATTTGTATTTTTCATGATCGTGGGCCAAAAAACTATTAAACAACAACTACTTAAAAAATGTAAATATGAACATGATTTGTTTATCTCTTGGTTTGACATGCTGATAAAATCAGTCAGTCACTCAATCAATCAATCAATTAACCAATCAATTAAAATCCCTTGCTGATCTTGCTTTCTTCTTCTCAGAACATTATTTTTCTTAGTATTATTTGGATTATTCGGACTATTGTCGTCATCTTCATTGTTATCTGTACAATTGGACACATAACGTAGTGGATAAGGGTGTTAGGTTAAGTAGTTCTGAGTGACAGTTATCTCTAGACTGCAGGTAAGGGCAGCAGTAACATAGAATAATAATTAACACAGCTTAACGCCTATACCCCAGCTATGGTTAGCGGAATGAGAACAGGATACTCCCGTGGACTGAATATAGGGTTAGGTTCAAAGTTCCGTGATGGCTCCCGATTACGACAAGAAGGTTCCCGAGTTCGAGAAGAAGGTTCCAGAGTTCAAGAAAGTTCCAAGTCCGAGAGGAAATACCTGAAGAAGGCCTGAGGGCACATCGGCCGAAACATTATACAGATAACAATGAAGATGAGGACAATAGTCCGAATAATCCAAATAATACTAATTATCAAGCCTCATCTAAAAATTTAAGAGAAATAGTATTTTTCGTTCTTTCTTTCTTTTCTTTCTTTCTCGTCTCTTACTTCCAGTCTTTTTTCTTCCTTTCTATTTCAGTTAATATATTTAGTATTTATCTTTACTCTTTTCTTTTTCTCTATATCTTTTCTTTTTCTCGGCACATTTTTCTTTCTTTCTTTTCTTTCTTTCTTTCAACACATCTGTTGACACTTGTTCCCATTTTTTTTTTCATTTTTATTGTCAATGAATATGTTTAGTGTTTTCTTTTATGTTCATTCTTCCGATCCATTTCCTTTCTTTTTTCGACACATTATCGTGTGCTCTTTCTTTCCTTCTCTTCAAACATCGTCATACTTCCCCGTTGTCCCTCTTCCTTTCTTTCTTTCCGTATTTATTTCTTTCTTCCTACACATAGATCTCTTCACATCGTTCCTTTTCTTTTCTTTTCTTTTCTTTCTTTCTTTTCTTTCTTTATTTCTTTATTTCGTTCTATCATTGGTGTAGTATCTATTTCTCTCCTTCAGATGAACATAACGCAGAAGAAGGACAATTCGCGAAACTGGGGTAACTTTAGAGTTGTCAGTGAGAATCTATCTATCTATCTATTTATCTATCTAATATATATATATATATATGTGTGTGTGTGTGTGTGTGTGTGTGTGTGTATGCGTGTGTGTGTGTGTGTGTGTGTGTGGGCGTTTGTGTCTGTGAAGGACATCTTGATAATAAAGAGATATATTTAAAAAGTGAGGTTCAGCGCGGAAAACGTTTCATATAATTATTGAGTTGGCAAATGGGCTCAAAATTGCTTTATTCTCTAAAATTGTTATAAGCGTATTCCATTAATCAAAACCTCGGTATGATGACCCGTTTTTCCTGGATTGCATTTATACACACACAATCTCTCTCTCTCTCTCTCTGTCTCTCTGTCTCTGTCTCTGTCTCTGTCTCTGTCTCTGTCTCTGTCTGTCTCTCTCTCTCTCTCTCTCTCTCTCTCTCGCTATGGCATTTTTAGGGATAGATAGGTAGATGCCAAACTGAGAAAAGTGAAGTGAACCTCCCGTTGTTGATAGTGGATGTAGAAGGTATTATAACATAAATAAATATGACTGATATGCGGAAAATATTCTGAAAATCGGTAATTGCAAATTAACGTAAATAAAAACCTATTTTTTCCAAGACAATATTTGCAATTCGATGCAATTGAATTTCTTCAAACCTCTTGGCCATCTCAATGAATCTAGTCTGGCACCAAATCCTATTTTGTCCAGCAAATCTAGTGTTAATAATCTAACCTCAGACACTACTGGTAATGAGTTTTATATAACAGTTTGCTCTAAAAAGGAACTTACTTCCCACCAATATTTTCACTGCACCGCACGTATATATTACTACTACATTATCCATTGAATATATATATATATATATATATATATATATATATATATATATAAGCGCTCCTCCTACAAATTTCTACTGTCACTGTTCGTTTAAACGGTAAATGGAACATGTGAACCCTCCTACTACTAATTCCTACTGCTACTGCTCGTTTTAAAAGCGAGACATTGGAAACATTCCATCAGTTTTACACCTGAAGATGGCACAAAGACATGCTGAAAGCGCTCGTGAAGAAATCTGTGGTGAATTTCAACATCAATTCCACCTTGACATTAAAAAGATAGCCTGACAGTTAGATCGGATCGAACAAAGACTCGTCCGGCAAGAATCGTATTAGAGTGTAACACACACACACACACACACACACACACACACATATATATATATATATATATATATACAACACACACACACATACACACACACACATATATATATATATATATATATATATATATATATATACACGTTGACTGGTTTCCATATCTCTATGAAGTTATATAATGAATGATTACTATTATTACTGGAGCACTTCATCTACCAGCAGCTCCCCAATTTACACGAGATATACAACCTGTAATAGTCATGCACTGAGTTGGCGAGGTCCGTTATCAAACCCGGAACTGAGGGTTTCTTAGCGAATGCTCGATTGACTGAGCTAAACCTGTGTACAAATAGGATTGCTACTTCACACTAAGATTATTCATGATATATTAAAAAAAAACAACGGCAATAAACAACCCAATAAGAGTTAGTAAGCCGTAAAACCAAATGACCAAGAATACTAATCATAAAATCTATCGGACAATGCGTCAGAGAGGTAGATTTTGTTTAGCTCACAATAATGTTTTTTCTAACAATATCTCTTTGATAATATTCCAACCATCATTCACAAAACAGAACTTAGTTCTTTAAAATCAGAAAACAGATTATAGAGCGCGTAACATTTTCATAGTTTTAATGGGTAACGATAACCCTTTTCATTCAAAAAATAAAAGTCGCCAAATTCTAATGGATTTTTTTCAATGAAATCTAATTATCTTTCATTCTCTTTTACGCAAAACTGAAGTTAAAAAACATTTGCTATCTCCATTTACAGAATTACATAGTCAAGCAAGTTCAATGCGTGAAATGATCGTTCGAAACGAAAAATCAGATAATTTATTTTCATGATCGGAAATTGTAAAACATGATTACTGAAAATGATATTCAATAAAATTGGGTAATTATTATCTTTTATTCTTTCAAAATTATGATGAGCATGCTCCCTCGATTTTTTATCTGCCTTTCAATCTCATTGTCTCTAAGCCCTGTCAGCCGGAACCTGTAGAATACACCGACTGCACCTCTGGAGAGGAGCAAGACCCGCCCACCAAATGGGGCCACCTGTTGGCCGTGGATGGCTACTCGTTATGTTTAAGGACGAAATCCTAGTGGATGAGCAGTCCAATACATGCAACACTTAGGCCCTTACTTAGGCATGACGACCGGTCGAAAAGGCTCCCTCTCTATCATTGTCTCTGTCTCTTATATATATATATATATATATATATATATATATATATATATATATATATATATATATATTGCACTGTATATAATTTTAAATTATCATGCATTGAGCTCTTCTGAAGACTACAAAAGAAAATTTGTAATATATATATATATATATATATATATATATATATATGTGTGTGTGTGTGTGTGTGTGTGTGTGTGTGTGTGTGTGTAAAAAGAAAGAAAAAAGTTACATGCCTTTGAGAATACATAAAGAAAGAAATAAGCAAAAACACCAAATTTTCCGAGTCTTGAATATTAAAAAACCAAAGCTACCTTAAGATCAATTTTCAATATATATATATATATATATATATATATATATATATATATATATATATATATATATATAATCATCCGCAGACACCGTGTTTCGACGTATCATGTCTCATCGGTGTAGCTAGACATTTACAAGTTATCTCCAACCGGGATGGAAACTTGATCGAGTGATCATCAGTCAGCCGTCTTAAACTCCTACAGATTGGGAGGGATATTTTAACTGATAAATACATACATCTGTATATATATAAAGGCCACTAGTGATTGCTACACACACACACACACACACACACACACACACACACACATATATATATATATATATATATATATATATATATATATATATAAGGAGTGTCATAAAAATATCGCTATTGAAGCTGTATATACCAAGATAGAATTGAACAATTTTTTTTCAGATATAAGGGTGCTTTTATAAAAGTGTCGGGTTTAACGCTGTATTTTCCAAGATAGAATTGAACAATGAATGGAACGTTAGTCTTTTTAGAATATAAGTTGTTTCAAAAAGTAAATAAAATCTCAATAATTTTTTGACACACCTTATATATATACATATATATATATATATAATATATATGTATGTGTGTGTGTGTGTGTGTGTGTGTGTGTATGTGTGTGTGTGTGGTGTGTGTGTGTGTGTATTTCTATTTTAGTAGGCTCTTAAGTATAAAATCCATTTCCGTATTACGTTATTGAATTTTGTAATATTAACTCTCAAGGCAAAAATGACCTTTTTTTATTATCTATTCTATTTCCCTTGTAAGTATTTCTCTTTCTTTCCATTCCTTTCAATCTGTTCCGTTCAGCTTGTGTCTCTTGATCAAACGCTTGATCATCCCCCGTAACGCTTTTCCGATAACAATCAAATCATTGTGGAATTCTTTTAAGAATCATCTAATTGTATATTTACTAAAACCGCAAACATATCCGACAATACTTCCGTGTCAATAACTGACTACACCTGGCTGAATTTGTCATCTTTCGCACTTTTAATTGGTTCACAGGTGAGAGAAGGCTCTCTGATACGTGACAAAAGATAAAAAAAAGAGTGACTCACAGCTGGCTACTGAATATATACCAGCGGTCAGTTGAGTAGAGTATTTTATTGCAGGAACTTGTTCGACTATCACGTTATAAATGAGTCATCGTTGAGGGAAGGCGTATGTTAATATCGCAGAGAGGGGACTGTTGGGCTTGTTTTGAAGGCAAACAAGGAAAATTATCACTCGTTATTCCGTGCTCTATAAATATTCAACAATGTACCTTTGAAGTTGTGAGTTAAAACGAAACATAATGGAATCATGTTTTCGTGTGATTCTTTTCCAGATATATCAATTAAAGTTTGTCATTTACTGTATAGAATACCATAGTTTTCTGTGCCTTAAAATAATAAATGAAGAAATTACATACAATAAAAAGGCATCTTACCATTTAAATATGATAACAAAAATAACTTCTTAATTGTTTAAAATGTGATTTAGTACTTGATCTTTATATCTATCCTTCTGCCTATTTATATCTCTCTCACTCCTTTTCTCCTTCCCTTTCTCTCTCTCCTCTCTCTCCCCCTCTCTCTCTCTCTCTCTCTCTCTCTCTCTCTCTCTCTGTATATATATATATAATATAATATATATATATATATAGAGAGAGAGAGAGGGGAGAGAGAGAGAGAGAAAGGGAAGGAGAAAAGGAGTGAGAGATGCTGACTCTTGATTAATCACTGAATATCACCTTTATCTAATTGTCCACGCGCCATGATTGGTTTTTCCTGGAGCCCACTTGAATCTCACTCCTTTTCTCCCCCTTCTCTCTCTCCTCTCTCTCTCCCCTCTCTCTCTCTCTCTCTCTCTCTCTCTCTCTCTATATATATATATATATATATATATATATATATGTATGTGGTAAGGTAAAAGGAAAAACGGAAAAAAATAATGACTCAAATAAGTAGAAGAAGGAGAGAAATATTTCGTTCTTCTTTACGCGAAGAACATTGTTTTGATTAAAGTTAAACTGATGATGTTCTTAGAAGAACTAAATATTTATCTCGTACTTCCACTTGTTTGAGTCATTATTCCTGTTACCTTACCTCATACTGTCGGATTTTACTCCAACCCTCCTATCTTCATATATATATATATATATATATATATATATATATATATATATATATAATTTTTCCAGATTCATTCGATCACGGGATTTTCTAAGCGAATAAAACGACCACTTCAGATGATTTCTTAGGCAAAGACTTGTCAATTTAAATTCACTGTGATTTTACAACTGCATTTTCCCGGTTATTGGTTAATTTAAAAATTTAAATTACCCTTTCTTACTAAATTGTTAGGTTATGTCTATTCATCATGTAACAATGACAGTAATATCATTTGTATTTCTTAATTGACGCTGATAAAATGCATTCTCAACAGATAAACGTCTTTGGTATCCTGACTGACGAGGAAACACCTGCTGTTGCCGAAACCCCTCAGTTGTTACTCTACAATACAGTGTATAATTATAATCCTCCTTTTGAGTTGTTATTTTAAAATGATTTTTTGAAACTGTCCATTTCGTTTTTAGACACTCGAGAGAGTGAATAATGCATGAACAAAAAACCCTCACTTTCTAGACAGTTCAAAAGCGTCATTTAAAATCCGGTAATTAACTATTTTTTTTAAATTAAAAGAAAATCTTGTGGCATTTATTTTGGCCGATGCTGACTCTTGATTAATCACTGAATATCACCTTTATCTAATTGTCCACGCGCCATGATTGGTTTTTCCTGGAGCCCACTTGAATCTCATTTACTTCCGTTTGTGTTAATGCTGGTTTTCGTTTATCTTTATTTTATGTTTTACGTAGATAACTAGCACGAACACGCTACGTTTCTGATTTTGAATGCTGATCGTTCCGTAGGTCTTTCACTTGCATAGCACATCCTGCAGTTTCAAATTTATAGTATGAATTGTAGATAGATTGTCTAATTGACAAAATCTTCCGAACTGTGCTCAAGGAAGCCAGTGCAGGATTGTAATAAACTTTCATTCAGCAGATTTCATATAGTCATGTTACAAACATGACTAATGATTCAAAGTAGCCGTTTTTCATTTGTTTGTTGGACAGTGTATAATTTTTATTTTCGAGTCATATTGATTTGAATTTTCGATCTTGAAGCTTTGCTGTCTTTCGTGTATTTCCCCTTTTAAAGTGAACCAGTTAATGTTTTTTTTAAACAAAACTGATTGGAAACGACCAACGACTTTCGCTAAACAACACTGTAGATTGCCTTGTTGAATAAAATTTACGATACTATCCATTGTTTCAGTCGATAGTTCTTTTGTGGAAGTCATGTATCTTTTCAATTTGATTTTCTCAACCGTTTGTTGAGGTCTGCATAAAGAAAACAACTGTCGTTTAAGTGTAGACTACTTTGCATATAAAAGCTTCTGATGGTGTTTGTTTTGGGAATGTAACTTACGAAATAATTATTCTCTTTTTTTTCTCAGTATTGTGTTATTCCATAATGCTTTTTTCAGCTTGGCTTTGAAAGAATTATACCATTAATCAAAGTAATTTAATTTAGTTTTATCATGTTATTCTAATGACCTGCTATAATATTAAACATTGTATGCATCTGATATGTTATTAGTTTGTTTACTAGTGAGTACTAGAATACTAGAATAAACGAAGTGAACATCCTCTAAGTAATACTTTTTCAATTCATGCAACTTATATTGTTTCAAGTTATTCAAGTAATCATGTTATTCCAAGTCACTAAAAAGTATAATGTTCTGACAGAGTTAAAAAAAAACCATTAAAATCCGGAATGGTTAACAATATTTATTATCCTTGTACAGGAACATATAACGAGAATATGAATGGGAAGGGAACGCGCCGTTCTTACATTGCAGTAACGGCTATGGCATCAACAAAGGCTAGCTAATATTCCCCTCGTGTTTACGGTTTCTTGTTTCTTATGTCTTTCATCGGACGAGTCCAACTTATTGTAGGGATAATATAATCCCACTCAACAGATAATTATGTGCAAACAATAATAACTTCATGCAGCTATTCTTGATGAAAATAGGATCCTAACAGATACCACACCTCATTTTCAATCTAGAGCTGTGAGTAATGGTAATAAATAGGCGAATTCCAATTCACCAGACCGAGCCTCACCAATGTATAGAGTTTAGTATCATACCCACGATCATGCCCACGATATTGAGAAAATGAACGATGTTTGGCTTCAGCAATTCTGTGTTTCGAAAAAAATAACAATAAAATTAAAAAGTATCGATAATTGACGGACTCGTCTTCCCGAAAGTAAGACGTCTAGACTTCAGACCACATGTAATCAACATTTCTTTAAATGATGTTGCACATACATGTAGTCATCTGGTTATCTATGGATTTTGGACAAAGCACGAAACAAATGTCATTTCCCAGTCGCTCTCCTCTCCGGATTTGTCGCCCGTGGATATTTGCAGTTCTGATGGCTAAAACCACCCTGAAAAGCCATCAATTTCAGACGATAGAAAAGTTAGAATAAAATTTACCATGAAAACTTCTCTGTATTAGTCAACATCTCAAACATATTCTAGAACTGAAAAAAAAAACACCCCGCTACTATGGGAGAAGTTCATTACACTAATTTTTTAGATAAGGATTAATAATGTGTATTATTTAGATTTTTTTGACTGTTGCCTTCATCTTTACTGTTATATACACAACATTTCAGGCGATGTTCCCACCAGCATTCTTCAGGTATTTCTTGTCGAAATCGGAAGCCTTCATGTCGTAATTGAGAGCCTTCACGGAACATCGAACCGAACCCTTTATTTAATCCATTAGGGTATATTGTTTTCATTCCCTTAATCACGATTGGGTACAAGAGTTTATCTATGTTAAGTAGTCTACGCTATTCTCGCCCCTATTCTGGATTGAACCTGCAAACTACATATAATTGTCGCTTAGAACTGTATCTAGAGATATATCTCATTAAGTTGTAAGTAGATCAATGAATTTCTTTGTTTTAAAAACTTTGGACACGGCTCGTAATTCTATATACCTATTTAAGAATTTTGGCAAAGTTTTCATTTTGACAGGTAATGCTTAATCATGAGGTGGTGAAAGCCAAATTAGGTGTTAGTGTCGTGGAAGAAAGAAAAGTCTAGTGTAAATAAATAATTAAAACTTGCTTCGAAAGTAACGCCTTCAATTTATTTCCACAGATTCAACAAAGAACTCAGTCAGTTTCAGCTAGAAAAAAATACTATTTGTTTTTCACAGACACCACTAAAAATTCGTCATACATTTTTCCAGCAACATGAACAAGTGCCTGCTGTACTTGAAAAGACCTGCACCAGAGCAAGCTACCCACCTTTACACAACAGCGTTGACAGCGTCATTGTCAGAAGAAATTCTCCGCATAGTCCATATTTCATCGGCCTGATTTGCGTGGATTAGCTGAAACATGCACTCCATATTTCGTGTATTGACTGCTGTATTGAAGCTGACTTGTTATTCTCATCGCTTCTTTTGACCCTACCGAGATTCAGTATCTACAATTAAACCAATGTTCAGCAAGTGATTAACGGAAAGCTTCAACCTCAACAACTGCAATTGATCTTATTGCATATTAAACCAAGTGGCATTGCGTTTAGAGCGGCACTTTTACGTGCACAGCTTGACAGTTGTATGTGTAAACAACATATTAGCCTCTTCCCACCTCACTATATCTGTCTCTGTCTGTCTGTCTATCTGTCTGTCTTTCTGTCTGTCTGTCTGTCTCTCTCTCTCTCTCTCTCTCTCTGTCTCTCTCTCTCCTGTTTGACAGTAACTGCTAGACGAATTGCCTCGGCTAAATAAAATTAACCCAGACAAGCAAACGAAGTGTATGGCGTTCGAGTCCTTCTAACACGAGTTAATACGGAAAACAAAAGTGCCCTTTGGAAATAACCACGCACCTCTAAAGGAGGCGGGGTCGTAACATACCACATCATCAACCAATGCGTCTAACATCATTGAATATAAAACTAAAATGCATTACGTTTAGAGCGACACTTTTAAGAGCACAGCACTTATTACTCTTTGGCGAAAATGAATAGTCAGTGGTGGTAACTATATGGAAAAATAGTATTTTCTAGCTGAAAGCAAGCTCTCTCTAATGGTATTATTGGTCTCCCAGTATATGTTATAGTTTACGTAGATATTACCTTGAACTACATCCGTATGGATCCGGTTGTAGATTTCTGGGAGAGGGTGGATTACCTTTTATTACTATACTTCTCAAGTCCACTCAGACTTAGAATTATATTTTCTGTTATTGACTCATTTTTTGGTCAAATGGGTCTATTTGAGATAATGTTGAGTATGGTTTCGGACTAAATTATTATGTTGAATCTTGGAAAGAAAATATCACAACTAGATATAAATATTGACCTGTATAAAATGAACGTGAACTGACACTTAAAGCATTGATATTGCAACTAAGTATGAAGCGCTTACGTGAGTCACATAACTGTAAAGATAATTATTTCTACCGTATATACTTGGAGTTTATAACTATTGAACTGACTTCGGTATGAAATAATCCAGCAAGTGTCGACATGTCACAAATCCAACCAACTAACATAGTTACCATAGGAATAAATAATGTGCATTACTGATAGAACTTTACTCCCAAAATACCAATATATACAATTATACAAAAAACTCTCGAAACTTCCGATCTATATGTGTTTCTTACCTAGAAGAGACAAATGTTTAGGAGAGAAACTAAGGTCGGTTGGATTTTACAGCATGTCAACTCTTGTTGGGTTATTTTATGCCGAATACATTTTATTTTATTCATTCTTGTTTGGCATTCAATATTTTTTCAAACTCAATTTTCATAATATAATATACAATAAATATATAATACAATAAATAAAAAAATATGTAATAATACATTTTTTAATACTCATCTTTTTTTATATTTAACCTATGTATGGGACCCTAATAGGTACTATCAATCCAGATCAGGGTGGACCATGAATAAATGGCTATAAAGGTGACTCCACATGCCCCAGAGTTCCTGAATTGGAACTTCACCACGGGATGCAGTTTAACGTCACACCAAGGACACTAATACCCTCAGCCACCGCCTTCTAGCACATAAAAAGGGTTGGGATTTGATGTAAGAGTAATATGGTTGGGACAATGATATAGATGCTAAGGTTTGACATATACTCGGAGGTAGCTTCTGCGACCGCGTCTCTAGCCTAAGTAATGGTCAAAGTGGAGTACTGCATCTCATAGACAGCTTAGACACTAGGATTCCGTCCTTAAGCATCCCTTGACACACAAGATCTAATGCTGGTCCAATTGATGGGGACTTTATCCCTCTGAAGAGGTGCAAATGGTGTAATCTACTGCCACAACCGACAGGGTGAGACAGAAACTTACATGTTTAAGTCGATAAATCTTTTCAGTGTCACTCTGTGAATTTAATGATTGTTTTTTTTTCGTCGTGTTTTTCTTATGTAGTTTATCTTATTTACCAATCTCCGATGACATTTGTGGGTAATATAAAGATATAATTAGTAAATCTCTTTTCTGTTAATTTTCAATTATTTAATTTCAAATATTATAAAATAAATATTGTTTAGAAAAATGAAAGAGATAGAAATATTTTAAAAAATTTTCTGTTTACTTAGTTGTAGATAAATGAAAAAAATACAACAATATTTTTCATGTTTAGGCTGTGTCACAAGGTTGGAAGTATTGGGCAATCAGCGAGGATCGAACTCGCTAATTAGTTGTACTGGATCTGCAAGGCTATCTTGATAACTATAACACCACAATGGGATTCCCACTGTTCGTCTAGTTGTATTTGCGATCCACATCTTACCCGTCAAAAACGCATACATCCGCGTTCGATACCGGTCCTCGGCGACTCAGCGCATGAATAGCACTGCTTCTGTTGCTAAAGTGGGGAGCTGACTGTAGGTGTAGCACTATACCTCAGACGCATAAAATAATATGGTCTAGCGCTAGGGAAAAGGGTATAGACTCCCACGCTGTCTAGCCACTCAGCCTACTTCACTTTTATTAATAATTAAACCATGGTGAGTAGTCATTTTGATAAACTCGGCTATGTATGGCACAAGGCTAGAAGTATGTGGCACGTATTGAAGTCGTATTGAACTCATTATTCAATAGTAACTGATCTTTATGACTAATGTTCCAGCTATAGGTTTAATAGTAACAACACTGTTTTTCGACTTGTACGGCTTTGCTATTAAATAAACCAAGAAATTTGATATGCTATTAAGCAAGGAAACCAAACCATGACTAACGTGATAACCATTACACCATGCTGAGTTGCCCGTAATATAAAAATACATACTCTGAAAAACCTCTACTACATTCTATGAATTCTGTTCTTATTTGACGGCGTTTGTCTATGTATGTGTTTTTTTTAATGATTTTTATTCAGTGATTCATCTTTGATTGTTTTCGCCTGCACAGAGCATGTTGGCGCCTTTCAGTCGGCCATATGGCAGTTCCCATGATCGTGGTAATGGGGTACACCGTCAAAACACCAGAGTGCATTTCTTGAGCAACAGGTTTTTGTCGTTTATTTGGTTCTTATTCTTCGAAAAGTAAAATAAAAAAATTATATATATGTATAAATAAATAAACAAATGATCGAAACTCTAAATTGTTCAGGTGAGAGAAAAAAAGATTTTTGTGCATATTTTAAGGTCAGCCAGAGTGTTTTCTATTTTGTTACCTCTACAAATCTTGCTAATGGCTTCGAGATAGAGATTATTAAAATGGGACATTTTTTTTACCTTGTTATTTTTTTTTCAAAGAATCTATAAATTGAATGAAACACGAAGAGTTTAACAATTGGCGCCAAAACCTAACGACAGTGTGCATATTGAAATAAACAAATCACGAGATGAATCTGATCATTCTATATGCATATTTGTAAAAAAATATTTTCCGTGATGTGTAAACTGTGTATTAGGCAGATATTTTGGCGGCGATGGAATAAAAATACTAGTTTTTAAAGTAATGTGTGGTGAAAAAAGAGAAAGAAAGAAAGAAAGGAAGGAAGAAAGGAAGGAAGGGGGGGAAGGAAGAAGAAAATAAAGAAATGAAGAGAGAGTGTATGTGCATAGGTGTGTGGGTGTCTGAGGGGGGAGAGGGGGAATAAAGTAAGTTAGATATGAACAGACTGTAATATGAAAGAAAGAAAGAAAGAATGAAAATTGGTTGATTGAGAGAGTTGAAACAAATAAGATGTACAAATAGAAAGAAAGAGAGTGACAAAAAAGGAAAAGAAAGAAAGAAATAAAGAAAGAATGAAAGGGACAGACTGAGGGAGAAAGATAGATATAATGATTATGGTCAATCCGATAAAGAAAGATAGAAAGAGAGAGGGGGGAGAGGGGGCAAAAAATGAAGAAATATAGATTGATAGATAGATAGATATGAACAGATTAATGTAAATAGAAAGAAAAAACAGAGTGAGAGGCTTTGAACAACCAATATAGATATATATAAAGCGAGCGAGAACGAGACAGAGCTAGAAAGACAGAAATAAATAGACACACAAAAATCCAGAAAGGGAGATAAAGAGAAAGAGGCTGGTGAGTGAATTAACGAAGGAAAGGAATATAGATATAGATATATATAGATATATAAATAGATAGACACAGAGAGATTGTACACCATATATATATATATATATATATATATATATATATATATATATATATATATATTATTGTGTGTGTGTGTGCGTGTGTGTGTGAGGCAGAGAGACAGACTGACAAACACAGAATGAATGCACCAAAACAAACAAAAAAGACCAAAGAAAACTATATAGATAGATATGCGAGAATTAAAGTATTAAAACCTCAGGTATTTATATATGAATTAACGTATTAATACTTTAATTCCCGCATATCTATCAATCTAGTTTTCTAGTGTCGGATATGTCCCATAAAATCTGTTTGTATTATAATTCTATTTTACTCATCGATTTTTTACTTATTTCAGATTAGTACGCAGATTACACGTTTGAAGGGAGGATAGATATTAAATTAATTTTAATTGGATATTAATAATATCCAAGCTAAAATAAAACTAACAGAAAAATCGCAGATACCGCCTTGGCCATTAAAAAAACCGCATCATGGAAAACGCTTCAAAAAAAGTGACTCAAAACAAATATGGTGGGGTTGAGAATGGGTCATGATAATCTGAAAAGTGGGTTATTGAATGACCGCGTTAAATTCGTGAGACGCATTGGAGTATTTTGAAAATATAAAGGGACAAATGTAACGTTGTCCCTTTTTTCCGGGCACTAAAACGATATCTGTAACGTGGTCGTATTTTCACAGTACCCAAACGTATATAAGTAACGCGGCGGTGGTGGCGGCGATACATTCACGTACTAAAAATGTATTTTTGTTGATAGAAATTACAATGCGAGAAATATATAGTTATAACTGCTAGCCTTATTTTTGTGCTCGTCTCGTGTGCTGTATCGGAGAGGAGGAAAGGCAGAGGAGGAAAGGCAGAGAGAAAGAGAGAGAGAACACTACTTGATTACTCTGACCCCATACTAGGCACCAAAGGGCCGTCCGTTCCCCAACGCGTCCGAAAGCAAAAAGAGACTCGTCCTTTTCTTCGTCGTTCCACGTCACCACGTGACTTCCGGTCAACACCCGAAACTTCCGGTTGACACTCAATTCTCCATTCAGGGTCACGCTACGGTCAAACCATCGTTCATCCTGTTTTGTGTTCATTATTCTTCACACACTTTGCTACACAAAGGGAATGGTAATTGTAAGATGTATTATACATTTATAATACACTTGTAGTTCTGTAATTAGTTTCTGAACACCTTGCAGTGTATAGCAGAGTGTTCAGAAAGTTATTTCGTTTACCAGAGTGGATATAGAAAACAAATTGGACTATGAATCTGAGAGTAGTATCAATGATCCTGCACTTGTTCGAAATCCTATAATCTACAAAAGAGAGTGAGGAGCTAGAAATCAGAGGGACGATTGAAACTGTCCAGACCACATTACTGTTGGAATCGACAAGTATACTTAGATGTGTCCTGGGAAGTTAAAGGGATCTGTTATCATCACACTTCAGGAAAACGCCAACTTTTGATTCCTGTGTGAAAAACTCGCATATAGTGTAATAATAATAATAATAATAATAATAATAATAATAATCAAAGGATTAGAAGATTAATGACAATGTATTAGTCTTTACCCCTTGATTCGATAGAGATAGGCTATACGTATCAAGAAGGGAAAGTAGAAGAGGTTTGCCAACATAGAGGGCTGCGTAGAGACCACAATCCAAGGACTCGAAGAATAGACAAAAGAACAAAGAATGATTAATTATGTCAGCCAATAAACCAGATGCAACATATGGACAAACAAAAAAACAACGAAATAAGAAAACAAAGATCGGAAGAAAAACAATTATATGGATACTTCAAACGACAAATTAGGTAGACTGCACATGAAAAGACTTGGACATGGTTAAGAAGAGGAACCCTGAAGAGAGAAACTGAATTAATAATAAGTGCTACAAAAAATAATGCCATAAGAACAAATTATATCAAAGCAAAAAATTGATAAGACAAGAAAACAGTTAATATAGAATGTGTGGTGACATAGATGGGACCATTAACTATGTATTAAGTGAATGTAGCAAACTAGCACAACGGGAATGTAAAGATAGGCATGCCTGGGTTGGGAAAGTTATCCACTGGGAATTATGCAACAAATTAAATGTTGACCATATAACAATAAGGTATATACATAAACCAGAATCTGTTCTTGAAAATGAAATGCATAAAATTCTCTGGGACTTCGGAATAAAGACGGCTTACCTTGTCCAGCCCGGAGGCCAGACCTAGTATTGATTAACAAAAAAATAAGCTGTCAACTGGTAGATTTTGCAGTACCAGCAGATCTCAGGGTGAAGATGAAGGAAAACGAAAAGATAGAAAATACCTGGCCCTTTCAGAGAATTGAAAAAGCTGTGGAATATGAGGGTGAAAGTGATACAGATTTTAGTTGGTGCACTAGGAACGGTCCCATTAAGC
>CM042137.1:95793381-95795881 GCA_023376005.1 Doryteuthis pealeii | reverse complement strand
TCGGTTTGTTGTTTCTTTGGTGTTTAGGATATCTTTTTTTTTAGTTTATTTTTTAAACACGGTCCTATTGAATGTGAATAATTTTAAACATCTATTTGATTAATAGTAGACTTAAAAAAATACTATCACATAGGGTAAACGTGGACTTTGAAGCAATGGCAATAAAAGGTACTTCACACTATCATTTGCTCTAGAACTGGAGCCATACCATCAAATGTAGTTTAGTATCATACCTAATACAACCTTTGTTATTTTTTGGAGGGTAGTAGTGAAAATTTATCTGCTGTTTTAGAGATGACAAACCTGCAAGTTCTGCTCGGTCATCTAAGTGTTTTTAAATAAATTTGGTGCGACTCCAGATCAGAGCATTTTTTTTGTTTTTTATTGTTGGGCTTTAAAATACAGATGATAATATTAACTTTAAAAAAGTACTCAGAAAAGGTTACAATTCTCAAGATATTTAAATACTAATTTTTGACGCATCAGTGGGGCTTTGAATACATTGAGTACTGCCTCTATAATGGGGTAAGACTCCTTAAGTGAGGTATCCTAGTTTGACACAACACTGCATCTGATGATGAAGTTCCAGTTCCTGAGATCATGCAGGTCCACTGGGACCTGGAGTAGTATCATCTGTTCATGTCCCATCTATTGTTTATATGTATCCAAACCATATGTTATTCCAATCTCCAAAACCATATATATCTCCAAATAACATCAAGGTTTGGTGTACAAAGACGGCCCCAATGGTGTCGTGGAATGTAAATAAGACTAGCTTGAATAATACCTACACTCTCTTAACGAGAAAATATATTAATATATTCTGCTCTAGGAAATCTCTTTGGGATTAAAAATTAAAGCCATGTCTATGAAAATTGCTTATACCACTTTCGAAATTGAATAAGAAAAACAGGAGGTATTTCATAATTCGATTTGACGAACAGACGTTTCCTAACCTTACCACATTGTTCACAATGCTTTTACCCTCAAGAGTAAACATAACCTTGAAATAAATAGAACTTTTTAAAAGTCTCTTTCAAACAGATGACAATTGAAATATACCGAGTTTCTGAAATGTGTTACTTATTTGCTTCCGTATTATTAAAATTGTATGATTTTGCAACTCTTTGAAAATTGTATTCTTATTTGTCGCAAAAGATATCACACAAAAAATGACTGCGCATTCTTTAAGGCGATGTTAGTCGAGATTGGCTGTAAGTCAAGAAGATAAGACACCACGTATTCTTTATATATTCTATTTTATATCTGTAGACATTGGAGTAGAATGGCTCATGCTGATATGATGACAAATTATTCAGTTCATATATTGGCATGCCTCACGTTTTTACATCGCAGGTATAATATAGAATACTTGTTCTTTGGAATACTTGTTATGTACATTTAAGTGCTCCTTGAAGTTTGAAGATGAAATATATTAGAGGAGCACACACACACACACGCACGCACGCACACACGCACGCACGCACGCACAGACAGACGTACATACTCACAGGCACATAAACACACGCACATACCCCTACACACACACACACACACACACACACACACACACACACATATATATATGTATAAAAGTAATTGGTAATTTGCTTGAAGCATTGTTAAGTATGTTATGATATATTAATAATTTGAAGGCAATTACAATGCGTATAAAAAATAAAAACAAAATGATGTTGCTTTTTTTGTCTTATCGATTTCAAAGAACACTTTATCTTCAGAGACGAAACAGGGGATAGAGTGTTCTTTGAAATCGATAAGACAAAAAAAACAACATCTTTTTGTTTTTAGTTTTTATACGCATTGTAATTGCCTTCAAATTATTAATATATATATATATATATATATATATATATATATATATATATATATATAAAAATAAGGTGAATTTTGTCGGGGAGGAGGTGAGTTTTTCCTAACGAGTTTGTAATAGGAAACATTGTTTACAGTTTCAGCTTTTAAAGGAAATCAATTGTGATGATTCCTTTGAAATCTCAGAAGACTGTCGCCATCCCTCTTTACTGGCCCCTGCGTCCGTAACTTCTTTCTGTCGCAGAGGTAGTGCTTCCATCTATGGACTATCTCTTCAACTCAGGTTTGTAGAAGTAAACAGATGTTAATGATTTTGTAAAGATTTTTTGATTAAACATGCTTCTCTGTATGCATCCAATATTCTTCTATATATTTATCATGGTTTGAATTTCTCCACTACGAAAACTTTGATGACAGACCTGAATCATTCACTTTGATGAGCAGACTTTTGAAAAGCCACAAAGAAATGTATTTCTGCGAGATTAAAATAATAATGGGAATAAAAAAAAAGAGGCCCCTTAAGTCTCCTTTTTTGTTTCTTATTTTCGTCAAATTTAACAACCCTTTTTAATGATATTGAACATTAAAAGGAAGCCTTAAAGGAAATGTTCGAACCGATAAAGTATGATACTATTTAAATTTCTATATAAAATCAGTTGTACAAAAAGTT
>CM042137.1:95770881-95788381 GCA_023376005.1 Doryteuthis pealeii | reverse complement strand
TCTAAGGGTTGACATGCCGCGAAATCTAACCAAATAAATAACCAACCAACCTAACAATATAAGACATGTGTTTGTTTCATCAACTGTAAATTAATCTGAAGTCAAAAGTCTTAAGACAGGCAACACAGGAACAAGAAATTGGTAGGCGCAGCTTTGAAAGTGCCACATTAGAAGCAGAATCGTTTGACTAAGTGTATGGGATTATGAGACGATTAGAAACATGCGTTCAAGTCTGTCTTGGTTAATAAATACAAATAAAGCTACAATTCACTTAATTTTAAAGTGATTTCGGGCGATTTCTGGGTTCAATGTATTGAATATAAATTCACTTGTTCCTAAAATAGTTTTATTACATTAATACAAACATTTCTCCCATATATATATATATATATATATATATATATATATATATAATATATATATATATTCACGACTTTTTAAGATCTCAACCATTGGACTCATCTGATGATTGGATTACCATGAAACTTAGTTATGAGCGTAAATCCATATATATATATATATATATATATATATATATATATATATATATATAACCAAAATAATTTTAAAATAGAATAAGAACAAACTACTCGTATTAATAAGAAAAAATTGTTCTGAAGAAAATATGCTCTATGCCGTTAAAGTAGAGCTGATTTAAAAACTTATGTACTATGGAACAATCGTTGGTATTTACCCAACCTCTCCGCCAATAGCCGGATGGACACAAGTTCAACTAGATTAAAATAAGAGTTTTTCCTTCTCATTAACCGTTGCCATAGAAACGAGTCAGTTAAAGAGCAGTCTTCCTGCTCATTTACCATTGCTGAAGGTAGACTAGTTGGATTCATACATTTGGCAATAATATTAGTGCTATGTGAAAAGCAAACACTCCGGTGCGGAATATGAGAATTGGCATAGAAAATGAATGCGGCAAAACAACTTCATTTTCTATGACAATAATCGTTAGCCAAGGAGTACTCTCTCTCTCTCTCTCTCTCTCTCTCTCTCTCTCTCTCTCTCTCTCTCTTCTCTCTCTCTCTCTCTGTGTGTGTGTGTGTGTGTGTGTGTCTGTGTGCAATAATAATTGAGAGAATTAGAGAAGCAGACATCGATTTACATAGATTAGCGTTCAGAATTTGAGAGATTAGTAGTCAGAATTTTACTGGATAACCAACAGATGCATTAAACTTCCTCTCCTAAGTATACGTCAATTTTTATCGCCTTCGCAGACCAGATACAAATTCCCTAGACATTTTGTAAGTTTTTGAATGCCATAATCAAAGTATAAACTTGTTAGATATTCCACGGCACAGATCGGCGAATTATTCGTCCCCCAAATTTGATTAAAATCCCCAATGATCAACAAGCATGAATCAATGGACGATTTGGAAAGCGCTACGCAAATCTAATTATTCTGTCTATTGCCAAGCGATGTGGCTGTTTATCAAGTAACAGAGAACCGACACTTAACGAAACGGAATTCTTGTCCTCGGTAACGAGTTGTCGAACTTCATTATCCGGCGATGACCAGGTGATTTGCAAGAACATTTTAAGCAGATAATATTGTTCAAATGTTTGAATTAAAGATTTTTCGATTAACTCATAATGACAAGCTTACGTTACATTCAATATGATGCTCACCCTGTCAGCTGGACCTAGACTACGCATAGTGAGCAGGGGTATAAGATTCCACTCACAAAAGAGTTTTTCCTTCTTATGACACTAAACCGAATCTGGTGATAAGACTTCAGGTCTGAATTGATTGATTGAGTGTTTCGTTTTACAGCATATCCACCCCTTTTCACATATATATATATATATATATATATATATATATATATATATATATATATATATGGAGGATATGTGTTTAATTGAATTCATACCTAATTTTGAAAATTAATTAATTAATAATTAATGAATTTAGGCGGGCATATATGTTCAGATGTAAGGCTAAACAAATCGAAAAATGTCAATCCCTGAATGTACATTTCGACCTATTCAGATATCCTCCAAAAATTGTCGGCTAAGAAGCCATATCAAATAAATACATTGTTTGTTTTACTTACTCTCATATATATATATATATATATATATATATATATATATATATACCCTTTCGCTCGGGTGTATATAATCGGAGAGAGAAAGGGGGGGAGAGACAATAGACGAAAAATAGAGATGGTAATATAGATGATGGTCTTACTTTTTAATATTCTGCTTACTGGTTACCTCTTCTACTGGTTCTAACTCGTCGGCCATCTTGTTCTTCTGTTGTTGACCTAGAGGGCTCTGGTAAGGGTTGGTCTTCTTCTTTATGTTGATTCTTCTTTGTGTTGGGCTGGTCATTGTTTTTAATATTCAATTAACAAACAAGACTTGGTTATTTTCATGAATAAGCTTCATTTCAGAACCCAGCCCGTGATCATCCGCTGCGACCCATTAGAGCCATTAGAGATGACAATACCGTTTACGCATCTGAAGCTAATTCCCACGCGTCTAATCGTGCGCTTTCTTAGAAGTCAGGCAAAAGATTATTACCCGCCAACAACTGTCGGGTAACTTTCCATGGACCCCATTATTCTAAGTCTAACGAACCCTATTCAAAATTCTAACTGCACGTACGTTCATAATTTATAAGATGATCATGAACTATGATATCAGATTCGAACACCGAAATTGTCGGCTAAAAAAGCCAAATCAAAACACATCGTTTGTGTATTTACTTCTCATATATATATATATATATATATATATATATATATATATATATAGAGAGAGAGAGAGAGAGAGAGAGAGAGAGAGAGAGAGAGAGAGAGAGAGAGAAGGGGAAGGCAGACGAACCGACTGATATTGACAATTGAGTGTATATAATGGCTATCCATGATTATATCTATGCTTCAATTAAGAAAAAAGAGAAGGGTTCTAATCTTGATTTGCATTGTATCGTAGAGGTGAGAAGTGTTTCTTAACTGACCACTACAGAATGTATCACCCACAGAATATGTCCTTTCAAGCATGCGCTATGTATTCCTTACAAATGGGTTACCAATTTTTAGCAATAATGCGGAATCATTTATGAAGTTGTGATGAAAAACAAATAAAATCAATATCCTATTACTCCGAATTTTCATATGAGGCTTCATAATTTGTATCATGTAGATTATACGGACTATTGTCCTCTTCTTTATTGTTATTTACACAACGTTTCGGTCGATGTGCCTGCTATCCTTTTCAGGAATTTCTTGTTGGACTCAGGAACCTTCTCAAACTCAGAAACCTCATTGAAGTCGGGAGTCTTCATCTGGTAATCTGGAATCTTCACGGAACTTCGAACCGAACCCTTTATTCAATCCACGGGGGTAGACTGTTACAATCCGTTAACCATGTCCGGTACAAGTGTTAATCTGGTTAAGGGCGATTGTAACGTAGAATAATTAACACATCTTCCGTGAAGGCTCCTGATTACGACAGGAAGTCACCCGAGTTTGACAAGAAGGCTCCCAAGTTCGAAGAGAAGGTTCCCGAGTTCGGGAATGTTCCCGAGTTCGACTAGAAATACCTAAAGAATTCCAGAGGGCACATCGACCGAAACATTGTGTAGATAATAGACCGAATAATCGAAATAATACATAAAATCAAGACGATTAGGGATTACCCTAGTCAAAATTATCAGTAATAATGATTAACAAATCCTCATAAAAAAGTGATAAAAGTATATTTTCAGTACTGCTAGCGGGAAAAACCAGTAACAATAAATATGACATCTAATAAACATGGACATTAAGTAGCTTTATAGCTGTTATTTGGACGTCTGTGATGCAATCCATATCCTTGTATTATAGTCGAGATAGCAGCTGGTATGAAGCACCATGCGCCTTCTGACGAATAAGAGGATATGAGTTTGAGTCTCATCAGGAAATTGCAACACGTATGTTATGAAAAAATGAAATCGCAAAATTACGAAATCAAAAATGAAATATATAAACATATATATAAATGGGCACTTATTAATATTTTTCTTATATAGATGTAATAAAAAGAATATGTGAACGCTAGATATAATTAAAAAAAAATTAAATCGGGATCATCGTAAGATAAAGTCTTGTAGAGTCTCCGCTGAGACTTGCATGTTTACAAGTGTAGTGGTATATTGACTTACGGTTTGATTCTTTCTGTTCGGAACTCAATTTCACCATATATCAAATCAATTTTCCACATTGAAAAATAACTTGCCTATTTTTGTTACATTTTTAGATACGAAAAAATAGTACTATATTGTATAAAAACATAATAAAATAGAATGAAATGAATTATGTGCTGTTATATATTTTAATGTTTATGCTTATTAATATTTTTCTCTGACGTAATATTTTTGAAACTTCAATATTTTTAATGTACTTATTAACATAAGCGTATCGGAAGCTCTCTCGTACCGCATATTTTAGTTCTCAACACTAAGCAAAAAAAGTCTACCAAGTGACAACTCGTAACTCGAAAAACTAGTAAGATAATCTCATCAGGAAATTATTCTTTATTTTTCCTGTTACTTACTTACATAAAATAACGAACCAATAGAAAGCTACTAGTGTTAGATGAAATATATTACCATGACTAAAATATTACCATAACTAAAAAAGGCTGTGAAAGAAGAGGGTAACAATTGTAGATACTTCCCATGGAATAGTCCCCAACGGTTTGGAAAAAAAGATGTGGGGATTTGAAAATTAGAGGGAAATTGAGACTATCCAAACATTGTATCGTTAAGATCGGTTAGAATAGTCGGAAGGGTCCTGGGAACCTTAGGAGACTCCAGACTCCAGTGAAAAAACCATCAGATAACGCTGGTGTAAGAAAATCACAAGGAGTGATATCTTATTATAATGGAGATTGTGTGTTTTTCTGTCTGTAACCGACACTATATTACTACTCAAGTCACAATTCCCTTAATTATTTACGTCAAATTCTCCATGATTTCATTCTTTTAAACCTTCAGTTATTAATAAAAATTGTTTTACATTATTAATACTGTTGACCATATCTACGTACTAATAACATGCAATTGTATTTATATATACAAAAAAAAAATAGCGGTTTACAGTTTAAACGGGAAGGCTAATTTGCATATTGATATTGATATTTGCATATTGATATTTAAAATTTTATTTTAATAAATATGTGCTTGGTATTATTGATTTCTAATTGTTTGGTTTTATCTTAAGAAATATAAACAAAAATCTCGTGGATAAATCTTAAAATAAATTTATTTACAAGAAGAAATAACTGTAATATTATATTTTACTTCCTATTTTAACTAAATAGTTAAATTAGGAAAATTTACCAATGAAAGAGGGAAGTAATGGAAAATGATGGAATAGTTAGTTTCAAAGTTGTTCTATTTTTCGATTAAACCCTCTCTGTTGCATATCTTTTTATCTGCATTCTTAGTCAGTTTCATTAGCCTTTCTAATTTAATATGATATTTTATTATATCAAAACTTAAATACTTGCACCGGGAGGGTGCATATATTTGCTAGTGATAATAAAAATAATAATTGACAGGTCTTCCCCTAGGAAATGAATAAACATACCCAGTTATAGATCTATACCATTTTCTTGACAGACCCCGTAAATGCAATCGTTGCTACGAATAAAATTTCTGGTGTATTTATTCAATAAATATAGTAGTGTTGATATCACGTGTTATATAAACATCAATTTAAGTGGTAATAGTTCTAAAAGGTCGCGTCATTCAAGAATCAACATTGAAAGTTTAGAAACTGAAAGGTGGAGAACAAAGGTGTCAAGAATTATATTTGGTTGCGGATTAATCTCGAAGAAACGACTCGCGCCTCATAAAGAATTCTGTTTTATGAGGTAACATCTGTTAATTTGAAAAGGTGAATCTGGTGCCAATTTGTTTTGGCAGAAAGCAAATATCGAGTGGCTTTTAAATAAATGAGGTGTTATTACTAAACATCTACTCTCCAATAATGGATCACTGTTTCTCAGTTACTGAGAAGATTTGAGAACTTCACACATTAGGCTCCAAGCAGTTTTAAATCGTGACAACTTAAGGCTAATTACCTAACGCTAAATACTTGGTTTAGTTCATTTCTTTAACGGCATGTCAACTCTGTATGGGTTATTTAATACCGAAAGTTGATAAATTTATTTGATGTGGGGTGGATTTTTTTGTTTATTTAACGGCATATCAACTCATTATGAGTTATTTACTTCCAAAAGGTAATTAATTAATTTTATTTTGGTTTATTTTAGTTTACGAAATACCAAGTCTTTATGGGTGATCTAATGACAAAATTAGATTGTTTCGTTGGTTTTTGATTTGGTTTGGTTTATTTGTTTAACGACATTTCATCGCTTTATGGGTTATGTAATGTCGTAATTTGTTTCATGTGTTTGGTTTGGTTTATTCGTTTAACGGCATATCAACTAATGGGGTTATTATGTGCCAAAATTTGATTCATTTCTTTTGTTGAGTTTTTTTTGGTTTGGTTTATTTGTTTAACGGCATATCAACTCTTTATGGGTTACTTAAAGTCGAAATGCGATTCCTTTGTTTAATGTTGAGTGTTTTGGTTTGATTTATTTGTTTAACGGCATAACAACTCTTTTATGAGTTATTTAAAGTCGAAATAGGATTAATTTGTTTGATTTTAAGCATTTTGGTTTGGTTTATTTGTTTAATGACATAAAAACTCTTTATGGATAATTCAATGCCTGAATTTGATTCATTCACTGTCTTTTATTGTTTTGTTTGTTTATTTGCATCAAACGTTTTATGCGTAATTTAATATCGAAATTTGATTCATTTATTTAGCTTTTTTTATTTTTGTTAAGGGTATATCAATTCCTTCTGGGCTATACAGAAATTTGACTCCTTTGTTTGATGTGTTTTGTGTCGTATTTTGTTTAACGGAGTATCAAGTCAACATGGACTAATTAATACCGGAATTAATTTGTTTTTGTGTGTGTGTATGTGTTTATATATATATATATATATATATATATATATATATATATATATATATATATATATAATATACCGGTAAATAAAATACATTGGAAGACTATAAAAATTTTTAGTGATTTCATCTGGATACACAATATATAGCAGATAAGTGTTGATATACCCCTTATTTTAGATCCATAGATGAGTATATATGATTATCTTCTCTAAACCAGTCATATTACCATATATATATATATATATATATATATATATATATATATATATGAGGTTAAGTAAACAAACAAATGTGTTTATTTTTATATGGATTTAAGCCGACAATTTTTGGAGGATATGTGCAATTGAAGTCATACCTAATTTTGAAAATTAATTAGTTAATAATTAATGAATTTAGGCAGGCATATATGTTCAAATGTGAGGCTAAACAAATCGAGAAAATGTCAATCCCTGAATGTACATTTCAACCTATTAGGTTCATCAGCAAGGTTATAGACATGGGAGATTGCTCCGTGTGTGACTCGAAACCTCGACTGTCAAGCTGACAGGCGAAGTCTATAACCGTTACTCTAGCTTGCCATTCCCACATTCTTCGTTCGCTTTGAAACTTATTCATATTCCACTTTTTATTGACTTGCTACACGACCGACAGTATGAGATTAAGTAAACAAACAAAAGTGTTTATTTTTATATGGCTTTAAGCCGACAATTTTTGGAGGATATGTGCTCAATTGAAGTCATACCTAATTTTGAAAATTAATTAGTTAATAATTAATGAATTTATGCGGGCATATATGTTCAAATGTAAGGCTAATCAAATCGAGAAAATGTCAATCCCTGAATGTACATTTCAACCTATTAGGTCTCATCAGCAAGGTTATAGACATTTTCAAAATGATTTCCAAGTGATTTATTTCAATGTTATAATAAAGAAACTCGTGAAAAATTATTTTATATGTAAGTGTACGTCCTGTTGCTATGGAGAACATTAACACAAGTGACATTTTCCAATCGTAATATTTAATTAACCTTTAAAGAAAAGAATAGGTTCAGTCGTACTGAGATTTTCACTTTTTAAATTTATCCGAAACAGTATCATTCAAAAAAATGAGCCTGAAAGCTTTTTGTGTAGCAACTGTGTACACAGGCCTAAATCATAATTGTATGAAAATACAATTGTTAAGAAATTAGGGAGATGCAGCTACTATTGCTACTTGAATTATATAGGTAACAATTCAAAATATAGGAGATTTTTCTGCCGCAAAATGAATATATATAATCTATATATACACATATAATTTGATTTAAGCAGAGTAATATGTGGAACATCAGGGGAAAATATGATTGATGTTCAGTTATTTGCGCCCAACCGTTACGACCCGGTGGTTATTTTGTGTGTGAAAATAATCAATATCAATCATCCGGAACGTTTAATTAGTTCTATGTGATGCGATGTGTTTCCCAGTATGTGTCGTCAAAATGTTTAACGCTGCTATTTGTTTGTTTAGTATTGTGTTCTTTTATAATAATTGTTCGTATTTGATTCACATCCAAATAAATATCGTCGACCAAAGATTTGAGTTTTAAAGATTTGAAGAAGCTTTTAACTCGATTGAGTCCATCTACGGTCTTGTAATTATGCAAAGATATAAATACAGACGATTCGCTGCCAATTAACGTCGTTTGACAGCATTCGTGACTTTATCGTGAAGTTAAGTCTCTAATACAAGAAGTGTTTTCTCATTACAAAACTTAAGACTTTAAAAAAATGTAGTCCTTCAAGATACTAATTACATAATCTAAATAAACTTTTAATTTGAAAGGTACTACAAAATAAGTAGATATTGACAAGACATTTGTCATGAGGGTGGTAGTATGCTAAAGATGGTACGACGATCTTGCTATATAGGAAATATAGAATATAATGTGCACGAAGCTTATATACCCTCAAAAAGATAAGATGATACACCAGAACTAGTGACTCATCACCGGATGCAGTTTAGTTTAATACTCAGGACACAGTGATTTTTTGTTTGTTTTCTGTAGATGTAAGTTGGTTGCCAATGTGTTTCTCTTCTTTACACGCACGTCTCTCGTTTTCAGACTTTGTTACACATGTCCAATTGACAGTAATAATCTGCCTTCGCGCTGCAGTCACCATATTATGTATTTTGTAAAATGAATACAAAAAATTTGGCACAAGGCCTAAAAGAGGGGAGGCAGGTCATTTCTAACCTAACTTTTAACTTAACTATTTCCATTCACGACACAATTCAAACAACAATTTTCCATTCACCATAAAACCATTTCACACAACAAATAGAGCGTTCGGCTAGAAGCCACAAGGTTCCTAGTTCAATACCGGTCCTCGCCAACTCAGCGTATGACTAGCACAGGGATCTGTGCGGTAAAGTAAAGAGCTGATGGTAGGTGTGGCGCTCCACCTCAGATGCTAAAAACAATCTCCTTGGTCTAGCGCTATTGAAAAGGGGATAGACTCCCTCGCTGACTGGCTGATACCGACTTTAGACCGCCCCGACGACTTTACTTACTTTATATGGCAAATCTACACCTAATGCCGTATTTACATAGTCGTGAGGGAGAGAAGATGATTTGCATATACGATTAAAACGAAAAAAAAAAACAGTAAAATCACCATTTTCAAAATGACTAAAGTTACTCCTAATATCTAGTTTCTATATGGGCATCATTTTCATAGTCGTTGCCGGATTCACGCTACAAACGAGACAAAACGAGATCACATCGCTTAAATCCACCTAGTGATGGAGATCACCTTATTTTTTGGCTAAAAACCTGACATGCATTTGCGGGAGGTAAATCATCTAGATTACCACTTTTTAAAGGGGTCTTACCCTTCTTCAGGGGATGCAGTCGGCGTATTCTAAACCCGAGAGATAGGGCTAATATTCGTTTGAGAAATGGTAATCAACTCTTGAAGTTGGCATGAGTCGCTCTCTTTAAGTAAACCTATCTCTTTTGAGGTGTTTCTAGCTTAATAGTTAATGTCACGGTAAATGGAATTGGTGAACCGTCTTCCAATCTTAGTTGATCACATTTCGTAAATAGAGATTTATTTGTAGTTGTCTTTTCTTTATTTTTTTCTTTTGCTGTTGTTGTTGTTTTTGTTATTATTGTTGTTGTTACGTTTGATTTTCCCTGTAATATCCCGTTTTGTTTTTTTTGTGTTTTTTTTTTGTTACTTTTTAAAACAAATTATACCTTGCTCAATATATTTGGAATTATTTAAACTTTTTATTTGTCTTGTTTTAATTTTTGTCTTTATTTTCTTCTTATTTAATTCATTCTTTCCTTCCTTTCTTCCTTTTTCTGTTTGTCCCACATCCTTTCTTCCCCGTTTCTCTACTTCTTCTTTCGTCATTTTTCGTACATTCATGTCTTCTTTTCCCTCTTGTTTTTATTCGCACCTTTTAAGTTTTTCACATCAGCGTTAGCTGATATCCTTTCACTATTATTATTATTATTATTATTATTATTATTATTATTATTATTATTATTATTATTATTATTATTATTATTATTATTATTTAAAATACAATATTCTTCCCTCTAGCATTTTTATGTACTAATTCATTATATTTTTTTAAAATACTTGTTTATCATTTTCTTCGACGCCTTGCCCACAATCTTTCACTCAATACCCTTTTCCTGCGCAAATTGTTTTTAAGAATTTGCTTCCTATTTTTATTTATTTCTAATTTCACTTTATTTTCTCCATATTTTTATTATAAATTAATTTCCCCTCTTTTCTGATTAAAATATTTTCCTTGTCTTTCTTTTCACTTCTTTCTTCTTTCACTTTTCAGTTTATTTCTTTCTCTTTTTCCTTTTCTTTTCTTTCAGTCTTTTCTTTCCAACGATATTATCTCTTTTTTTTTCCAATTTTCTTTTTCATACCTTTCTCTAGTTCTTATTTTCCTACTCTATTAAACCTGTTTCTTTTTCTTTCTTTCTCAGTTATTTCTTCTTTCATTCGTGCAGATTTCATTATTCTTCTGTGTTTCCGTTTCTCTTATTACTCTCCTATTATATTTTCTTTTTCATACCATTCCATATTCCTACTTTTATTCTTCATGATTCTTTTATCTCTTAATTTGTCTCCTTTTTCTTTCACTTTGTCTTTCGTTTACAGTCGTTACTATAATTTTGAGTTCTCTTCCCACACCTTTCTATTTTTATTCTTTTTTATTCATTCTTTTTCATTTTAAACTTTCTTCTTTTCCTTCTTACTGTTTTATATGTCCTAGTTTCTTTCCTTTTAAATGTCTATATTTTCTTTCATTGAATGTTTTTTGTTTTCTCGACATTAATCTTAGGTACATCGATTTGGGTTTTTTTTTCTCCAAGACAATTCTCTACTTTTATTCTCTCTTTTCTAATTCATGCTTCTTCTCTCATTTTCTTCAATTTTTCACACATAACATACTCTTTCCTTTCCCTGTTTTATTTTCCCATTTTCTCCCATTTTTAAAATGTACCTTACTCTTTCCTTTTCTTTCTATCTTAAATATAGATATGTATGTTCTTCTCCTTGCATACTTTGTCCTCCTTTTCTATTTTTCTCGTTTTAATTCTTTTATTTTTCATTACAATGATTTTTTCTCCAAAACTATTCACTCTTTTCGTTCTCTCCTTCCTGATTCCACCTTCCCTCTTTTAGTTTTTCATTTTTAATATATACCATACACTTTCTTTTCTCTTATATTTTAAGTTTATATCTATAAATTTTCTCCCTTACATTTTTTTCCTCTCTTTCTATTTCTTAAAAAAAGATTACTCATTTCGTTGTTTGCTTTATTTCTTCTCTTTTTAATTTTCTATCTCTGGTTTCTCATCCTTTTCCTCTGTTTAACACTTTCTCTTTTCACGCACTATCTTTCTTCCCGCCTTCCCGCTAACACTCTTCCTTCTACCTCGTTTTAATCTAGTCGTAGAAACTAGTGATTTGATTGCAGAAACTGATTCAAATCCCTGCAACACATTCCCCTCCAGGCCTGACAAAAGCATTGATCATCAGTCCGTTTATTAATTTGCTCTCTCCAGAAAAGATGCTGTCGATGTTTGAGCAGCCGACATCTCCACAGCCCTAAACCTCAGCCTCATACATCCATTACAAAATACACTTGAGGCTACCATAATGAATATGGCGTCGCTGAAGGAACAGAATGGAAGAAGAGAAGGAGAAGGAGGAGGAGGAGGCGAGAAAAAAGTCGGAAGCGAAAAGAGAGGAAGTTGGTGAGTGAAGATTTTTAAACTAAATAGCTGCAAATATTCGCGCTGGCGTCGCGACTAGTTGTGCTTAAAATATAAAACATGAAACGAAAGTTCTGAGCACGAACTCCCAGGGGTTACAAGATTCGGCACGAACATATCTAACTCTTTGATTACCTCCCCTGATTGTGATAATGATAAGCCGGCGTTAATGATTATAAAGTCGATGGTAATGATAATCATCATGACAATATTGGTGTCAATGAACATGCGTATAGTCGTGATAAAAATAAAGAAGATTAAATTGGATCAAACTATCAATGTCTATTTAGAACGAATACTATTAACTTGAAATACTGAGAAAATAGAAAGAAGAATATAAAAAAATAGATTAATTATACTTTTCAGTATTTTGACAGTAACTATTAGAACCTGTGGCAACTCCATGTTTTAATTAAAAGCAAACACTATTATGAAAAAATCAATATGGCATTTATAAGGCTTTACATATCATGAGATCCGCCACTTACATTGAATGGGTATCTCAATCTGGGTGTCAGTAGAGGTCAGAACACGGTTGCATGGTGACCAGCCGTTGGTTCTGTTGCATGTTTGTTCTTCTCACCACCGGTGGTTATCTAGGGATGGGCAGTCCGGTATTAATACCAGTGAAGGAGTAGTTAGAATGATATTGAATACAATGTTAGACTGTTATATAGATACCACCTTTTGTTCTCCTTCTTCTCCAGTTGTTCTATTATGGCTAGATAATACAGACCACTCCAGTCTTTTACGCATAACAGGATGATACGAAATGGATACATATGAAAATGACTATTACGACTAATTCTTCAACTACAAGTAATACTAATAATTCAAAATGACTTGTTTAGTTGGTTATTTTGTTTAATAGTATATCAACGCTTGTGGGGCTATCTAATGCCAAATTCTTTATTGTAAATGTGATATTTCAATTAAATTCATGTGTATTAATAAATTCGTAGAATCAATAAACTGGTATGTGACCCTCAGCCACCAACTTCAAGCATCCATATAATAAAAGTGTTGGGTATTTGCCATAAGAGCAGTTTAAAGAATCTGGTCGGAACATTGAAATTATTGTTTGAGCTTGACTTGATCAGCCGATTGATCAGGTGAGGCTTCTCCGGTCAGTCGTATACCACAAATAAAGGTCAAATTAGAGTCTTATATGTCACAGGACCACATAGAACCCGGGTTACTGACTGCATAGCCACCCAAACTTGTACTCAGGCATTACGGGTCGCCACCCACGACCAATCGGTGGCTCCATTGCGCAGGAGGCTTACGCCTCTGCCGAGATGTTGGTGGTGTATTCTACGATCCCAAATAACAGAGTAGTTAGATGACTTGAACTTGTCTGAGTAGAAGGAACCTGAAATAGACAAAAAAAAAGAATCATTATAAATAGCAGCCCAAAATAACACTACGAAAAAACTTATTATATAAAAACTACTATAGATAATACCAAAAAGAATAGTAATTTCAGTGAAAGTAAGGAGAGAGAGAGAGAGATAGACAGATAGATAGAGAGAGAGAGAGAGAGAGACAGATAGATAGATAGAGAGAGAGAGAGAGAGAGAGAAAGAAAATAGAAAGAGAGTGCTGGAATTTTTAGATAAAATGCAAATACTAGGAACTTGCCGGAGAATTGAAACAAAACAACTATGGAATATGATACCAATTGTAGTTAGTGGAATCATTACAGTCTCTGTGTTTGGAATGGAGACTGGAGGAATGGTAAATTAGAGGAAGAATCGGTAATATCCAGGCATCAGCACCGTTGAAACCGGATATAATACTCAGCAGAATCATGGAGACCTGAGGAGGCTTTCTGTCTCTCAGCAGTTATTTCGCAGGTGTGAAACTTCTAATCATAATCGAGAAGACAGATAAATACGTGACCTTACCAGAGGATTGAAAAAACCGTTGAATATGAAGGTGAAAGGTTGGAACGGTTCATAAAAGTTTAGAAAACAGACTAGAGGAATTGAAAATCAGAGGAAGATTTTAGACCATCCAGACAACAGCCTTGTTACGACCGGCTTGAATTCTCACAAGAGACATGGAGATCTGAAGTGACTTGCTGTTATTCAAAATCTAGTGAAATTCCACCATCTAACGATGGTGTAAAAATATCAATGAGTGGAATAATAATAATAATAATAATAATAATAATAATAATAATAATAATAATAATACACATGAAGGGGAATGCGGTACCGATTGTAATTGGTGCCCTTGGAACTGTCCCTAAATCTCAGGGGAAAAAACATTTGGGGTAATTGGAAATCAGAGGAAGAATCAAGACAATCCAAATTACAGCAGTGTTGTGATCGGCTAGAATACTCAGAAGAGTCCTGGAGACCTGCGGAGACTTGCTGTCACTAAGGCTCTAGTGAAACACCAGCTACGATAGTGTAAAAACCTCTAATAATAATAATAATAATAATAATAATAATAATAATCACTGAATGAGTTTAGAAGCATTGCAAAACTGAATATAAAATAAATATGAGCGAGTATTGAGGAAAGTGCCAGTCATTTCAAAATATTGTTGTCATTTGATATCCTGAGAAAACCGGATATTTCTTGCGTAAATATAAAAATGATACAGAATTCGAAAACACCAGGAACTCCGTCGGAAACTGAGACAACGTTGGAGCATAGAGGTTAGGATCTTGCCAAGAATACTTGGCCCATATGGAACTGTGCCAAAACCATTCGAATCACGTCTAGATCAATTAGAAATTCGAGGAAGAATTGACCCTGTCGAGATCACGAAAATATAATCTGAAGATTTCAGTAGATTGTTTTCACTCAATTTTAGAGATAACTTCCAGATAGCTGGTGTTAACAAGAGAATTATACCAAAACAATCATAAACACACACATACACATACGCAA
This sequence comes from Doryteuthis pealeii, assembly GCA_023376005.1. NCBI lineage: Eukaryota > Metazoa > Mollusca > Cephalopoda > Myopsida > Loliginidae > Doryteuthis > Doryteuthis pealeii. The sequence goes on along the minus strand of CM042137.1, from coordinate 95,773,197 downwards.
ACACACACACACATAGTAAGTGTACGTATAAATGTTCACTAATCTATTTAGTGATGCGAACCGCTAAACATATTTTAGGTATAATTTTTATTGCGTTAAAGGCTTGTGTAGAACCGGTCAATTTTGGGGGATGAGCTAATACCTAAATGACGGGACACCAACAAGCGACATATTCTCTGAACAGCAGGTTTTAGATTTCTAATCCAGTTTTCTCAACTGGTTTCAATGGCAATGCTAGAGAGCCCAGTCTATTCAACTATCTTACCCTTAGATATTACGCATATATATATATATATATGAAAAGTTCTTGGCATCATCATGATATTTTATGACTACTCGAGCTGTTGATTTGTACATTTTAGATGTATCACATGCATATAGTTTAAGATAGATATTTGAATTAGTTTTTCTAGTTCTATAAGAAGTGCCTCTTCATGTGAGTGATGCTTTGAATTTATGAACAACTCTCGTATATATATATATATATATATATATATATATATATATATATATATATATATATATATATATATATACGAGGGAAGAACAAAATTATCCACACTTTCGACATAACATCTTTATAATTATCACACTGCGCCATTTTGCTAGCTGTCCTTACAGTGCAAACAGGGCCTGTCCACGAGCAGTATGCATGAAAGGAAGAAGAAAAAGCAGTGACTCGATTTCTCTGTTTCGGAAGGAATGTCTGGAGCCGAAATTCTTTGTAGAGATTTAGAAGATACGGGGAAAGTGCATTACCTCGTAGAATAGTGTTTGAGTTGATAGAGAATATATAAAATGGTCGGGCAAGCGCAACACCCGAAGGGGAACAGGACGTCCGTCAAACTCCACCACTGATGAAAAGATTCAGCAAGCTAGAGAGATGATAATGGCGACCCAGCATGCTATCGAGGATGAGGTAGCTTGTTATCTGCAGATTAGTCATGTTTCTGCCGATTAAACCATTCAGGATTAGTTCGGCTACTATAAAACAAGAATGTGGATAATGTTTGACTCTCCCTCGAATATATGTTTAGGCAACTGGGTTAAAATATATTAACTCTTAATGTCCTATACCACCTCATTCCGCCTGGCCATAAGTCACAGTCGTTTTCCAAACCGCCCCAAACAATAGCTTTGTTGAAATATAATATTGAACATATTTAGAAGTTTTTAATTTAAGGGAAATAACTCAGGTAACTTTAAAAGAAAAGGCCATTTTTTATGAATCCTTATAGGAATTGGGCTCTGGAATTCTTAACAGAACGTTAAGAGTTAAACCCAAAATGACCTAATATGCCAAAGAATTATTTTTTTAAAGTAGATAACTGGAATTTATATCCATTCAACATGGTGAGATCATGTTGTGTATCTGTCGGCGGGAATGGGGGCCTCACAGTTAAATAAAACGTGATGCAGATGTTGATGTCAGAAATCACATTGCGGCTTCCCGACGGTCTAACCCACGCTATTCTGACATTTCCAAGACACTAATAACAGAGAAAATATTTCCTTCCCTATCAGGTATTGTAAAACAGGTGTATTTCTGACTCCCCGCGATGCCAAAATGTAACACAAAGGTCGATTAAATGTGGGTGCTATCCAGCAAGTGGACCACCCGGCAGCTCTGTAAAAATCGGGGTATTGGAGAACAGATTAACGTTTTGAAACTACAAATAATATTGCCAGAAGGAAAGAATTTGGAACGCCCAAAACATTGTCATGCACTGATTATTGCCAGATTACATTTATAATTCTCAAAGACAGAGGGTATTAAAAGAACACAAAAGCTACCAGGAAAAATAAAAAGGGCCCCTAATGTATGTTTTGTGCTCATAATAATTTCTAAAAGGTCATTGCTCTATAGCGTATACATGAAAGACAGAAGTTCTTGAGAAGATATGGAAAGTCTGATTAAAAGTATTTTTAGCAGAGTTGTGTGTCTTAATGAATTAATATTCAAATTGCATAGTGATGCTTCACTTACAGTCACCGACGAGAATTGTTGCATAGTTCGTAGTTAGCCTACGAATTATGTATGAAGTGTAGTTATATTTTTGAACTGAAGTTCGTTGAAAATCTAAATAATGGTGGTAAATGGAAAGTTACCGACAGCCAGTTCGAGTTATTGACGGTAGTTTACCTTTACTTGAGTAACCCCAAACTTCCGCCAATAGAAAGACATGTGAACTGGTCTAGTTAAGAAAAATTAAGTTAGAAGCAGATTTCGGTCGTTAGACAGGAAGAGTGGACTTTAGGGTCTTCGCTTCTAAGATGCCAGCTTCTCAACGCGCGGTTAGAAACCCTTTTGGGCTC
>CM042137.1:95738381-95753381 GCA_023376005.1 Doryteuthis pealeii | reverse complement strand
CGTTTCTTTGGGGGACCGTATGCTCGTAGTATTTGTTCCATTTTCACTCTGTGTATGGAATCAAATGCCTTGGCGAAATCTACGAATATCAGCATTGCCTCTAGATTCTTTGCTCGGACCCCTTCTATGATTCGTCGAATAGTCAGGATCTGAGAGGTTGTGGATCGATTTCTGCGGAATCCGTTTTGGTTTTTCCTAAGGACTTCTATCTCAGGTCGAATGCGATTAAGAAGAAGGGCATTATATATCTTGGCTGCAATGGCAGTAAGAGTTATGCCTTTGTAGTTTTTAGCGATTCCAAGATCCCCCTTTTGGGGGAATGGGGGTTTACTTTTCGTTCATTTATCTATTTTGTTTTGGCTATATACTGCGTTGCATCGCCCAAGCAGTATGTCATTGAACTTTCCCATCTTCCATACCTCGGGAGGTATTTCGTCAAGACCTGCAGCTTTTCTACCTTTTAGCTTCTTTAAGAATTCGTTGAGTTCTCTGTTGTGGAATCACCCATTTTGATGTCTAGTTGTCTATCTACAATCTTTTAGGTATTATTTTCTATGATTTTAAGGGAGTTCCCAGGAGTTTCTGGAACTGGTCTTTCCATTTCTGAAGTCTATCTTTTTGGATGGTTGCCTTTAGCTTTGATCTAGAGATACTTTTCCTATCACTAATTTCATTTACTGTTTGCCATGCTACTCGCGATTGTCTGTCTTCTACCGATTGTCTGTCTTCTACCTACTGTCTGATATAATTTATCTGTACTTGTCATGTATTCTATTTGTTCTTTTTGTATGTCTTAAGGTTGTGTAGATTGGTGTTAATAGGGTTTGTTTTATTACGTTGGGCTGCTTTTTTAATATTCTTTCTTTTTCTCCAACTGCTTCTGTTCCCATGGGACAGAGTGTTTTGGCTCTTAGTTTGGTCGGTACGCACTCAGCTACTGCTTCTTGGTGGGCACTGACAAAGTTTTCGTATTCATCGTATGGATTGAAGCCTTCAGATGCATCCTGGAGGATATCGAATTTATTTTTTACTGCCACAGCGTAGCGACTGCAAATATCCCTGTTGGCAAGTGTCGACCAGTCGTATCGTACAGATTTACTGGTTTGCTTTTTTTGTTTCTACGTAGGCTTAGTCGTAATTTTGCTCCGACTGTTCTGTGATCGGAGGATACTCCTTCAAAGGAGGAATATGCTTCGCAGTTCACTGCACTATTTATCATTTTTATTTATTTATAAGGATTATATTATAGTCTAATTGGGCTTTTGTGTTGTTTGGGTATGTGTAGGTCTATACTTTGCCTTTTCTTTTTTGGCATTTTGTATTTAAGCATATTAGGAGATCGCCGTTTCTATTAGGAATGTTATGTAGCCAGTATCTATTGTTCTTGTTTGTGCCTATATGCGCATGCATGTTGTCCCCAATGACGAGGACATTGTGTTTGGGAATCTGTCTGCATAGGGAGGATAATTCATAATAGAACTTTGCGGTGTCTGTTTCTTCGCTGGCATTAGTGAGGCTATAGCACGAGACTACTGTCATGCAGGGATTCCCATTAAATGTAGCGCATATTATTCTTGGTTGGATTTTTTCTACACTGTTTTGTGCTCTTATAGCTCGGGGGCTGAGGAACATTCCTACACCTCCTATGGTGGCATTGGTGGAGTTTTTCCACGCAGATGCCGACACAAACGTCCATCCATTACCTGTTTCGTGATATTTTATTTCTAATTCGCTATGATAAAAGCTATGCTCTTGTACGCAGATTATGTCTATATTTTCATTGGCTGCAGATGCCGTTAGCTCAGGTAGTTGGTTTATCGTTTTTAGCGTTCTGACGTTAAATGTTGCTAAGTTTACGTTTTTTTACACCGTAGTAGGTATGTTTTACGTCTAGGTTCTGTGGTTGTCATTTTAGATGCTGTGTTCAGAGCTACGAAGTTGGTAGTGGATGTGTCTTGTTTTTCTGCTCTGGGTGTGATGCGGTTTGTGCGTGTGTGATGTTGTTGGGGCACTGTAGCAAATTTTTCGACTCAGGCCAGCGCTCGAACCCGTGGATGCGCACCAGAATCAGCAACACAGCGACATGCTCATAGCTCTTAATTTAATTCCTCTAACCTAAAGGAGTTGAACAGACGACATTGTTATTTTAACTGACTCATTTATTAAGGACAACAGGCGAATTTAAGCTGTTACTGTTTGAAATTTTAAGAACGGGAAAAAAGAAAAATAAGGTGAATTTCTTCACTTTGGTATTAATTTTAACGCTTGTAACATTTCAAAATATTTCTCTTTTTTTTTTTTAGTACTTATCGTGTACATGAACAAACTCCTGGCCGAAACACCTGTTAGTAAATCTATTTATCCATTCAACATTTTCGTTCTTTTATTTATTTTCCTTTCAACACACACACACACACACACACACACACACACACACACATATATATATATATATATATATATATATATATATATATATATATATATATATATATATATAATATATATATAGAGAGAGAGAGAGAGAGAGAGAGAGATTGTAGGATTAATTACTTTTCTACAAAAAAAGTATGAGGTATGATCGAATTGAAACCTTCAAAATAATTAAGGATTTTCTAATTATGGTCGACATTTTTTTAAATATTTCTCTTCGAAATTGAAATTCTCGGTCAAGGCAGATTTCAAAAAATAATTCTATTAACCTATTAATTTTTTTATTAATAAAGCAAAATACTTTTGGAACAAATTGCCTAATAAGATCACAAACACTTTTAGAGTAAACAAATTAAGACTAATTTGGAGGATTTCAAAAATAATGGCACGAAAAAGGAATTAAGACAGCATATTTAGTACTATCGAATGAAATGATCGGTAAATAGATATTGTGTCAGTAGTGTATGTTGTGTGCAAATATTTTTAAAGGTTCAAATGAGAAGATAGAAAAAGTGGGGAGATGCCCAAGAAGACATAAAAAACAAATAAATCAATTAATTGACGACCTAGAGTTGCCAATGGCATAAATATAAACCCTAAATTATAATTTAAAAATCAAAGCCTTATTTTCGAAATGTAATTAAAATTTAACCAAAGAAAAACCATGAAGAGATATTAACCTTTTTTTCTTAGTTTTGGGGAGAAAAATCAATTTTTTGTTTGTCAATACGCCAACTTATATTTATGTTGAGTGTTATTCTATTACACACCGTAAACGAAACCTCTCATCATGAAATGAATTAGACAAAAACATTTCAATAGTCAATAAATGTAAAAGTTGTTTTTATATTCATTCTATGCTAGTTTTTCCTCAATAGTTTTGACTGGGGAATTTTTCACCGAAGTTTGAGAAACAGCAAACTCATCAGGTCTCCAGGACACATCTCGAAATTCTAGCTTATTCTAACAGCGTTGTTATGTGGATGATCGTTTTTTTAATAATAATAATAATAATAATAATAATAATAATAATATAATAATAATAATAATAGAAAATGAAAAGATACCTGTACCTTGCTAAGGGAATTGAAAAAGCTGTGGAATATGAGGGTCAAAGTGATACCAATTGTAGTTGGTGCATTTGAAACGGTCCCAAAAATCCTGGGAAAAGAATGGAGTAACTGGAAATCAGAGGGAGAGTTGAGGCGATCCAAACTACTGAATCGCTGCAATCGGCTAGCATACTCAGAAGAGTCCTGGAGACATGAGGAGACTTGTTGCCACTCACACTCCAGGTAAATTAGTTTGATTTTAGAAAGCATTTACTTTTTGTCTAAACATAACATCAAACAAATAATAACATTTTGAAAAATGAAAATCATTTTAAAAGTTTCTGTAGAATTTAATTAAAAGAAAAATATATCTTGATTTTCTTTCATATGTTTTCTCACGTTTGACATGCAATGAAAATTTGATATAAATTGAATTTATTCAAAGTTGGTGATATTTCTATCATGAATCGAAAACATTTGAAAAGTGAGACCGTATGTTTAACAAAAAATCGATACATGACAAACAATAACTCATTACTTATACAGGGTACGACATAAAAGCCTCCCATATTTTAAACTATCTTCTTTTTGGTCCCAATGAACTTAGGCAAGTGGCAATAAAGGTTCTATTTAGTTAGCGTATCATTTATCTTTCTTGATACGATCAGTTACGATCATGGCTGGGACCGGTGCACACCATGCGTTAGCTCTTTAAACGTTGTTTTTTGTTTTGTTTTGTTTTGTTTTAGACTAAATCTCTGGAAATGTATTTCACAAATTGTACCTAACAATGTATACGTTGTTTTCAAAGAAAAATTTCTAAACCTTAGAAACGGATACGTCTTATATAAGTATTCATTTATTTTAAGCTTTCGTGCTCATCTAACGTTAGTTCGAAATCATACTGATCTGGATAGAATTTGGGTTCAAAATTCCGCATCACAGATTCCTCGATACAAGAAAGCCACCTGGAAGAGCTCGACGCTCTCGAACTTCAGATACTGATACTGCTCTAACTGTGATAAAGTCAATTGTGCAAGACGGTCAAAGCAATGATTGTATCTGATGAGTGTGCTATATGTTGGTTGGGTTGAATCTTTTGGGAAATGTAACATTAAAGAAACAAGCAAAACAGTACAAATAATCACAAAGAAGTTTGAATCGTAATAAAAATTATCCTTTATAGGTGTATTATAAATTATATCAAATGAACGACAAGGTACAAAGGTTTGGTTAATGAAATTTCCTTTTTACAAATTCTTATTAGTGTTAAAGTTTACTTGTACGTGTTCGCCCGGTTCGAGGAGGATTAATACTGGTGAATTTGTTCGTTGGCCACTGCCTTTCTGCTCTCTACTACTATAAATTTTCTCTATGGTGTTTTGAATTTTGGCATCGATCAATATTGCTTTGTCTATTTTTAGAATACGATCGTTTTTTTCTTTGATCCATAAACTTGGTCTAACAAGAATCTATAGCTTATGAAACTTTACAAGTATTTTCATAGTGATCTACATATTCTTCTCACGAATGACACAGTCATAAGAATAATATGTACAAAAATACTTATATAAGATGTATCAGTTTCTAAGGTTTAGAAATTTTTCTTTGAAGACAACGTTTACCCTGTATACATTGGGAGGTACAATTTATAAAATACATTTTCCAGACACCTAGTTACAGTATTACGTTGATTTATAAGTGAACAAACTTACGGGAATACCGAGTTACGAGCTGCAATTCACTCGATTTTTTGCTTTGTGTTGTGAGCTAAAATCTGAGGTACGGCCGAGCTTCAGATACGCCTATGTTAATAAGTTCACTTATCACTTTTAAATTTTGTAATTTTTTACGCCGAAGAAAAATCGGTTTAGATCAGTGGGTAGGACACCTAGGGACCACACAACGGCACCTCATCACCCCAGCGTAAAAGTAGCACAGCTTAGATATGTGCACCAAAGTGAGGAGCTGAAGGTAGATGCCAGACTCCAGTTCAGACGAAAAAAAACAACAATATGCCTGATCTAGAGCTAGTGAAAAAACAGATCGATTCCCTCGCGACAATAAGTCAATCCACCGATCTTTTTGTTTTTGTTTTTACTTTTAACAGCACATAATTCATTAAATTCTATGTTCATACAATACGGTGCTATTTCTCTTGTCTAAAAACAAAACGAAAACAAAAAAACGAAACAAAGAATTAGGGCATTTGGGACCGAGGAGGTTGTTGGAACGGATTAATGGCATTCCGGTTTATTTCAATAGGGAAAATTGATTTGATGTACGAGAAAATTGAGTTTTGAGCGAAACGAAATAAACTGGTAAGTAAAGATAGCACTGCATTATCGATACGTTTACAAGCAAAGAAAAAATTCACAATAATATCTGTTTAAAATTACATTATAGAGACACATTTTTGTCCTGAATAATATGCAATGAGACACTCAACGCATATAGGCTTAGAATTAAGGTAGAAAAATAGTACTTCATTTTAATTTTGTACTTAAATTATAAAAGAAATGCATTTCTTTTAGATTTGTGTTAGATAAAATGTCCGGAAAGCCAAAAAAATCTCTTATAAAAGCTACTCACGTTGGAAACTGCCTTCGGTCATAAAGCAGACTGCATCTCCATTTGTCTTCAGTGATAAAAAATTTATATATATATATATATATATATATATATATATATATATATATATATATATATATATATAACCTAGTTTATGGACTGCAGAGGGGGAGAGAGACAGAGAGACAGACAGAGACAGACAGAGACAGAGACAGAGACAGAGAGAGGGTAGAGACAGAGACAGAGAGAAATCGAGTAAGAGTACGCCAAAGTTTACAAAATAATAAAAAATAAATGTGTGTATATATGTGTTAGTATTATAAGGCAAAAAATATTATCTAACAAATAATGCAAAAAGCATATAAAAAATATGACTTATTGCAATAAATCATTGTAGCATTCTAAGAATGAATGAAAAAAGATTTTGTATATATTTTTTTTTCCAATGATTAGGAACGGAGTTGTTTTTTTTTTGTCTCTTTTTTGTTTAACCTCTGGTTATCATAAATTTCCCACGTGTCAAGCTCACCTACCCTATGTCATAAGTGGAGGTCTTGTTGGTATTCTTGCTGGAAATTACGGCAATACGTCTTGCTTTATCGTGTGCCATGGGAAAACACATAAGAGTGGCATTGCCTTTTTATTAGTGTTGTCCATATCTACATACAAATAACATGCAATATATAATTATATATACAAAAAATAGCGGTTTACAGTGTGAATCGGAAGGCTAATTTGCATATTGATATTAAAAATGTGATTTTATTAATATGTGCTTAGTATTATTGATTTCTAATTGTTTGGTTTTATTTTAATGAATATAAGCAAAAATCTATTCAATGAATCTTAAATGAAATCCATTGTCATTTATTCTTTATTTCCTAATTTAACTAAATAGTTAAATAAGTAAAATTCAGCAATGAAAGACGGGAGTGATGGAAGAGTAAGTTTCATTTCTATTTTTCTATTATACCCCCACTCTGTTACATATCTTTTATCTGCCTTCTTATTAGACTTTCTAATTTATACGATATTTCATTACATTAAAACTTAAATACTTGCACCCGGAGGGTGCATATATTTGCTAGTATATATAACAATTAACAAATTCAGTACATTTTCAGCGTAATGCTTACAATAGCATTTATTTTAACAGATATGTATTAGTTTTTTAATGTAATAGTTATATTTCAATACAATCTAGTTATTGTGGGTTGCTAATCTACTTCCTCAAATATTACCTATCACGAATAACAAACATATTTAGCTAAACACACACACACACACACACACACACACACACACACATATATATATATATATATATATATATATATATATATAATATATGAGGAAAAGGGAGTTGGAATGAATCCGACAGAATGAGGTAAAATATGAGGAATGAAAGAACAAAACCCCCGACAAAAATTGGTAGTATATTACGCTGGAGTATTGAACTCGGCGTCTTCAGCTTTTATTGAATTATCAGGATCATACAAATGTTTTATAGAAGGGGAAAGTAGGTAGGTGGGTAAGCTTTGTGGTGAGAGAAAAATCGATTGGTTATAGGGGAAATCTTTGGGGAGGGTGAGAAGGAAATCAGATGGGAAGATGGTTGAGGGAGGTAGGTAGAAAAAATGAATAGTGAGAGATACCTGATAAGGGATGGTGGTAGCCTTTCTTGGAGAGAGAATTTATATATATATATATATATATATATATATATATATATATATATATATATATATATATATATATATATATACTTGAACGTATGAATTTAGTAATCCACTTCACACAGGGCGCAACACAAGAACACTTTTAAGAGGACTTTTAATGGCTTGAATTCAGAGTTTCCATCTTCTAGACTGGCGCTGCCCTATAAACGTTTAAGAATCCAGTCTGACCTAATAATTACCCATAGCTGGAGGGAGAATAGTTGCATTCTCACCTTTCCAAAAGTTGTTAGTAACATGTGCAATGTCAACAGCTTAGTCCCGTATTTTCACTCGGCTCGCCATGATTATTTCCTACGACGATAACCATTATACAACAAGCACCTACATGTATGTACTCACACACATACACACACATATATATATATATATATGTATGTGTGTATGTGTGTGTGTGTGTGTGCGCGTGCGTGTGTGCGTGCGCGCGTGTGTGTGTGTACCTGGACAAGCCTAAGTAAGGGAAACCTCATGAAAGATATTGAATCCGTTGTAATAGCTGTACAACACATTATTCTAACATTAAAATATTCCTAGACAGCAGTACGTAGAATAAGTTGACTATATTTTTGCAGAGAGCAATACATCGCCACCCCCACTAAAAGAAACGCAAACGGTATCTGATGGTGAGGTTCCAGTTCTGGTGATCTGGGATATGTACAGTACACCTATATTGCCCTTACTCCAAGGTCTACTGAATCTGAGCGGTACCTGTTAGTGTTCCATCTACAGGTTAAACAAACCCGTTTAAAAAATGTTCCTATTCGATTGGAATACTTCATGCCGTATACCTCAAAATTATTTGTATTAAAAAAAGTTGTTTGTCAACATAATGGGTTATCAAGAATTATAATCAATTACATGATAAATCTGAAATTCTGACAGCTTCGCCCAAGATTTGAATATCGATTGTCCTGCCCATTTCCTACTAAGATGAATAACACATACACACACACACATGCACATGTACAAACATATCTCTCTCTCTCTCTTCTCTCTCTCTATATATATATATATATATATATATATATATATATATATTATATGTGTGTGTGTGTGTGTGTGTGTGTGTGTGTGTGTGTATGAGGGAGGGGATGAAAAAACTGAATCCTACAAATGTGTTGAAGAAAATGATTGTAAGTGAAAAATATACGATGCAGAGATGGCATTTGTATTATATATGTCAATGTAAATAGTAGATTCGGCTCTTCGGAGCCGTGGGTCATGTGGCTTCGGCCCTGGACATTACAAGCTAACATCGTTGATCCCAGTGGGTCATCCCCCCAGGCAACACATTCCCCCTTGATTAAAGGGGCAAGGCTGGGTTTATTGCTCTGTGTCTGACGCGCCCCCTTTGAGGAGAAGTGCCGACGGAATCAACGCATTTTTTCACCCGTCACACATGAGCTTCGTTTTGTGTGTGGTCCTACATTAATAGAGCCTTGGGTCTAACTATTAAACGTGAGGTACGTGGTAAATTTTATGTGAATAGTAAATAAAATTCCAAATTTTCAAACATGGGGAACGAGTTGAGATTTAAAAACAAACATTCTTTTGTGATGTATTCATTTTCGAATATATTCTTCTCATAAGCAGAAATCAGTAAGTTAAATACTTATCTATTAGGTCCCGATGATGACCTGAGTTCGCATGAACAGTATTGTATTTGCATTATTTTATCTGAAATGATTAACTAGATCAAAATGTGAGTTTAAAAATGAGTTAAAAAGCTCAATAAAAAGCAGACCGACTTCAAGTCAAATTATTTTTATTTCGCGCTAAGGCCATTGGGAAATGACTGAAATAAGACTAATTAAAATAAAAACGTCTCCAGAATAAAATAATCCAAAGTTGACGTGTTGTAAAATCCAACCAACCAATATACAATTTTAATAGAATCTTAAACATTTTATTTTCCTTTTTTCTTCAATCATTTCGATCGGATTATTTACCGATCATTATGAAGTTTCATTTTTCGTAATCACTCAAGTATGACTCATATATGAATGCAGAGGAACTCTAAGATGTGTGTGAATGCTTCATGTATCTGAACGACTCCGGTTTTAGTATATCATGTTAAAAGTTTTGTTTTCTTTTAAGTATTTTTTTCTGTAAAAAGAAAACAGGAATCGTAAGGTCAGCCTTTAAAACAGTCCTTCTAAAAGTGTTTGTATTTTTAAGTGACAACACAGCCAGTGTTAGGTGGGGTCAAAGAATTAGAACATTCGGTTTTCTTTTTAGCTGTGAGTTGAAATGTCATCAAGATATTTCCCTGTTTCACTTGACCGTGGAATTGTTGAACCGTGTCAATAGATAAATGTCAGCATTGAGTGTTTTGAGCTTATTATACATATATATATATATATATATATATATATATATATATAATATATATATATATATATATATATATATATAGAGAGAGAGAGAGAGAGAGAGAGAGACAGTGGTGTAACAAATATATTTCTAGATAAAGAAGGAAACATTTTTATTCTCTGTTGGGGACTTAATTTTTTATTTGTTCGTTGTTTTTTCGCATATCATATGTTTAGAGTACAAGAAATATATCTTTGTACTTTATTTGATATATATCTTTTTCTTTGTTTTAAATATAAAACTGCTGTTCTTTGATGTCTTCAAAGCTGTTTTGTTCAATAAAGCAGTATCAGGAGATTTTTTAGAAAGATCCGCTTCGGGGATTTACTTGTTTTTAATAAACTATATACATATGAACCCGATTCCATGGATAGTTATTGATACAATCGAAAGTATTAAACTAGCTATTTGAATTGTGAGACGGTTATCGGCATGGAAAATGGAATAAGCAGACTGACTTCAAGTCAAATTATTTTCATTTCGCACTAAAGCCATTGGGAAATGACTGAAACTAACACCATTTTATAAAGATATTTGCAAAATAATAACGAAGACTATTTTGAAGAAAATTATTCTTTTCATTCATTGTTCAGTTCTGTTTTAGCAAATACAGCTTAAGTCTCGGCTAAGGTGCCTATTTTGAAGGAAATCCATGTTTTATTCACTGTTTTTTCTGTTTTGGTAAATACGGGTTTAGTCCCGGCGAAAGGAACTATTTTAAAGAAAATTAATGTTTCATTCCTTATTTATATATGTCTTGGTAAATACAATTTCAGGCTCAGTCAGGGGTATTTTGAACTAAATTAATATTTCATTCATTGTTCATTCCTGTCTTGGTAAAGAAATATTTAGTCCCGGCTAAGGGGACTATTTTGAAGAAAATTTCATTTTTCATTCATAATTCATTTTTGACTTTGTCTAGTCTTCTGTTGGCTGACAAGTCTCATCTCTCTTCTAATGTCTACTTCTATCGGGTCTCTGTCCTATTCTCCATCAGTTGTCTGTTCTTTGTATCATCTGGGTTTCACCTTTACGCTGGCAGGGAAAAGTGTTTCATTCTCGTTCTCTTTATCTGAGTTCCACCCTGTTCCGCTTAACTCGTGGAAGAACACGGATACACTCCTCTTAGTACACACAAACATCCACTCATGCCTTTTCACCCGATACATTGTTGACCTGGACATGCGTGGGTGGAGTGGAGATAGAAAAACGCATCTGACCCAAATAGACCGTTTGACCCCATTTCACACAATTCCAACCAATTTCCCCAGCGTCTCTAAGTCAGGTGATTTTCTAAGCCAATAAAGTGTCAATCAAAACTATGAATTCAGTGATGCTCCACTGTTTTACAGTTATTTCAACCTACTCCACATTTCATACTAACAATGATAGTCTATACCTACCCTGTATCAATTGGTCGTATAACCGGTGTAGGAATCTGACTTAAATTCGTATATCTTGGCAACACGTCATGGACCAGGTTGGCAGGGAAAGAACCGTTACTCTCCATTTATGAGAGACTTTGGAAAAGGTTCTCGGTTCTGCAGTGGACAAGAAAAACTGGTGATGGCCAAAAGTATATATATATATATATATATATATATATATATATATATATATATATATATATATATCAAATTTTGGTAATATACAATAAATAGTAGGATTGACTTGGAAACCTTCCTAATCAGTTGACGTACACATATCACTTTAGACTGCCTCTCTTCATTGCGTTTAGGAGGTCTTCATGAGGCCAGACGCCTGGTCTGATTAATTAGATCATTATATTATATAATTAGATAGATACACAGATCGATACATCGCTAGTTATGTAAATAGGTATGTACGTGCGTAAATACTAAGTGCGTATGTAATTTAGATAGATAGATAGATAGATAGATAGATATAATTGTGTATATGAGGTCAGAACGGAAAATGAAAATTGACATAACATCAGGAAAGGTCTGGATACACTTTCCCTATACTCTGTCCTGTTGCTAAATAAGTTGCAAAACATCTTTTAGCTCTGTCATGCTATAAATCATTCATCCTATAACTAATTTTCCTTCTCTGCTAATACAAGAAAAAAATCATTTCTCTTTTAGTCTACTTCGAAAAGAATTCAGTATAAACACATGTATATATATATATATATATATATATATATATTATATATATATATATATATATATATATATATATATGTTTGGTACATGCAAATTTGTAAACTACTAAAAGTAGAGGAATCATATGTAAAATGGGTGGTGATATTTTATTATGAAATAAAATATAAAATAAAAGGGGATACGAAGGCCTTTTCGACCGGTACTTTTTCAAGTATTTACACCGGTTGACAATTAAAAGTCAGAAATGTAAAAAAATATTAAGAACAAATGGGGTAAACCAGAGAGTGGGGGGGGACCAAAAAATGGGGAAAGAGGGGTATGTGTGTGTGTGCCCTAGGTTAAACCAGGGTTATGTTATGCGTCCCAACAAATAAATGGAGTGTCTCGGTGTTTGTCTGCACAGAGTAGGTCTAAGAGAAGAAATACTAACAGCCTCAAGGACTGCTAGATGTTGCTTAGATCTAGCTCTGTGCAGAATAGAGAAGCACTCATCTGTGTAATCGGACAAACAAGCATTTATAGAAAGGTACTCAGCGATCGCTGAGTCAAATGCTTGGGATAACCCGAATGTATTATTTGCGACGGCATTGCGAAGTACTCGGGGGACGTGCTGCTTCATTCTAATTTCGAGTCTTTGGGATGTACGCCCAATGTATACCAAATTACATTGGCATTTAAACTTATAAATTACGTTACTTTGATGGAAGATTGGGAGTACATCTTTGTGGAAAGACCGAAATGCAGGTTGGGTGGTAATTATAGGTCGTACTTTTACTGCACTGTAGCAACACGTAACCGAGGAAGAGATCTTATTGGCAATGGTATGACTGGCTGGGCCGATCCATGGGAGTCTTAACAATTTTTTACATTTCTGACTTTTAATTGTCGACCGGTGTAAATACTTGAAAAAGTACCGGTCGAAAAGGCCTTCGTATCTCCTTATATTTTATTTTATTTCATAATAAAATATCACCTCCCCATTTTACATATGATTCCTCTACTTTTAGTAGTTTACAAATATATATATATATATATATATATATATATATATATATATACAACACACACACACATATATATATACATATTATATATATATATATATATATGCGTGTGTGTGTGTGTGTGTGCGAGTGTGAGTTCGTGTGTGTATGTATAGGTTGGTTGTTTTTAGCGGCATGTTGAATAGTTTTATGTCGATCACATTTTAACATTTATTTTCTGCAATTATGTCCAGTACAAAAATAAGTCATCACAAACATTTTAAACTGATTGGTTCTTTTTACGGCATATATACCATTTTGGGTCATTTAATACAAGATCAAATTATTTTAATAACAAAGAACTCATGTTGCTAATATTACATGATGTTGCTTAAATGATCACCCACTTAAGTATTGAACAGGTTCATTGCTGGTTAACTTTGGTGATCGAGTGGGAACTGATACTTCAGCCTGACTTGATTGTAATATTTCAAATAGGTAAAAACTTCATACTAAGTTATAATATCAATATTTTAAAAACCCAATATAATAATGCAATTCCACTTACTTTGAAAAGTTAAGCGCTTCTTGTTTACTTGCGATATCGGTGTAAGCATGGCATCATATATATTTTATTCTATTAATGCAGACTTGTTGCATACTGAGGTTTTCACGGTACCAAATCGATATAATGCTGTATACCCTTTCTTACTTCTTACTTCTATTTGTCTTCTCCTCTGGCCGGCTTTGGTTCTATCTTCTATCATCTTGCGTCTGAAGTTGTCTTGGGGACTTCGGTCTGGTTTTCTATGCTAGGGATTTCTCCTTATCAGAAGCCCTGTGTCATTGTTAGTCTTTAGTAAACACAAGACTTCGATTTTCTTTTAATGTTTTTATTCGGTAAATCCCCAACCCAGACATAACATAGCGCGCGTATGCAGAGTTACAGTTTTAGACAGAACATCATGGCCGACTGCTCTGTCTGATGTCTAACTGCAAACTGGGGACTCTGAAAATGGTCCCACGTGACTTCACATATTTGGCGGGCTTCTCTAATTTTCCATAGAATGACCCGGCCATGGTATGAAAAGGGTCACCCCTCAGAATTACAGGGGATTGACAATAATGCAACCGCATAGATTATGTAACAGACTGTTTAACAGTAGGGGTGGTAAGGAAAACAGAGAGATAGATAGATAGATAGATAGATAGAGAGAAGAGAGAGAGAGAGAGAGAGAGAGAGAGAGAGAGAGAGAGAGAGAGAGAGAGAGAGGGGGGCTAGATGGGAGCTGCAAAAGGATGCTGCGTGCAATCGTGAACAAATCATGGAAGCAACATCCCACAAGAAAGCAGCTATACGGCCACCAGCACCCTGTCACACAAACCATCTAACACGAACAAGACATGCCGGACACTGCTGGAAAACGAAGGATGAATTCATAAGTGACGTTCTTCTGTGGAAACCAGCACATGGACATGTTAGTGCGAGTCGTTGAGCAAAGACCTACATAGACCAGCTCTGTGCGGATACTGGATGCCGTACAGCGGAACTTCCCGGATCAATGAATGATAGAGATGGTTGGTAAGAATTGTCATGGATATCCGTGCTGATGGCGTGACATGGGGAT
The DNA here is from genome assembly GCA_023376005.1 of Doryteuthis pealeii. Lineage (NCBI taxonomy): Eukaryota > Metazoa > Mollusca > Cephalopoda > Myopsida > Loliginidae > Doryteuthis > Doryteuthis pealeii. The sequence continues at coordinate 95,738,479 of CM042137.1, read as the reverse complement.
GATGGGGATTAATGCAGAATCCGGCAGAATGATTTCTCAGATGTGAAAAGTAAATATATGCAGACATAAAAAAGTAACATACATCTTATACAGAAAGT
>CM042137.1:95693381-95733381 GCA_023376005.1 Doryteuthis pealeii | reverse complement strand
AATCATCATATTCACTCCACTCCACTAAGATATTTATTGTTTTATGAGTGTAGGGACCTCCAAAACGTTTCTAAACATTTCTGATTTAATTATTCTGGCTCTTATCTTTATAGAAAAATTTAAGAATCATACGAGTAAAATATATTTTGCATAAAGTTAAAATATATTAGGGAAAATATTTAATTCATCTAAGAAAAATATTTTTAAACGAAAATGTATCTAAAAGGTGAATAAGTATCGACATTTTCATGAAAATTTAACTGTTAATTGAATTTTTTTAAAAGCCTGTAGTTTGACACTTTAGAATTCAATGGAGCAAATATGTAAACATTGTTTTCGTTCAGGCTGAAAAATATTTAAAAAATCATCAGTTTTTTTTTTTTTTTTTTTTGTTTTCTTTTGAATGGTCCAAAAAACTTTGACGATAATATTAACATTTATTCAAGTTTCATTATGTTAAATATGGGGAGGGGTAATTTTACTAATCGAATTGGAGGTCCCGACGTCTCACATACGAAAATTCTTTTTTATAGATACACCAATTTTTACATAATTCTACAAATTTCATTAAAAACAAATTTTATTACAATTGACTGAATATTTTAATTTTAGTGTATACAAATATATACTTCTGTCAAATATTATCAATATCTAAAACTATTTTTGTCATAACACAATGTAAACAATTCTTAATCTCGGGCATGCGCAGACAGTTACGTAATCGGAAATAGTTAAATAGTAAACCTTTTCAAATTTAATGTCAAAGGAGAATATATGAAATTTAATGTTTGTAATTTTTTTTTTGTAAAACTCTAAACGTTAAATAACTTTAAATATATATCAAAATGAAAAAAAAAAAATATATATATATATATGAATCAATATTATCGGTCATGTTTATTGGAACTTGTTTTAAATTACGAATAAGACCATCTTTTGTGAATGTTCAATCCTGAGTCTATATATAATTCAGTTGTTCTTACAATCTTATTTAGTACTTGATACTGACTATAAATTGAATACTCATGGCTACACTTGCTTAATTCATGACGTTCCTGTGCTGTAAGTAGTTACGAGTATTTTCGGTTACAGACAAAAAGAGATCGAATGTATATATATATATATATATATATATATATATATATATATATATATATATATATATATATATATATATCGCTCAACTCAGATGCTGAGTTGAGCCATAGATCTATAGTAGTTACAGAAGTTATCTCTTTTTTACAAGGATTAGTTTGTTGGTTGGTTGTTTTGTTTAATGACATATCCAGTCTCGTGGGTTAGCCAACGTTAAATCATGTGTTTAATATATATATATATATATATATATATATATATATATATATATAATGTGTATGTGTGTGTGTGTGTGTGTGTGTGATTATGCGAATTATTAATAGGTAAATATTTTCGTTGGGTTTGTTTTCTAAACTTGTAGAAATCTTTTTAGTAGCATCATATATATTAATAAGATGTCAGAATTAATAAACGTGGTTTACCCTCAGCCACCGCCTTCTAGTCCCCATATAGTGAAATACCGGGAAGACGCTGCTGAGCATATAAATACCCTTCGGTAGAAGATGACGTTCGTATATAAACTACTCGTCATTTATCTGGATGGGGTAATCTAGTTTTCAAATAATTAATATATCTGCTGATTTACCATTTCATCGAGATTATCCTGATATTCTCTTCGATCTGTGCCAGTTGCTTTCAACACACTATTATGTCTTGCGTATTTTTTCTCGTCCAGTCTTACTTTCATTTGGAGGATTCCAGGATTTCTGATATTGGTTATTCGTTTGGTTTGTTTGGTCTACGGCATATCAGTCCCTTGGATTATTGTTGGAATTTTTTGTATTAAAAGCTGTGCTGGGGTCCACCACTTAAACTTATAGACTATGCGTGGGCGCGTGGGTTAACAACGAACGTGTTCAAATACGGGGTTAGTTAACTATTTAATCGGCGATCTTGAAAGCCGTTCATTTTCACTTGTTCGGCACGAACGAAGGGGCCAGTAACCAAGGACTTTGCTTTGCAAGGATTCTGTCAAACACTAAGGAAGACAATGATTTATACCTAACACTAATGAACACGAGGATTCTACCTAACACTAAGGAACATCGAGGAACAACCAATGACTCTGCCTAACACTAAGGAACAATCAAAGATTCTTTACAAAGGAACACAAGGGATCTCCACTGCAAAGGACCCTCACCTGCAGCCTAGAAATGGTCACAAAATGGTAAAAGTTATTTCATACCGAAGTTTTAGTTTATTGATTCTTGTTGGCTATTCAATTTTTTAGCATTTCAGTGTTTTAACACATTTTTTTTTTGTCTTTACGTGATACTACCACTCCGGTTCAGAATGGACCTGTCAGTTATTGCGATGAAGGGGCACTCCACACTTCGCAAAGTTCCAGAATTGGAACTTCACCGCTAGATGCAGTTTAAAATCATACTCAGGACTAATGTCCTTCAGCCCCCGCTTCCTAACGCATATATGATTAGAAAGATTAAGAGGTTTGCCATAATGGCAATAAGGTCGGGACAATCTTATAAGCGCTAGTGCTTGACGTTACCAGCCGATTGATTGTAAGGGGTCTCTCTGACCGACCGTCTAGCCTAAGTACGTGTCAAAGGGAAGTGTTCCATCTCATAGACGGCTCATTCACTGAGATTTCGTCCTGAAGCATCACGGGTTACCACCTACAGCTAATAGGTGATCCTTTACCCCTCTGCAAAGGTGCAGTTCTTGTATGCTTCAGCCAAAACCGGCAGGGCGAACACACTATTGTGTCTTCAGTAATTTTCTTGTTCAGTTTCACTTTTCTTTGGGGGATTCTAAGATTTCCGAACTGATGATGAATGATGCATTATTAGAAAATAAAATCGTTGCCTCCTAACAGTCGTCCACTGGTGGTCACGAATTTCAGTTCCCAATTATCAAATTTGATTCGAAGACGCTAAATCAATTTATCAAATTGAAATCTCTGTAAATGTTTTAAAATGCACGTCTCAAAATTCAGAATAGTGTTTTAAATTTGATCTTTTTCCCTTTTTATTTTCATTAACCAAGTTATTGTTTTTTTATGAAATTTGAGAATTCGCTTAATTTTGTGATCCCTTCAGGAATAGGAAAAATGTAAACAATTGTCGAAATGTATGACCCTTGATAGCATCAGCCAATTTCTGTGTCTTCTAATATTTTTCGAATGCACCGATAATAAAAATGAAAACAGACAAGCTGATTTATTTTATTCAATATAGAAAATCTGAAAACAATTAATTTTATCGGATTTCATTCAAGATTTTTTCTGTCATATTGATGCGTTCGTAAGATTGAAGAATACTGTGAGTATCTTTACTGGTAGTAAAGAGAAAAGCGGGGTGGCCAATTGTCGATATCATTTGAACAGTGCTAGATCCTTATTTTGCTGGGATGGAGCGCCACACCTAACGCCAGGTCTCAGAGGCTTTACCCCACAAATCAGATAACCTGAACTGTGTTACTAATAACCTGAGTTGCCGAGGACCGGTATTGAGCCTGGAACCTTGTGATCTCTCGACGGGTGTTCTAACAAAAGAACAAATATAAACTGCCATGTTCTAATTATCAGTAACTGGGTCCTGTTAAGAGCTTAATTGTCAAAGTTTAAGGTGCATATTCATTGTTTCAAAGTAGATATTATAAATCGTTCTAAATATTGAATAAACAATTGTAAATTGTTTTAAGTAGGTATTTAACCAACACGTCCACCATGGATAGGATGTGACACAAGGTCACTAGTATGGGTCATCCAGCCAAGATTGAAATCCTTTCAGTAGTAATAGATATACGAGACTTGCCTGATAACCATTACACCTCCATAAGACGTTCTATTTTTTTTTATCTTAACAAAGGACGCGACGCTTTAATGTGGTGTTATAGAATAAGAGAAATGTTGGGAAGACGCTGCAGAGCTTACATAAACCCTTTGACAGAATTGGACTTACGTATATAAACAAACTGTCATTTATCGTGGTGGGTTGATCTAGTTTACAAATAATAAATATGTCTGCTGATTATTCCCTTTTCTTCGAGCTTACCCTAATAGTTTTTTTTTTTATCTATGTTCGTCGATTTCAACACGCTATTGTGCCTTCTGTAATGTTCTCGTTCAGTCTTACTTTTCTTTGGAGGTGAAGAAAATCTAACGCCCCAAAAGTCCAGAGCAATCTTCTAACGGGGTACAGACTTTCAGTAATCACCGTTTCTTTCTCCAATTCTTGAACTCGCTGGTTTAAATCATTGGATAAACGAACAATAAACATTATTTTCTCCGTCGTCGACACTGTCACTCCTTCTACCGTCTGGTTCGTTTTACCCCAGTGTGAACAACTGCCTTCTTTTATTACAGTTTACACAGCCGCAATGTAAATTACACCTCGTACCGTTCGAGTTTTCATGCACAGCGCAGGCGATTATTTGCCGCTTACATCGTGGGGGGGGGGGTCATCTATGCCCATTACATGGGGATTTCAAGATTTCTGGACTGGTGATATCTTATTATAATGGAGAGTGTGTTTTTTTCTGTCTGTAACCGAAACTATATCACTACTCAATTCCCTTAGTTATTTACATGACATTCCCCATGATTTTATTTTTATTTAAACCTCAATGAATAATAAAATTGTTTTACATTATTAAGACTGTTGACCATATATACATACTAATAATACGCAATTGTATTTATATATACAACAAAATACTGGTTTACAGTGTGAATCGGATGGCTAATTTGCATATTGATCTTAAAAAATTGATTTTAATAAATATATGCGAAGTATTATTGATTTCTAATTGTTTGGTTTTATCTTATTGAATATGAGCAAAAATCTTTGGGATAAATCTTAAAAGAAATTCATTAACAAGAAGAAATAACTGTAATATTATCCTTTACTTCCTATTTTAAGTAAAGATTTAAATTAGGAAAATTTACCAATGAAAGAGGGGAGTAATGGAAAATGATGGAAGAGTTAGTTTCAAAGCTGTTCTATTTTTCGATAATACCGCCTCTGTTCCAAATCTTTTTATCTGCATTCTTATTTAGTGTTATTAGCCTTTCTAATTTAACATGATATTTTATTATATTAAAACTTAAAAACTTGCACTCGGAGGGTGCATAAATTTGCTAGTATGATGAATTATTAGATAATGAATGCCATAGCTCCAAATTAGTCGTCCACTAACCAGTGTCACGAAATCACTTCCCAGTTATTTACTTTTTGCCTACCTTAAACCGCTCAAAATGGTTCCCCCACCACTGCGCTCCTACTGTAAGCTGCTGGTAGTGGCCTTCGCACGTGACACTTGGTTACACTGAGAAATCACAACGTTAACACCCCTGCCTTCTTTTGTTTTGTCTGAGGTGAATAGATAGTGGACATTGAAATATCCTATCTTACAGGTAAAACAATACCAAGAATATTTGCTACAGCTGCTGGAGAAGTTTGGTAGTCAAAGAGTTAAATTTTATTAGAATTTATCAAATTGATTTTGAATTTATCAAATTGAAATCTCAGTAAATGTTTGGAAAGGCACGTCTCAAAATTCAGAACATTGTTTTAAATTGTATCTCTTTATCACTTTTTCAGTTATTGCTTTTTATGAAATTGAAGAATTCATTTAATATTGTGATCCCTTCAGGAATACGAAAAATGTCAACATTTGTCGATATTTATCACTCTTGCTAGATTACTGTGTATTTTAATGATTTTTTTTAGAATGCACTGATAATAAAAAGGCAACAGACAAGCTCTTTACGAGTAAGAAAGTATTAAAGTCTAAAGAATGGCCTATTGTCGATATCTGAACAGCGCTAAACCATTAATAAATAGTATGTTGGTTAGCTCAGTCGGTAGATCGTTCGGCTAGAAATCACAAGGTTCCTAGTTCGATACCGGTCCTCGCTAACTCAGCGTATGAGTAGCACAGGAATCTGTGCGGTAAAGTAAGGAGCTGATGGTAGGTGTGGCGCTCCACCTCAGATGCTAAAACAATATCCTTGGTCTAGCGCTAGGGAAAAGGGGATAGACTCCCTCGCTGACTAGCTGATACCGACTTTAGGCCGCCCCGTCGACTTTACATTACTAAATGTGTATGTCTATGTGTATGTGTGTGTGTGCGTGTGCGTGTGTGTAAATATATAAAGTTCGTGGAATGGCCTATTGTCGATATAACGAGGGAGTTTTTCCCCTTTTCACAAGCGCTAAACCATAGAGATTTTTTGCTGAGGTGGAGTGTCACATCTACCATCTGCTGCAGTAACAAACAAACAAAAAAGACAGAAAAAAGGTGTTTGATTATTTAGATTTAGAGATTTTTTATTACGATTTTCAATGCCGTAAGGGTTTTATAATATAGATGTCAGGTATTATCCGTTTGCCTTGTATAATTTCCGTTGGTAAATATATTAACCCATTTAAAGTGAACCAACCAGATCTGGCCTGTCAGACATATTGTTTATAATCGTTCTGAATAACACACATACCCACTGACAGACAAACACACGCACAAACATATACACATACGCACACACGCACACATACAGATATATATATATATATATATATATATATATATATATATATATGTATGGTATGTGTGTGTGTGTGTGTGTGTGTGTGTGTGTGTGTGTGTGTGTGTGTGTGTAGAAAATTAGAATAAACAAAGTTTCCAAGAAGATAAATTTAATTAAATGTTGAAGTCGACGTTAAAATATTTCTGAGTTTGTAAACCCCCATTGGGACATAGGCATGAAAAAATGACTGTTGTCTAAGTTCCGATGGAAATCTTTTCAAAATTAAACGAGAGATGAGAAACGTAGACATTTGATTTTTCTTATTGTTTGTGTATGCCAGTGTCGAGATGCGAGAGAATGGATACCATAAATCCTTACGCAAGTGCTTTAAAAATATGATACTCCTATACCCAGATATACGAAAAATAACTAGAAATCTTGAACGTCTACGCTTAAAGATCACGTAGAAATACTTCATGGTGTTTAACAAAAGCTGCTTAAACTTAGTTTAGTATTTTAATATATTGTTCTGTTGCAAAATTATGTGTATGCAAATTTAAAAGAAAAACTAAGGAAAAATGCAATTAGCAATGTAGAAAGACTTCATGTTTCTATATATAGTGTTAAAATATAAATAAATAAATGAATGATAATGCTTTGTCACTTGCGCCAAATTTATAAATGAGTTAATATAAATGTAGTTGAATTTCATGAGATTATTCAAGTTACATTTCATTAATAAATAATTAGTACCAATTTAGTATCGTATGTAAACTAATCATGAAATGTATTTGTACATAATTTAAATATATGTATTTATGATTTGATAGATGAATAAAGAATATCATACGATAATAAATAGAAAGATAAATAAAATAATAATTTTTACTTTAAAAGGCATCGCGTTCTTTGGGCGATGAAAAAGACGTCCGTTCACTTCAAATAATATTATTATGGAAAATATTAATATTCGCTACGTGTAAATAAAGAAGAAAGAAAAAAGAAAGAAAGAAAGAAGAAAGGAAAGAAAAGTAAAGTAGATGTACAGAAAGTATGTAAAGAAAGAAAAAAGAGAAGAAGAGATGTGAAGATGATTTTTAAAACGCAAGAAAAATATAAGAAAAAAGAAAGAAGTATTGATATTTAAATGCTGGATATTACGTATTAATGTTTCATGGAATCGCTTTCTTTCTGTAATTTCTTACAATAATTTCTTGCAATACTAGTATACTGAAATTTAAACATTAACAATATAATCAAATAAACATTATTCCAGCTTGAGTATCGAACAAAAACTCCATATTCACACCATCCCTTTTATCTATAGAAACAAAGGAATACTAATTGAATTTTTCAAATCGTTTACTCATTTCAAAGATTTAAACATAATTAAAATTCACAGGACTCAAACTTAATTAAAATAAATGTATCATTCAACATCACATAAGTTCAAATATCCTGGAACATAGTAAAATTTTCAAGTAGTGCAGCTATCAGATTTTTCGATCATTTAACTATGGAAAAAGAAAATGTTACTATGTAATTTTTAGCGAGGCCTCTTAAATTCAAACTCAAGGTTCAATTGCTACGTCATATCTCCATCAAGGTCATTATAATTAATTTGTCAACTTTCACTTTCATTTGATCTCATATAGTTATGAGGTAAATCTACTCAATAACATATGGTAGTTATTATGTCAGTTTGTACAATGAAGCTCAACATACTATGGTGAAATTGATCTAACTTCAAAATGACCTCGGTGATAGCTTTTAGAATTATATTCCAGCCATTTAGAATTAATTGGATAAGCCTTGCGTGATGTAATACATAGAATACTATATACTGCGTTCGCTATGATATAACTATAATACAAATTTTCCAATTCATATTGTAACTTCAAAATTCAGAGCCACAAAATATAATCGGCTTTGTTATTTTTATGGCAGTGAATGTTGGTTCTTATTGATTAATGTTCCTGTTTAATTATTTAAACAGAATTTGTTTTGGGGAGCTAATCCCCAAAATAAATTCTGTTTAAATAATTCTGATCAGTAGACTATCTGTAATTATGTCTATAATTATGACAGACACATCTATTATTACCAATCTATTATCTCTGTGAATAAAGCAGTTAGTCTCCTTTCTAAACTAAACAACCAATAACACACTCGAATAACATATCTCTTCATCTCCACTTTACCGTTCTTTCCTTTTCTTCTTTCTTTCTTTCTTTCTTTTTTTCTTTCTTCTTTCTTCACACGTAGGGAATATTAATATTTTCCATAATAATATTATTCGAAGTGAACGGACGTCTTTTCCATCGCTCCAAGAACGCGATGCCTTTAAAGTAAAGTAAAAATTATTATTTTATTTATCTTTTTATTTGTTATTGCCTGTATATTAATATAGGGTCAAATAACCCGAAACAAGTATTTAGGTATATACCGAATGGTATTGGATTTACACTATCTACCAATTCTTCTAACTGATATCTTTCAACAAATAAACTTGATTATGAACAGGCTTTAAAAAGGGGTGTGTATAAAGCTGTAATTACTTATAAAATGGTGAACAAGGCATCTAGGGTAAACAGTAGGGACAATCATAGACCTAGAAAAATCTTATGGTTTACACCTCATATAAAATGGCAGTAGTAAATAAGCTAGGTAGAGATATTTTTTTAATTATTGAAGAAGAATATCCCCCACCAACCCTCTATATGAAATATTTAACAAAAATACTATTAAATTAAGTTATAGTTGTATGCCAAACGTAGCTAGTATAATTGACAAATATAACGCTAAAAACCTAACAGTAAAATGCAGGATAATGAGACCACTTGGTGCAATTGTATTGATAGGACAGAGTGTCCTCTTAAAGGAAAATGCCAGCTTGAATGTATAGTTTAAAAGGTTGAAGTATACGAGGTGAACCTAAGAAATGTAGGGGTAAAAAACTTACCTGGATCAACACAAGGAGCTTTCAAAAAAGATAGTATAATCATAGAAGTAGTTTCGCACACGAGAAGTACAGAAAGTACTGCCTTCTCTAATATGTGTGGGATATAAAGAAGAAGAAAGGTATTGACCCCATTTTGAAATGGAAGATAGTAAAGAAATGCCGTAAATATAAAACCGGGACAGTATTGCCACTTATGCATCGAAGAAAAACTGGCAATAGTTAGTTATTATAATGCTAAAGAACTCCTTAACCAAATATCGAAGGTCCTAAATAGCTGTAGGCATAAAAAAAAACTGTATCCTTAGTAAGTAAAACGCTGTTCTGTCGTTAAATTATTGCCCCCCCCCCATATGCCGACCCAGTTCGTGATCTGCTTTAGATTAGGCATACGTAGTGGTGCTACCTGGGTTTGGAAACCCCGCCCGATTTAAAGGATGGAACCCCAACTGTGTTAAGCGTATGCCCTTTTCTATTGCACACCACATAAGGGGGAGTAGCTGTAGCAGCGGGAAAAAACAGTCCTCATGGGCTTAGTAGTGAGGTTGAGGCGGTGCATTGGTTTATGTGCAAGCAACAAGGACCAATTCATTTGCAGCTTCTCTCGTGATGGTATTCATGATATCGCGGTTCGCTAAGATATGGGCAAACCCCGTTTCCCTAGTTTAAATGACAGGGACAAATCCCTATAACATAGAGCAGAGGTTCTGGCTATCGTCGGAGTGCTGCGCTTTCATTTATTGCGGTGGGGGGGGGGGCGATGCGATAGAATATATGTTTGCGACCTATGATATAGGGGGGGATTTAGGACGTATAACAGGATAAAGACAGAAATAGGAAAATTAAATAAATAGGGAATAAGATATAACTAATTAAAAAATAAAACTAAAAAAAAATAAAAATTAAAGATTCTTTTACTTTTAGAAATAAATAATAAAAAATGGAAATTGATTTTTTTCTTTTATTTGTTTAATCGTTGGTTGGTTCGTTTGTTTAATTTATGCTAATTTGTTTGAACTTCGGGAAGACTAGTTTTTGTAATAAATTTACGATTGCTCGAAATAATTTTAGTCAGATTCTTACTCTGATGAGCTGCTAAGCGAAACTATTAGTAGGTATATCTGACTCATTAGGTCTAATTTTTTATATATATATATATATATATATATATATATGTGTGTGTGTGTGTGTGTGTGTGTGTGTGTGTGTGTGTGTGTGTGTGTTTGTGTAATGAGATCATCGGTAAATCTCATCTAATGATCTGGAGCCGAGAGGGTCAGAGTTACGTTTTATTACTTTTTGTCTATTTTTAATATCCTTATTTATACTATGTACTTTTTGTGCCTTGTACATTTTCTCACTTCTTATTGTATTACCTTTTAGTGTTTAATGAACAGTAGGCATTGTAATTTTACGCGAAACCGTAATCTAGTAAAAACGACAACTAAGATTTCTATGAGAGTTATACACTTGGAACAAGTTTATAAGGTTAATATGCCTTATTAATGCAACGCAGTTATTATGCCCTATCCTATAGAATAACGCAAATCCCAGTCCAATGTGTAAATGAATGATTATATATATATATATATATATATATATATATATATATATATATATATATATAAAGGACGCGTAAAAGCATATGCACGTTGTAAAATAAATTGTTTGTTTTGTAGACAACGGAATAGTCAGAAAGCAATGAGAAAAAGGATTTTTTTTTCTCAATAGGACAAAAGAATTCGTAAAACTAAGAAACTTACAACTCACAAGGGGGGGGGGTCGAAAATTACGAGTCCCCCCGTTAGATAAGTTGAGGCTTGAAGTGCCAAAAAGGAGTAACTGATGGGACTGCTTATAAACGCGCAGGAAAGGTTGAGTGCGGGAGATAAACAGGGAATCGAGAATCTGTAGTTGTAGCTCTCTGTTGGAACTGCAAAGGACTGAAATATATATATAAATAAATATATATATATATATATATATATATATATATATATATAAAGGATAGAAGTAACCTACTCGAGTTTCATCGATTGATTCTTCAGGGTTACATCCGTTGAATTAATCGAGTTTTCGATTAATCTCAGTTGGTACAATACATCTCGATTAATTCAACGGATGTAACCCTGAAGAATCAATCGATGAAACTCGAGTAGGTTACTTCTATCCATTATATAAATAAATTTTTGCTCTACATTGTATTGAGCACTTTGTATTTGTTTTTTCTCAGTCTTAACCCCTGGATACTGTGCGCTTCCAACGGTCGTACTCATACCCACCGGTAAGCTACTACTCATACATTAACACAAACACACACACACACACACATATATATATATATATATATATATATATATATATATATATATATATATACAATGTGTATAAGGGTGTGCGTGTGTGTATCGGTATGCTTGTGTTTTAAATAAGAGAGCTAACAAAACACACACACACACACACACACACATATATATATATATATATATATATATATATATATATATATATACTGTCGTGCAGCAAGTCTCCAAAAATGTAGGATATATCAGTTTATAAGCAAAATGAAAAATCTGGGAAGACCAGCTAGTGTAACGGTTAGAATCCCCGCCTATCAGCTAGGCAGTTATGGTTTGAATCACACACAAAGCGGCTTCTAGTCTATAACTCTGCTGATGAGGCATAATAGGCCGAAATGTACATACAGAAAATGACTTTTTCTCGATTTGTTGACGCTTTAAGTTTGAACAGATATATTCGCCTAATTCATTAATTATCAACTAATAAATTTTCAAATTAGGTATGACTTCAAGTAAGCACATATTCTCCCGAAAATTGTCGGCATAGCCATATCAAACAAATTGTTTGCGTACTTTCATATATATATATATATATATATATATATATATATATATGGAGATTGGATGGATGTAGTAGAATCCGACAGCATCCTTCTACCTACCTCATATATATATATATATATATATATATATATATATATATTTCTCATATATATATATATATATATATATATATATATATATATATATATATATAAACATAGGGTAATTTAGGTAAAAGTGTACGAGTATCGGTATTCACCTGAGAATTGAAAAAGAAAATACACTGATAAGTCTGAAGTAAGTTTACAGGACGAACCATAGTGCAAATGAATAATAAATAAAACGAAACATGGATCGTAAACCCCCTTTCTTTGGCAACGATTCAATAAAAATTCAACAGACTCCATGAAAATACGCATTTTCAATCATTTATTTAACCTCGCTTTGAACACAGCCCATTAAGACCGATGAGGATAACAGAACTAATGTGCACTTGATGTAGTTGACTATACGCACGCGCAATGTAGGTGACGTTCTTTCTAATTCTTAAGTGAGCGTGTCTATTTATCATAACGAACCCTCCCGGCGTCCTCTGCTTCTATCTACTTTTATTCGGTATGTTCACTCTTGGGATACTTTTTTGTTTTTCGCTAGAGCTTTACTTAATAAAACTAAGAAAACAAAGACAGCGAAAAGTGACTGTTTTATCCTAGAATGCCAAAAGGCGACAAAAAGAAAAATAAACCTGAAATGTCTCCTCTGAGTAAACGGTTTTCGCGAGGAACGCCGTAAAACAGAAGGCCACTTTTCATATCAAAAATATTCACTGCCTCCTGTTTCTGGAGAAATCGAAAACAATTTTCCAGCATATGGTTCAACGCTGGAGTGCTTGACAGAAAAAAATACATTACTGTCTTTATAGAATATTCATCACTATAAGTGCATTAAACCGATAGCAAACGTTGCCCCTTGTTAAAACAACATATATATATATATATATATATATATATATATATATATATATATAATATATATATTATTATTATATTATTATTATTATTATTATTATTATTATTATTATTATTATTATTATACTAAATCTGAGTGGAATCAATGTTTGTCTCCTAAATGCTTTTTTACTGTTTAGTTTAATGACATGAAATTTAAGACTATAGATTCCTTACATTTAGGATTGAGTTATGTTTGAAAAAATCCTTTTTAATTGGTTCTAATTAGTCGTAATTTGCAATTAAGCAAAAAACTGACCCATCTCTTACTTCTGCCTGTCACATTTCCGTCTCTATGTATATCTTAATCACCTCCTCGTTGTATACGTTAGTTTCTCAGTGAGTGGAGAGAGAGAGAGAGAGAGAGAGAGAGAGAGAGAGAGAGAGAGAGAGAGAGAGAGAGTTGGGGAATGTGAAACAGATTTGTATGTATAATCAATCAGGTGTTGGCATTAAGAAACACAAAATTAGTTGATATGTCATTAAACCAAACCAAAAGTTATCTATCAACAAACAATAGAGTGTAATATAACAGTTGCACCAAAAGTATCTCCCTCAGATATATACTATATATATTAAGGATTATAACAATATTAATAATAAACATACTTTTTTTTGTTGCCTTTGTTTTTTTATTCAACAACCATTCCAACTTCATTTTTTTAGGAAATATCAACTAGAGCAAGAGAAAACGGAAAAGAATGAAATAAAAAAATATTCACAAATAATATCGCAGACGCACCTATAAATTAGTTAATTTGAAACAGTACACATATCAAATTGTTAGGTAAACCTTGACTTTTAGTATATTTTTTTTGGAAATCTTTTTCAGTATCGTTTTATTTAGGAAAATATAGGAAAAATCATGAAATAACTAAATGATGAAGTGACAGAATATCAGGGGTATTCAGTCAAATGATTCTAGCTGACTTTCAAAGGGTTTACTACACAAATAATTTTTCTGAGTTTTATGGTAGAAGGGAACAAGGTAAACCTTTTGTAGTATGAGGTGAAGCTCTGTAAGTAGGTTAACTGACGTGAAGAGGGCTCGCTTAAAGTTTAAAGAAACAATTTAATAGTAATAAATGTAAGTCAACAATTTGATATAAAATATTTGATATAAAATACTAGCAAAACAAAACCACCCTTTGGGCGGTGTAAAAATAAACTTTTGAAAAGTATAGCCTGAGGGGAGTGGGAGTTAAAATTCAATGTCCGACGGGTAGTATCCAAGTAAAATTAATAAATCAATTAAAGTAATAAAAAACAATAATGCAAAATATGCCAAAACATTAAAAGGGCATTCAACATTTAATGATTTTAGTAATAAAATCATCAAATTTATTAAAGGAGTAAAAAATAAACAATTTGAAATAGAAATTAGGAAAGTTAACTTTTCTACACCAAAATCTTTTTTACTATTCATCTCTCTGCCAACTTCTTGCTACTGACTGCACATTTTCTTTTGAGCGCTTTTTTCCAAGTTATCGTCTGCTTTTAGTCAAATTCTATTCGTTATTATTTTCCTTAAACCAAGCAACTTGTAGCGCCAAATCCATATAGATCCCACCCCTAGAAAAACACCCTTCATTTTATTCTAATAACTAATACACAAAATAATTTTTTAAAAAAATGTTTCCTTTTATTTTAATAGATAAATCTGTAGAGTGTAGATAATAAAAAAATATTCCTTTTATTTTGATAAATAAAACACTGAATAATAATAAAAAAAACACTCTTCCTTTTATCTTAATAAAATTTATTAAGATAAAAGGAAGGGTGTTTTTTTTTTTTTGTTATTCAGTGTTTTATCTATTAAATAGATAATACACTGTATAATAAAAATACAGTTTTTAAATAAAATCTATCCTTTCCAGCGTAAAAGATGTAAACAAAAAATGAACTCACGTAGGACATTTCACGTTTTTTCAAAGTTAAAGAAGGTGTTACAGTTACATTAAGAAAATTTTACAAATACAAAATTAAAATACATTGAAAAAAGTTATAAATACATTTCTTTAATTGATCAGTAAATTTATGTTGTTTTATTAAAAACAAACAAAAAAAACTATAAAAAAAACAAAGAATAAATAAAGAAAACTTTTCCGTCCATGTCCACGTCCATGTTACGTTTTAAAAGTTACGAAAGAAATATATCTCCGCAAATAACTTATTTTCCTTCCTTAAATAAAATAAAACATTTAATGAATCTAAACTGAAACTGTGTGTGTGCGTGTGCATATTCATATAGAATAAGTTGAATTTATATGAATAAAATAAAACTTTAAATTTATTGGATATAATTTTTTTCCGTCAAAATGGCTGTAATACATTTATATTGGAAATTTTTTAATGTTTTTTAAACGTTATATATATATATATATATATATATATATATATATATATATATATATATATACCATTCACTGGGGATTTCATTAGCGGTCAGGGTGGTGAAAAATAGGGCTGTCAAAAGGCATCTTATGTACTTGATCTAAGCAAACAAATTGTTACTATCTCTGAAAAGCAGTTGTAGCTTTGTGACCTACACATTCCGCATAAATCCACCAGGATTGAATTGAAGAACTACAAACACTCTGTTTGAGAAAATGCTATGTAAGCCATTTAAAATGTTTACTCGCCAAGTTCAATTCTTGAAAGACCGAAGCTCTTCTATGTATTAAGCCAGCGTCGTGACCTGAAGAAAACCACTGGCTCACTTAAGTTTATTTAGTTACACCACCCACCCGCAACGGGCAGTTTGTGACACAAGGTCAGATCTTTAGGCAAAAAACTCTCCCGTGCATGGATGCATGGTCGAGGCCAGCGCTCAAAATTACTTTGCTCCTACGGCATTCTGAAATTGTTAGAGGTGCCTCAGGCATCAATCAATAAATATGACCCTTACCCTTTTTTAATGAGGGGCGCAAGTGAAACCTCTTTTATGTATGGAACTAGAATTGTGGCCTTAAGACAAATGCTGCCTCACATGACTTTACTCAACGGTAAAGATAAATAGAGAAACTCGTACAATTTAATCTTTAAGAACTAAAAGCAAATAACACTTAATTTGACAGATTTGAGAATACAACTTTAAAACTGAAATAATATTAATTCACCTTGTTTGTTGAAAATTCAGTTTCGAAAGTTGAGAGCCATATGAATGAAAAACTCTTTCCAAGATTTCAATAAGAAAGACGTCACTTGTTCCATTCTAATGATAAATCTTTATTTGATCCGTTCTATTTGATAATTGCCTCATTCTATTTGAAAAATACTCGCAGAAATTAACATTCAAAATATTTTCATCAATAAAATCTCCAGCATATATATATATATATATATATATTTATTTTTACTGTGTCACTTACCACCTGACCCTAATTGATCCCTTAATTTTCGCTCTCCTTTTATTTATTTAAAATTAAATTAAAAAATAAATAAAAATAAAAAATAAAAATTCATCTGAACACCGCGTGCATTAACACCAAACCAAATTTGTTTGATTATAATGTTTTTTAAATACAAATTTAACGTCATAACATTACATCACGTGAACCGATCCACATCACATAAACGTTAAACAAGCCACAGTTTAAAAAAAAACAATTTTTAGCTTTATATTTCCCATCGCGTGAAAACGCTTCATATAAACGCTAAAAAATTACTGGTTTTCTAAAATCTCAACCATTTCACGACTGGTTTTTAACATCTCAACCATTTAACTCATCTGATGATTGGATTACCATGAAACTTCAAGTTATGAGTGTAAAACCATAATATTACCATTGATTATAAATCTGCTCTGCTTTATTAGCATTGAGCACCTTTTCATGCGAATACTTTTCTCATTTTTTCATTCACTATTCATTTATATTGCATATATATATATATATATAATATATATATATATATATATATATATATATATATATGCTGGATATTTTATTGATGAAAATATTTTGAATATATATATATATATGGAAATACGGTGAGGAAATTAATCCGACAATATGAGAAAAATATTTTAAAAATATAACAAACACAGGATGTTATGATCAGGGGATGTGTCAATATTTAAGTATTTCGGTATTATACCATCTTCTGGACACTGTTAAGTAATGTTTATGTGAGGGACAAAATGAAAGATGTTAAGTGTATAGTGAATGTGTGAATATGATGTTATTAACCGTTAATTTTTATATGTGCGTTTCTTTACGAAAGCCGATGACGTGATCATTGCATGTTCAAAAATGGAAGGTGAAGATCATAGGATGACGCATGCAGACATGTGAATTAGCGGAGAAGGAAAAGCTAGCAAGGATATGACGTATTTTATATGGAATATTAATGTTAGAAAAATAAGAAGATAATAAATAGAATATATGTCTATGTATGATTATATATGGATATGCGTATATATGGATATATATGTGTCTATGTATTGTTTTGTTCTATATATATATATTAAACGTTCTACTTATTGTATTTCGATCAATTGATTTACCATATATATATATATATATATATATACATGAATAGTGAATGAAAAAATGAGAAAAGTATTTGCATATATATATATATATATATATATATATATATATATATGGTATTTGTGGAAAAAGTGAGTTACCGGTGAAAATGGTCAGAGTGGTTAGTTGATTCAAGTTTCACAATAATAAGGTAGCGATATAACAAATATTAAGAGCTCAATACGTTAGTAGAGCAAATTTATCATCATAAAGGTACACGGTAATAACCTACTCGAGTTTCACCATAAGGATCTTCAGGGTTAAATCCACTTGATTAATCAAGATATTAAATCAACCGTTTATCGCAAAAGAACACACACGTGAAATCAACTGCAATTAATCAATATCTTGATTAATCGAGTGGATTTAACCCTGAAGATCCATATGGTGAAACTCGTGTAGGTTATTACCGCGTAACTTTACGATAATTATATATATATATATATATATATATATATATATATATATATGATCACGACAATCAATTTCAGCAAACAGCTCACGCGTCATTTTGGATAAACGTTAAATTTCAGTTTCTTCGAACTCGCTTACTACGATGTAGCAGTCCAACACCTTGGTCACTATGCCACCAGAAATCCTCAACTATTTAGCTGCACAGTTATGTAATATAAAGTATTCCTAATAATGCAAATGTGCACGTTGTTTTACTGTTTCAAGTATGTCGATCAATTATTGATATTTTTATGGTTTATTAATACAATAATTTGTATGGTTTAAAGTATCACTCCCTATTCAATAATAATCATTTTTTGCACTCAGTTGCATGGTTCAAAATATTCATATCAAAAAGCAATAATCTGAAAGCAATCATATGGCTTCCAGTAACTAATTCTTATTATAATGGAGATTGTGGGTTTGTCTGTCTGTAACCGAAACTATATTACTATACAAGTCACAATTCCTTTAGTTATTTACATCATATTCTCCATGATTTTATTTTTATTTAAACCTCAATCATTAATAAAATTGTTTTACATTATCAATACTGTTGACCATATCTACATAATATTTTCCACGTACCCCACTTGTACGGGTCAGGCACAAAGGCCCTATTTATGTGGGACCACCCACAAGCGAGACTCATGTGGTGGCGGGTGAAAAATTGCGTCGATCCCGTCGGCATTCCCCCTCAAGGGGGACGCCTCAGGCGCTGGGCAATAAACCCAACCCTGTCCCTTTAAATCAAGGGGGCAGGTGTTGCCTGGGGGGATGGCCCCCTGGGATCGACGCCGTTAATTATATCAATGGTCCAGAGGCCGAAGCCACTGTTGACCATATCTACATACTAATAACATTCAATTGTATTTATATATACAACAAAATAGAGGTTTACAGTGTGAATGGGAAGGCTAATTTGCATATTGATCTTAAAAAAATGATTTTAATAAATATATGCTTAGTATTATTGATTTCTAATTGTTTGGTTTTATCTTATTGAATATGACCAAAATTTCTTCAATAAATCTTAAAAGAAATCCCTCAACAAGAAGAAATAACTGTAATATTATTCTTTACTTCCTATTTTAACTAAACAGTTTAATTAGGAAAATTTACCAATGAAAGACGGGAGTAAGGGAAAATGATGGAAGAGTTAGTTTCAAAGTTGTTCTATTTTTCAATCATACCCCCTCTGTTCAAAATCTTTTTATCTACATTCTTATTCAGTTTCATTAGCCTTTCTAATTTATGATATTTTATTATAAAATTTAACTAAAATACTTGCACCCGGAGTGTGCATATATTTGCTAGTAATAATAATGATGATACTATTTAGTAAACAATTATAGCTTAAATTAAGTATTAATATATGTAATTTACCCATTGGTATATGGTGGCATGTATTCCATTCTAATACTAATATTTTTCAAACAGGTCTCTTTCATCCATAAATGGAACTGTAACTTTTATTAGCATTTTATGTGTGAGTGAATATGGCAGTAGTGCCAATGAGAGGGTACTCTATACACACCAGATCTGCAGATGCAATTTAGTGTCATACCCGAGACACCCCTTTTGCAGAAGATGCAGTCGATGTAATCTAAGCTTCGTTGACAAAGATATGAGGGAGAAGAGGTTTCTTTCTGCGTTTTTGTTTTTTCACGAACGTTTGAATTTTAAACTTTAGTGTAAAACAATCTCCCAGCAGAGACATAATAAGTTCGTTGGGTTACACAAACAAATTTGATAAATAGGATAATTTGCTGAGACAATTTTTAGTTGAGAGGACACTCGGTTAAACTTGAGTTATTTTCGAACATAAATATTAAAACTTGTTGTTTTTTTTTTAAATTTTATTTTTACAAACTAATAACCGTCTCTGAGCAAGTCCACTTAAAATCCATCTTATTTCTTGATGCAGTGAAAGTTGTTTAAAATTGGCTCTCATTTAGTTGCATGAAATTTGCAGAGTGGCGATTATTAATTGCGCAACTTATAATTAAGTTTCTAACTTTTTCGAACTTTGTTTTTTGTCCACTTATCAATCATTGTTATTATTTACAGATGTATTCTAACTTGTATATGCAACTTGGTTTGTGTTTTAGTCACACTATCTAAAGCGCTGTATACTCCGGAAAAACGTTTATTAAATGGCATATTTACCCTTGTGGGCTATTTAATGCCAGATATAGTTTTTTTTTCTTTATATATGATTTTTTAGGCAAAACGTTTATAGGTAAATATTCTTTTTTGGTTTTGTTTTATAAACTTGTAAAGCGATTTTATAAAACTGTGTATAAATTTTGTGTATATCATTAAATTGGTGAAAAGAATTTTCATTCTCAGTCAGTAGAGCTGTGAGGTTGTAGAAGTAGCAGTGGCCGTTAGCTCGAAGGAACAACATACGAAGTCGTATCGTCACAAAGGGGTTGTTTGTTACTTTCTTGGCTCGTGGGGGTTCTTTTTCAGAGAGAGAGAGAGAGAGAGAGAGAGAGAGAGAGAGAGAGAGAGAGAGAGAAAAAGAGACAGAGACAGAGAGAGACAGAGACAGAGACAGAGAGAGTGTGTGTAAGGTCGAGCTGTTCTTTCTTAAATCACGTTCATGCGCGCTGTTCGTTGCCACCCTTGATATGTCACGACGAAGCCCCAACAAACGCGTCAGACCCTTCTCAGGTCCGACGAAAAACAGGCCGAATTTTCTTTACTTCGATTTGTGGTCCCGGCGGTCACATCCACTTCAGCTCCTCTGCAGAAACTGGGACTTCCTTTTTTATTTTTAACTCTAGTTCCGGGGTCATTGGTCGGTCAATGGTTGACCCCCCCCCCGTTGAGAGTTTACCTTCCAAACTTTAACCTCTTTTTGTTCTTAATTCTTTTTCTTTTCTTTCTCCAGAAATCCGAATACCGTTTTCTTTTCAATCCCCAAATCCTCCGTAGACCATAACTACGCTACAGGGCTCTGGGAATCGCAAGTTTTCCGGTTCGACCGGCCCTCGCCACTCAACGGATGAGTAGCACAGGAATCTGTGCGGTAAAGTGAAGAGATGATGGTAGGTGTGGCGCTCCACCTCAGACGCAAAAACAATCCCCTTCGTCTAGCACTAGTTAAAAGGGATATACTCCCTCGCTGTCTGGGTGATACAGACATTAGGCCACCCGGTCGACTTTACTTACTTTTTTACTTCATATTTATTAATAGATACTGTAGTTTGACCCTCAGTCACCCCTTCTAACTCAATATGATAAAATAGAAATTGGTATTTATCATAAAATTAATTGGAAGAATACAGTCCTGATAATGATATAGTTGCTAGGGCTTGATATAAATTACCGGCCAAATTATTAACGTGCAGCTCCTCAAATACGTCAAATATGGTACAAAAGATTTGACTTTATCAAGATATCAAGAATCAAAATCTGATATATCTAAAATCATTGGACAAGTACCACCGAACGGCGAAAATTCGTAGCAGCCCTAATGCCATTCGTAAGATGGCAGATAATGTTTTGTCACGGACAATTTCCCATGTCTTTATATCAAGGGAAGAATGTCTTTTTTAGAAGTGGCGAACTTTTAGGGCGTGTTACCGAAAATAATGGGTAAAAAATTACCAGCTTGGTCAGCAACGCCTGTTAAAGGGCCAAAGTGGAGTATCAAAAGTCACGAAACCTCTTAGCACCTTGTTCACAGCCACGAGGATCCGGTCCTCAAGCATTACTGTTGGGGTTACCCCTCTGCAGAGGCGCAGTCGGCGTATTTTCTAGAACCTGCCAACAGGACGAAAAAGTAAAGGAAAATAACTTTATAAATAATAGGAAGATAAATTGAATGAAAACTTATCGTCACGCTACTTTACAAAAAATTATTTGGTGGACTAAAAGAAATCCCATATAAAACATCTTTCTTCGTTCCTGCATTTTCGATATATTTTGACGGACACTCTCTACTAAAATATGATCTTCGATAGTGTCATTTTTATGTACTGATGTACTCTGAGTAGTGTGCTGTTGTTAAAGTCACAATGTTTTTATCTTTGTATTTTCTAGCATTATTATGTGTGTAACTTTCTACGAAATTCGAGGCGAATATTTTATACACAAGGAAAAATGTTCTTATTCCACTGCCATGCCCAGATTATACGAGAATATTCAATAAATAAGGGGAACTTATATATATATATATATATATATATATATATATATATATATATATATATATATGTGTGTGTGTGTGTGTGTGTGTGTGTGTGTGTCTGTGAATGCTATTCAATAGATAAGTGATATTTGGAAAGGAAGATAATCATTCATTTTTTTAAGATTCATTAAAACTTGGAATTGGTTTAACGTCAAAAAATATCCTTATCTTGGTAAATATATAAGAGGTTAGAAATCGGGGAAAACGATGGAATCAGGCATGCCTGATCATGTGTTGAGAGTAAAGCGAGTTCCCCAAAATCATATGGAAGGAAGTCAATATTGAATGACAACGGAATGACAAAGGTCCATCATCAAATGCTTGGTGCATGAGAAGTGAAAAGTATACGAAATTTGCAAGGGAATGTGTGATATGTACAAAGACGCGCGGTTTAGTGAATCATAATGTTTAAAAACAGGAAAAACCTGGGCTTGCCTCTAAGACCCTCAGATGAAAATCCAGTAAATAAGATGGAAACACACTAACTTACCGGCAAAGAAAAGTTCCGGGGCAGCGGTCATAAAAATTCATGCTGCCAGTCTTCTGGAACATGAAATGATATATCACTATTGATTACTTTGAAAAGAGTGCAACTGTAAAGAGTGCTTCCTATCGCGAAATCCTTATGCAAATTTTGGCTTATTCATTGAATAATCATTGCAACTCGTATCATTTGTTTTACTAGTTAATTTGTCCTTGAGATGTCCTTTGACTCTCTTTCAATAAATCGGATTATATTAATTTGCATGCACTATTCATTACCGCCATTAAACTCATGAGAGCTAGGTACGCTTTAATCAAGACCTTTATCCACTAGGCCTATTTGGCGATGTCATTTAAACCTACTGTCAGGTTGTCAACTGTAATAGAGTACATGAGCTATACTATGCATGAGTTCATTGTTATTGGAACGATTAAGGCATAATCCTAATGTTCTTCCATTCATAATTAAAAGCTTCCATATATTACTCATTTCTATGTTAAGTTGACTATCAGAGCGTAACATACAATGATCTGGTTCTTATAATCGTCTTAATTTGCAATTCCGTTGTCATTCAATTTGACTTCCTTCCATATGAATTTGGGGAACTCGCTTTACACTCAACACATGATCAGACATGCCTGATTCCATCGTTTTCCCCGAATTCTAACCTCTTATATATATTCACCAACCTCTGTGCACGAGCAGGATGCGACACTAGGTCAATTTCTTAAGTTTAAATTTAATAGGTTAGAATTCGGAGTTCCCATTCTTCCTGACTGATTGCCAAACCAAGGTAAAATGCCCAGTCTGCCATACTATTTACCCATAGCTGGAGGGAGATTATTTGTATACATACCTGTCCCAAGTGAATTAGTGGTATAGGAAATGCAAACAGCCTCGTCCAGGATTTCAAAGTGTCCATTTCTTATGACAGTAACTATTACACTACGGGCCTCCATTAACTTCTTATAAAACAACATACAAATTACCGAGATGTTTCTTAACCATCAGTGCCTTACGATGAAATTAGTAGTTGTAAAAACATTGTAGATTATTTAACTTTAAAAAATCCAACTTTTTTTTCTTGCATTCCGTCGACTCATATTTCTCCACGGTTATTCTGTTCCAGCCCTACGTCTTGAAAATTGAAAATGCACTTTATGAAATATTCCTTCAAGCGAATTACGATCCCCCTAGTAAACAATAGAACAATAAATCATCATGGGCACTGTTATCGTTAGAATAACTGATGTATACCATAATTAAATATGAGCTGACTAGCAGAGGTATCAGACCTTGCCCGGGAAAAAAAGATACGAGACAAACTATTTCGCTTAAATAACTTTGATGCTATACTTACATCATAATCATCATCATCATCATCATCATCATCATGGCGCGCTGATAGCTGGGATTCTCAGGATTTTCTCTCTCATCCCCACCATCCGTCATCGTTGTTGGCAAGTCTTCCTCCCGACATCTAGTATCCATACAGAGCCTATCAAAAGATTTTTCTTACTGGTTGATCCACTTTGGTGTGTCCATGTGTGGGTTTGATGGTTTGTACGATGGGAAGTAATTGGCTGTAAAACTGCGGGGGTTTTTTCAGTAAAATGTATATATTCATTCATTTTTTAGGCCTCCTTGGACATATTTGCATTTTTCTATTTTCACACATCCACAGTATTTTCACAGAACATGTATGTTATTAATAAAATATCAATATACACATGAAAATTATTTTAAGTAATTCAGTTGATAGTTCACAAAAAATGCTTTTAATTTTATTTTCAAGCCATTATTTCTGAAATCCTCCAAATTAATCTTAACTTTTTAAAAACATTTGCTGGTATTGATCTAATAAAGGAATTTGTTTAAAGAATTTATATCTCTATTAGCAAAAGATTCAATAGTTAAAGTGACTTAGTTTATGAAATCTACCTTGATAGTAAAGTTCCAGTTCTGAAATATTATACTGAAGTAGAAATATGATCGTGATTTAAATATACAATAAATAGATTAAACCCTTATAAGCCCATGAGCACCATTAGACTGGGGTTTTGGCATGGAAGTGTCATAGCAGAGAAAAAATTCAAGGCATCATAAAACTAATCCTTTACGAATATTAAACTAAATGACCGACTGAGAAAGATCTGATTTTCATCTGCTACGAAAAAATATCTGTGAAAGTTTTTTCGAAGCTTTTATGTTTTTCTCTGGCAAGAAATGGTTTCCATATTTTAAATCTAATTCGGAATATCCCTGTTTAGGAGACAGAATCATAGAAATACAATAAGTAGTATGATTCTTGCGATCTCCATGCTACTGAAAACTATATTAGTATAATATCAACATAACTAATGTAAACAAAACAGAAAATAAAACTAACCATTAAACCATCCAGTTTCTGCTATTATAAATTAAAGCAAATTCTGAATTGTATAGATACAAATCTGTGATTGTTTCTTTCTAGCAAATTAAAATAAAACTTGGGAATGTCATTTTTACATTTTCAATTTATGTTTTAAATACAGGTTGTGCATGACTTTAAACTGCATCTAGAGGTGAAGTTCCAATTCTGGAACTCTAGGGAGTGTGGAGTATCACTTCATGACAATTACTCCCAGTTCCACCCTGAACTGGAGTGGCATTACTTGTTAGGGTACCATGTATGGTTAAATAGAAAAAAATGAGTGATTAAAACATTTGATAAGATAGAATGCCCATCAAGAATGAATAAAAGAAAACATATTCGGCATAAAATAACTCAAAAAGCGTTGACGTGCCGTACAATCTAACCAACCATCCTATATATAGGCTGTCGAAGTTTTTCTCCGGAAAAACCAAACAAAACAGTATATCTTTTTAGTTATATCTAGCATCCGTTTTTATACCGATGTGCGTGGGGTAATGGTTATCGTCGAGGGAAATGGACTCGAATTCAAATTCTGGACGAGGTTTCTATTCCTATCAAATACAAATAATTTACTCACAGTTGTATCGTTTCAAGTATTTCTATCTATTACTAATAATTCATACACATTGATATGGTTTCAATTAATTGTTTCTTCTTACTAATGATTATTTGCTTGCACATAGTTATATGGTGTAGTAATATTATCTAACACCAATAATTTGTAAGCATATATTTGTGTTTGATAGGAATAGTGGAAACCATAAAATTTTAATATTAAACCTTAAAAAACAATTATAGCTTCTAGTAAGTATTCTTCTTACAAATAATTTGCAGTTATATGGTATCAATCATTCCTATCCAATATGAATAATTATCATAGGGATCAATTAGTATTTGTGATTCAAACATATCTGTTTACTTCCAGTTCCACTCAATGTCTTTATCATCTGACTTGTATAGTTTGTGAGATTGGAGACAAATGACCGTGTTACATAATTATTAGTACCCTAACACTTATTTACAGTAGTGTAGAAACCAAAATGACTGTTATAAGTTGCAGCCGGCGGCCTTGAAGGATTGAATGACAAGGCTTGACGTCATCCTGATCCTTCCGGTGGATACCATGGATAAGACCCTCTTCCAGTTTAGATTAGAAAGAGTTTTTAGTCAGTATCTGCCAAACCACGACGGTGGTAAGTCCTGTTAAGTGCACGGCCGACTCAATCTGCGCAGGTAGTCTGGTGGGGATTTCGGAATAAAATATCATCTCAAGCAAATCGAAGTCTTGTGTTATTATCTAAAAACTACCAATGACACAGGGCTTCTGATAAAGAGAAATCCCCAAAGGAAGACCAGACACGAAGTCCCCAAGACGAAGTCCAGACGCTAGAAGAAGAACGTAAGATACCAAAGATGAGCAGAAGAATAATAGAAGTAAAGAAAGAGAATATTCAACAATCGTACAGCTGCTGTTTTGTGTATGTTCAAAACAAAATCTTTGTGCAGGTCTTATCTAGATTATTTTCTAAACGGTAAATTCAAGACGGTGCATCCATACAATAGTATTGAGAGAGCTACAACTTGGAAGAATTCCTATTTATCTTTATCAGAGGGAGAGAGAGAGAGAGAGAGAGAGAGAGAGAGAGAGAGAGAGAGAGAGAGAGAGAGAGAGAGAGAGAGAGAGAGAGATTTCCCTTTGGTTGATAACCTGTCAATAACAGTCCATGCCTTTCTATACACGTGTTGTCATCGCTTTCCGTTGATGATATATTGGTACTGAGGTGGAGGCACCCGTCTTGTCATGGTTATCGTTGTAGGAAATGGACACGGGGACAGAAGTTCAACTTCTGGATGTGGATAGTTGTCTTTCACAACAACAATGATGCTCATGGTATAGTTACGTATTTTCCTATCGAGTTCGCCACTGGTAGGACGTGACACAAGATCGCAATTATGGGGCATCGGACACGCTATTGCAGTAGTAAAGGATCTGAGAAAACTAACTTGCTAACCATTACAACATAATATGATACGCTATCCAAGGGAAATGTATAAATCCAATTAGTCTCCCTCATTCTATAAGTAAATAGTAAGGCAGAGCTCTTTTACTTTGGTATCCAAACCGATCTAGAAGTAAAACCCTGGATTTAAAGCGATTACACCCACGTAAAAATTGTATCAGATCCTGCGCGTACGGCGTCAGAAACACATATATTAGAATTAAAAGATCGTTTGCAAACTATTACACCACAATACGACGACCTGCTATGGGTAAATAGTAGGGTAGACTGGGCTCTTTAACCTTTTTATTGCAACCGTTCTAAGAGAACGAGAACTCTGATGTGAAACTAGTTAAACCACACTTAAGAATTGACCTTGAGTCACATCCTGCTCGTGTGTGAAATAGCCGTTACACAATTCATATAGTGCATGCTAGAAAGCTGGTGTACATGCTGCAGTTTTATTTGCTGATAAATTTAACTGTGCCAGTCTTCGATTATATATAAGTACAAATGATCCCACATTCTTGCAGGACATTAGAATACAGATAAATCATTCAACTATTTAGGCATCGTGTATTTCTGGAAATTTTGACAGCATATGGCTGTAGTTGCTATAGTTACAAAGAGTAACTATGTCACTTTAGCGTTCAATGGTTAAACTGGGTTGGGACATTTCGTTCTCTTGAATATATTATTCCTGGAATATTCAAATGGACGTTTCTGCAATCCTCGTGATTCTTTAGGCGATCTCCGGAGTGTTTGCAAAATCTATTTTTAAAAGGCTCTGCGGTTCATATCCAGCCAGCTTTCCGATTAACCCCACCACTGAGAAAAGAAAAAAAAATGAGTAATACCGCGAGGCACGTGATTAAGGGAAAAAATAGCATTTATTTTGTAGCTGTGAAAATACAGGATATATACACAAGAAAATAAGCACCTCATGTGGTATAAAGAATATATATATATATATATATATATATATATATATATATATATATATATATATATATATATATATATAATGCTAGAGTAGCGAATACATGAAGTTAACAGTGGTTGGTAACTGACAGTTTTTCGACAATTCGTTTTGGTTTGAAAATCACATGGACGCGAAACTGTCAGTTACCAAACTCCGTTGATTCATGAATTCGCTACCCTAACTTCGATATACTATGCTCTACCAATGATATTGAGAACTATTTACTTGTACATATAGCATACACTATTATCAATGCATATATATATATATATATATATATATATATATATATATATATATATATATATATATATTCATAATATAGTTTTATTTATTAATAAATAGAGAGTCCTTAACATCAGTGACAGAGAATATATATTTCAGTTTCGATAGCGTAGACATAGAGTTAACTAAATCTATTGACTATACACATTATAATACTAAATCAGCTCTACTTACGTATTGAGCACTTTATATTTGTTATAACGCTGAATTATCCGAGTAACACTAATACTAACCAAATATTGAGACCAACCCAATATTTTTACCGGAAAGTCATTTCTTTATATATATATATATATATATATATATATATATATATGTGTGTGTGTGTGTGTGTGTGTGTGTGTGTGTGTGTGTGTCGAGACCAGTTTTAGACGAACGGTTAGTTAGCAGCGACAAAGAGAACTGGGGACGGCCCTATGGCGTAGTGGGTTACGTGCTAGACTTCAATGTCGTCGTAAGCGAGTAGAAACACAAGTCACCCTATTACAATCACTTTTACAATCACTTTAGGACTAATAACCTGGGAAAGGTATGAAGTCTCTCATCCCCCAACAATCGGTTAAATAGTACCACTACAGTTCTCCTTCAAAGGTTGAATTGGCATTAAATAAACCAGTTGTTTGATATGTTATTAAACAAAGAAACCAAACCAAACATTACGTTTTCTTAATAAATTTCATTACTGAATTTGTTCAAAAGGATGTAAACAGCATAGGCAGAGTTTTCAACTGGTCTTGTCGATTCCATTGTCCGCACCAATTACCATTTCGTAATTCCTGCATCTATTTAAACTGCAATTTAAAATTTACAGTCTACAAATTTTGAAATTAAAATTAATTTTTAAAATTCGATTCAAAAATGGTAAAAAAATAAACAAAAAAAATCTCACAGACTTTTCTTTTTAAATAAAAAAGGGTAATTAGGAACTTTTGTTTAGTAAATTAGGGTGTCCCAGAAAAACATAACCCACTAAAACTGTTAATATTCCCATTAAACAAATAAATTAGGGTTTAGGGATAAGTTTAGGGTTTATGGTTACTTTAATGGGAAAATAAATAAATAATTTGGGTTCTGTTTTTTTCTGGGTCACCCTGTACAGGCTGACACGGAAAAAACAGAACCCAAATTATTCATTTTTCCATTAAACTAACCCTAAACCTTAAATCCCAACCCTCACCCTAACCCTAAACCCTAAACCCTAATTTATTTGTTTAATGGGAAAATTAACAGTTTTATTACAATATTTATGGGTTCTGTTTTTTTCTGGGACACCCTAATTTACTAAAGAAATGTTCATAATAATCATAATTCTGCTAATATAAAGACTACAAATAATTACCAGGGGCGGAAACCCTCCGTTACCGTTTCCATTAGTCTAGCCCACTCAATGATAATAAATCCAAAATTGTGACATGACTGACACGAGTTGAATGGCACGCCATCATCTCACGGTCTGAAATTTACTTCTAGTTTCGGGTGGGGTAAAATGTCTAGGAACTGGCGAAGAAGAAACGGGAGTAAATGCCAGATGTCTGCACTTCTGCTGAAAGAATGAATCGAAAACATGCAGTGTCTTCGACGGATTCCATTTTGGTAGGACGAGCTTAACGCTTAGGGGGTGTGCGGATTTAAAATGTTTTCTTTGTAACGCCCGCAAGTCTCTTGTGGCAAAATATCCCATCTGTGCTCGCGATGTAGTTCATTAAATTTAAGGTCGGGGTGTCTAGGAGTCAGGCCATGCTATATAATCGGCTAAACGAAAAAAAAAACAAAAAAAACATTGCTCAAAAAATATTCTAGTTGCCAAGTATATATATATATATATATATATATATATATATATATATATATATATATATAGTAAATCTACAATACTTGGCAACTATATATATATATATATATATATATATATATAATACATATATATATATATATATATATATATATATATATATAGAGAGAGAGAGAGAGAGAGAGAGGGAGAGAGAGAGAGAAATAGAGAGGGGGCGAGAGACATGGTGGGAGAAAGAGAAAATGAGAGAAAAATGAAATAAACACACACACAAACACACACATTATAGTCTATACTCGCTGTTATCAGGCATATTATCTATTTTAGTACTTACATAGTTCTTCTCATTATCATCATTTTACTCTTTTCCCATGCAAAGTGTGTTTATTTACTGAATTCCGAGTGATCGCAAGTCTGCCCAGATTCCAGCAGTCGTCTAAGTAGTCTTGTTAATTTAATAGAACTGTAGTTTGGATGGTCTCATTTCTACTGTTAATCATCAGATCCCGGAGTCTATTTTAGGCTTTTGGGGTCCATTCCAAGGGAACCAACTAGAATAGTCGTCACCGCCACTTTCATGTTTTACCGCTTTTTATGCTATCTGGCAAGAGCCAGGTATTTGGTTATGAAGAAACACAAAGTCTCGCCTGCGAAGAATCGCAAGGTCTATCACTACCGATATTTTCTCTACTAACCGTCGCTGCGTACTACGTTTTTAAAACAGGTGGTTGTTCTCCATCCGGGTGCCTGAATTCGCAGCTCTTAACATCGTGACCCTTCACGCCACGATTCAAACCAACCACCACCCACACATAAAAGAATCAACATCAGGTATGCATCTGGGACCTCTCTCAAATAGCAGTCAGACATGCCATGCAACGCGGACGCTTTGGCTCGGCTGAAAATCTCTCGTCACAGTATTGTCCTTTCTTTTTACTTCCCCTCTATGGGGAACAGGAACGTCAAAATATGACCAGCTCCTTTGATTTTGCTTAATACTTTTCGGTGTTTTCTTCTGGCCAGGATTTGGTGATCTATTTGTATTTAAAGAATCCCATTATTTTTGTTTTCTATGGCAGATTCTAGTTTGTGCATACTTCCTTTGAAAGCATGGTCAATCTCAACTATTTGCTCATTTCCCAGTGGATTATCTTTCCCATTACAATCAGGCATACTCTTGTATTCATTTTGTACCAGTTCGCTGCATTCGCTTGTTTATAATTAAAATTGCTAAAGATAACATCTAAAAACGCTAGATGAGTTCTAAAACGGTAGTAAAACCAACATAAATATCTTGATAGAGTTACTATCAATCCCGTCTGAAGGCAACTGGTATTATATATAGAACTCTAACTCATGATGCAATCGTTAAGTCACGCGGATTCGTATTTTTGTCATGTGATTTAATCTGGCGCCAAATTGCGTAGCAGATGTTTAGTTTCACGGCAACATTTTGACACCATGTATTTAAAAGATTCTTAGCATTTATGATGTTAGATTTTTCTTCCAAGTAGAATTTACATGGGTTTTATCTCTCGCTTCAAACATAAGCTCGCTTAAATATTCAGCATTTAACTTAACGTTCTTCATCATTTTTTCATTATACTCTCATATATATATATATATATATATATATATATATATTATGTGCGATTTGTTTGTTTTTGAAGAGAGCTTTGTACTTATTATATTTTATACCACGGCCATTCGGTCGATACTTTTCAGATCGTATAGCCCGTTTTTGTAATGTTTAAAGAAATATTTCAAGAATCTATATCCATACAGCTATAACTACCTTTTATATGGTTGATTGATTGATGGATTTTAACAGCATATCAACCTATCTAGGGTTATATTATGCCTAAAGATTAGGTTTGGCTCCATTATTTAATGACATATAAATCTTTGTAGGCTATGTAATAACAAAACCTGTAGAAAAAATGTAGCGTTACTATTTTACCCATAGATGAATGGATGAGAAAAAACTACATTTTTTAAATATTTGACGTTTGATTGACGAATTGATTTTAAAGGCATGTCAAAGCGTCTAGGTTTATATAGTATCTAGTGATTAGGTTTGGTTTCTTTGATTAATGGCATATCAAACTTCGTTGGTTATTTAATACAAAAATCATTCTTGAATAACAATAGTGTTAATAGATCGGGTGATGACGGGCATATACATTTATGAAGGGCAATAGACCAAAATTGAAAGTAATAGCGCGAACTTGTATACTGCATGTTAGCCACTACGCCACGTGGGCTCCCATCGCACACAACTTAAATTTTACCAATGAAAGCCAAGCTTTCAACTGATTCCAGGGGATTACAATACGTCAATCAAACTGGGGTTAACTCAGATAGATCTAATATTTATTCTCTCTTTCTCTCACAAAAACTCTCTCTCTCTCTCTCTCTCTCTCTCTCTCTCTGAGCACAACGGTTTAATTCTCTAAATAATCAACACTTCGTGCCAAATAAAATATTCGACCAATCTATCATTTACCAATTACACCAATCAAGGCACTAGTATTTCCTTCTCCTAGACCGGTAGTCATACCAAGATTAAAGAGCTTAGTTTGCCTTGATCTTTACCCCTAGCTGGAAGGAAATACTCGGATACTTAACTTTCCCCATGTCATTACCACTATGTTAAATGTAAATAGCCTCGTCCAGCATTAAAACTCGGGTCACTGTATATTTCATATGACTGTAACAAGTACAGCCCGAATAATTTAGTCTAGCTTAGATTTTAGCACAAGACCACAGCTAGAGCGCACTGAGTGAGAATCAAATTCATTATTCAGTAGTAATTTATAAGACTGGCTTGCTCATCAGAATACTAGAATGCGACTCTCTATCCAACATTTGTGGTTGCATTTTTCAAGGCAAAGCAGATCCCCATCTCTGTTTTTGGTAACATTTCAAAGTACAATCATATATCTACAGAGTTCACATATCTGTGTATCACACTTTAATTCCTAACTATCACTCATAGAAGTCAATGACAATACGCTAAACGAGACGTGTAAGATAATTATTGACATCGCATCTTCTTACTGTTAGTCGGTTAGTCGGTTACATTTTATCGTCTGCTATCAAACGAAGTAAAGATAACCACTAAGAATCACCATCATCAGCACCGTCATCATCATCATCATCATCATCATCATCATCATCATCATTTAGTCATGATGAGACGGATTTCCATGACTATCTCTTGCTACTCGTCCCTATCGGCCATCGCTCCTGTTAGGTTCCCTTGGATGCATCCACTATCCGCACATAGATTATTCAATGTAAATTTTTGCTGGCCGGCCTATCTTGGTGTGTCCATGTGTAATTGTCCACAAAAGAAGGTCACTTATTAGTTCGCCCTTACTTCTGTAGCTGTATCCAGCATCTTATTCGACTTACTTGGATTGCTTTTGTAAGTAACCGTATAGCTGCTTTCTGGCTTACTACTTCCAGGATTTGTTTGAGACAGCACACAGCATTTTTCTGTAGTTCCCATTTAGTTCTGCTATCGTTTCGTTAAAGTTCAAGTGGTGCAGTCATACAGTAGCACTGATACGGCTACAGCTTGTAAGAATTTTCACTTTATCTTATCAGAGATATCAGATTTCCACATGATTAATATGTCGGTAGCAGTCTAACTGTGTAAAACATCTGACTAGATCAGCAACTGATGATTTTAAATCCGGGAGAAAAAACGAAGTATCAAATGCAATAACTTGTAACATACTTTTTAAAATGGGTGTAAGTAACAAGACGTGCCTTATTAACTTTTTACAATCCTAGGAAAAATATTATCTAAGCCAGTTCCTTTTGGGATATTTTATTCTTACGTTCCTTTTGTAATACTACTTAGGGCCAAAAATGAAATTAGCACATGTTCACTTAGGATTTATATTTAGCAGTAAGTAAACTAATAACAGGTAAAACTCAAAACATTTTTATTTAATTTCCTGAATATCCCGTTTTCATAAAATATCCGTTAAACAAAGCAGATTAAATTATTTTGAATTATCAATTTTACTCACGGCATGCAAAGGAAAATATCATGGAATAACCCAATATTGAGGAAAAAATCATGGAATTCCTTGACAAATAAAATTAATACTTATTTGCCCCTCATCTGCTTTTATGTCAGCCTTAATTCTTTCAGGCATCGATTCACTAATCTAAATCAATCATCAAAGTACTTCCATCTTTCCCGAATGACAGTTTATAGATATTCTTATATGGATGGTGCCTTCACATGTACCTTTTTTAAAACTTAGACCATAAATTTTCAATTGAAATTAGATTCGGATTTTTCGCTGATCCTGTCATCGATTTATAAATGCCTTTCCTGAAGAAAAGCCTTAATCCTCTTTGCACCCTGACAAGATCCATTATCGTCCTGATAAATGAATTTATCATCAGCAAACCAATTTTCTCTCGGTGGAATGTATTTTCTTATGGCAGAGAGCTTTATAAGCTTCATTTAAACAGTACCAACCAAAAGTTTCAACATCATCGTTTGACTCGTTTCATCACTTATTATCACTTTCATCCAAATCTTCGAATTAACTCCGTAACTTTTCCCCTCGTATTGGTTTATTCCATAACAACTTGCTATGATTGGCTTTAAAAAGAAAATGATAGCATTTATTTAAACCATTTAATCTAGTTTGTTTAATAAATATTTTACTGAAACAGAACGTTCACCTATTAAAGAAAAAATTGTGTCTTATTTATATTAGTTTATGTACTCGTAAATAAATGAAACCAAGGGAACACCTTCTATATCTTCTAATGTATAATACTCCTTCTTAAGTTCTTCTCACTGTGTTGTACACTAAAGCTAGACTGAGAACGATGAATACTTTTACACAGATATATTCTCCAAATTGTCACGAATGTGGAGAGTAAGAGAGAGTCGAAGAGGTTAGGATTGCATACATCGCGATAGACGGGGGTTATCCTCGGTTCAACTTTCAGCCAGTCTCATTCCTCAACTTCAATGTGGTCATGCCTAATCTCGCCCGACACCCATGTACATTTCGTAACTATGCCTACATATTCACACCTTTCTTTTTGTATTTTTTGATCGCATTTAAAATTTTCTATTGTTCGGTCATTTTTTTAAAAAATTTCTTTATTACCGTCCTCCGATAAGATAACACAAATTTCATAATTTTCTCTAGGGTAGTATATCATGCATATACAGAATAATTATATATGTCTTTCTTATATTGATACAATTGACATCGATTAAAACAATATACTAATATTATATCGATATATATTTTACGCCTTGAGCAAGAAAAAGCGAATATTATTAAATGACAAGACAAACTTGGTCTTTGTGTTGCCGGATTAAAAGTTAGATAAATATGATAATATTCTTAGTATCGTAGTCTAATTTACATAGGTTTATTTAATAGCGATATATCACCATTTCACCTTTTGTCCTAACTTAAGTTTAGTAAATAAATATCAAAGTAAGATCGCTAAAAGGCCGCCGAAAGCGGCTATCAAGCTCGATGTCAAATTATTTACTATTCATAAAATGTTTATTATCATTATTCGAAAAAAGAAATAATTTATATACCGATAAAGATTGAAAGACTTCGATTTGAAAGAACAAAAATACTTTCGAAACGATTCTGGAAGATATCGATTCTCTTCTGAATTTTACCATTTAATCTAAAATCCATGTTCAAGGTAAATGTATGATGGTTGTTCGGCAAGGTATTTTCTATTTTAACTTTTTGACTTCTCAATGAAATGTAAAAAAAAAATCACAATGAAAGTGTAGGTTGGTTGGTTGGATTTTACGGGATGTCAACACTTGGGTCATTTTATGCCAGGTACTTTTTTATTTATGCATTCATTCTTAAATTAATTTTTAAAATTCTTAACTAATAAAAGGGACAGTAACAAGTACTACCACTCCAGGTCAGAGTAGACACGAGAGTAATGGCGATAAAGGGGTACGCCTCACCCCCCAGAGCTTGAATCGGAAACTCACAACCAGATGCAGTTTAACGTCATAATAAGGACATCGGCTTCTACCCCATATATGATAAACAGGTTGGGGGTCGACATAAGAGCAATATGATCGGGACAATAATATAGCTGCTAGCATTTGACGTGACCGCCAATCTCACCACGTTGGAAGGGTGTTGTGGACTAGCCTATCTTACCTATCGTAGAGAGGGAATGCGCTAGTCCAGGACTATTTATGCAGTTCTGTTTTAGAACATCGGGGTGATTAGTGAAACTGCGAAGAATACGGAAACATTACACGAACCGTCTACATCGATGTTTTAGCTCTCTTTTTCGAGTTACTATATGTCAAATCGTAGTTGAATGTGCTAGTATATTGAATACTCTATGATCCCGTATACAAAAAAGGGGAAGGAAGAAATAACAATACCCATGGAATAAAGACAATATTAAAATAAATGCATAATTATTACCTGAAGCAATCAGTAATTTTCTTTGACTTTAATTTCATTTTTCACTAATGATATTACTTTCTTTTCCTGTGTTATTCACGATTAATTATCTAAACTATGGGTTAAATTGTACCACGACTGTTTTTCTACGAGGAAGGCATCGGCATTAAATAATGCACGAAAGGAAGACTTTGGCATTAAATAAAGCGCGAAAGTTGATGTGTCATTAAACAAAGAAACCAAACAAACGATTAATAATCATATATATTCAGTTAATTTAATGCGGGTCGACTTCGACATTGAATGTACATTTTAATCGATGTCAGTTGTACCAATATAAGGAAGACATATATAACTATTCTGTATATGCATGATATATGGTTTTGGATTGTAAAAACTAAATTACAAATACACCCCAATATATATATATATATATATATATATATATATATATATATATATATATATATATATGTATTCAGACTATTTATTAATAAAAAATAGAGAGCAGATTCTTTAGGAATATGTTGTTGATTTTTTTAATAAGATTTCTTAAATTTGGTTTCAATTTATTTAAAAATTGCCCGAATTTTTCTCCCCAGGAGACGACAAGGGAGATCAATAACAACTGATAAAAAGAACTTTGCCTATGACTTCTAACGAAGCATACTTAAAATAAAAATGCTACGGAACTACGTATACTATTTGTAGCAAAAAAAAATGGAATTCGCACACTTAGAGGATATTCACCTTGGTGTTGTATCTAGAATTAGATAAATTAATACGCATATGAGATATTAAAATTTCTTTAATCTATCACCAGAACATTATGGATTCTTAAAAATATTCCTCAAACAAACTAGATTAAATTATCTAAATTAATGGTATATTTTTTCTAGTCATGCAGGAGAAAATATTATGAAATAACCAGATATTAAATAAAATAAGAGAATTAATTTGAACAATTGGATGAAAGTGAGATTCAGTGATGAATCAAGAATTTGCATTGACCAAGGAGATTATTATTATCCAGATTTATGTTGGTATTTTTTTTACACGCAGAGAGAGAGAGAGAGAGAGAGAGAGAGAGAGAGAGAGAGAGAGAAGAGAGAGGGGAGGGGGAGGGAGAGCAAGGTGGGAAGAGAGGGAGGGATACAGGAAAACGAGAGGAAAAGAGAGAGGTAAAAGGAGAAAGAGAGCGAGGAAGAGAGAAAATGAGAGTTAGGAAGAAAGAGGAAGAGAGAGGGGGAATATATGGAAAGGAATAGGAAAAAAAAGGAATAAAAACAAAAACAGACAGACGGACAGACAGATAGACAGATAGACGGAGGGACAGACAGTTGGACAGACACACAGGAACAGACAAACAAACAGACAGAAACAAACAAAAGACTGACAGACAGAGGCTTATGTGCTGTGAAAAAGAAAATAGTGTTTTTTCTCAAAATAGAAAGAGTCGCTGAGTAACACCAAGTACATCGGTGATAACTATTCTTGATATACTTAAAAAGCTATTGCTATTGTGCAAATTACAACAACATTCAATATTTGTGCCCAAAATTGGATTATTCCATATGTTTCCATCAATGGCTTGTAAAATAGTATAACCATTAGGATCCAATTTAGTTTGTTTAAAGAACATCTAAGGAAGCCATATATATATATATATATATATATATATATATATATATATATATATATATATATATATATATATATATATAAGTGTATTTTGGCAGCATTTTTTCTTTTATACAAGTTTTGTTGAACTGTACAGACAATTCTTGTTGGACAAGTCTTTGGTTGATCCGTTCCAATTTTCGAGCCATCCTTATGGTGTCGGGGTCTAACTGGTATAACAGTCCACCAAAGGTTTCAAAACGAGCGCTTTCGGCAATACAATTTGCCATCCTCAGGTAAAAAACGATGGTATTATTTCGTGTCTTGTTTTTAACGAGAACAAGTAGTAGCAAGGAATTAGAAGTGGGAGGTAATAACACTTCTAATTACTTGCTACTACTCGTTCTCGTTAAAAACGAGACACGAAATCATACCATAGTTTCCTACCTGAGGATGGCAAATTGTATTGCCGAAAGCGCTCGTTTTGAAACCTTTGGTGGACTGTTATACCAGTTACACCCCAACACCAGAAGGATGGCCCGAAAATTGGAACGGATCAACCAAAGGCTTGTCCGACAGGAATTGTCTGTACAGTTCAACAAAACTATATATATATATATATATATATATATATATATATATATATATATATATATATATATATATATATACCCTTACAGGAAATAGAAGAGGTGACACAAGTTCCAATCCTGGACGAGGTTGTTTGAATTGGAAAAGCTATACAGCCAACTGTTCTACTTCTAGCTATGTGAAAATTGTAGTACAGTCTCCTCTTTACCAATGGTTAGACAACCAGTTTATGAGAAGGAAATCCCTGAATTTGAACCTGGGTGATTCCATATCAAATCATCCAGAACAACGTAAAATTGACACCCACCCCCTACAATTTTTCTTAAATTTTGCCCAAATGTGGACAATGTTAAAGTTAGACAATCCTCCAAATTTGAGCTTCCAATTACAAGAATTGGCAGAGTTATGTCCATTTTTATCAGTTAAAATTGGTGTTCAAAAAATGACGACTTTTGCAATCCATTTTTGTCTATAAAATGAATTCTAGAAGCGAAATTTTGCAAATCAGATATCATTAATTACTTAAAATTGAGTAACTTTAAAACTTATATTTATAGCATTTTTGGATATAAACCAATATTTAGGAATGTGTGTGTGTGTGGGGGGGGGTGTCTTTGTGAGTGTGTGTGTCTTTTTGTGAACGGAGAGGGGAGCAAGATATTATTCGAATCCTTCCGGAGTTAGTGTATTCTTGCATACTTCAGATATGTTGTGTTTGTGTGTGCGTACTGCTTTGGACATTTTTCATTATGAGTATCTTCACGTCACATTTTCATTTTGCGACAAATCATTTTTAATCGTAA
>CM042137.1:95685881-95688381 GCA_023376005.1 Doryteuthis pealeii | reverse complement strand
TATTTTTACTTAAAGGTTAGAATCATTCGTGATATGTTCCATCTTTGATGAGCGCCTATTGAATGAGTCGTACAAGACTAATACACTTTTTTTTACTTAAACAATCAAACCAACCAGAATGCCAAACGCCCTGTTAAACACATTCTAATAAAATGTGTTTATTAGACTAAGTTTTTACAACACAAACAGCATGAGATATATATTTGAAAATGTCTGTATAGATGATAATGTCTCCTTGCAGAAATATATAGAATTATACCAAAAATATTACAAAAAACTGGAACTTTACCCTATAAACTTATCTTTCGAACCGATTACCAATCCATTTAACAATAAACAACTGCAGACCACCTGCCGTCAAAACCAAAAAAAAAAAAAATCCTTGGATGAAACAATAAATTCGAAAATTTTAAATTGTAAAGATAATTTTTCAATAAATGATGATTTCAGAGCCAAAATTCTGTGGTCAGTTATTGCAAAACAAAACAAAATTAAAAAAAAAAAACAATTTTAAATTCAAGTAGAAACATTTTCTGCTTTCATCATTGAAAGATTAAATGTTACAGTTTTGTTAAAAGAAGATCTGACAACTGCAGTTATAATTCATTTGTTAAAAAAGAACTAAAAACAAGTTAACTCTTTGTCTACTTAACCCTGAAAAGGTGCTTTCCGACCACACCTATGAAAATTACCAAAACCGATGGTCAGTTCATTATAATTAAGCAGAAGGGCTCAGATTATAATAACAATAGGACTTTATTTGAATAGAATGTGTTTTGAGGAAAATAGATAGTGAAAGTTGAAATATCTCATCATACATACAGAAAATTCCAATAACATTTAGTAGTGCCGTGGGGGATTTTTTGCAGGCAAAGAATTAACTATGTTTTCTCAAGAAGCTCATATTATACATATGCTCAACGAAAGCTAAATACATGAACGTATGTATGCTGCAAAATAGAAATTCTTTCCATAAGGTCAATGCAATGCTATCATTGTTACCATTATAACATTATAATGGGCCACGATGTCAATATAAAATATGCATTAATACATAAATGGACAACGATGTATAGAAAGTGTTTTAACCATGCGTCCTATGTAATCAATTTACGTCAAAACATGTAAATAAGAAAAGTTCATGGATTGTGCTAAGTTCTACGATTGCAGAGAAGGAATAAAACCTAAAATATCCAAGTTATTTATACTTCAAGTTTCGTGTGGATCAAACAATCATCAGACGGAAAAATTAGAAAAAGTATTATTTCTTGTGATTCGTACACGAAAAGAAATTATTGATTTTAAAAAGCTAAGCAGTCCAAATACAAAAAAAATAAATTATGGATTAAATCATGTAGCGAAGTTCATAGAAGAAATTGATATGCCTACAAGTAAT
The DNA here is from genome assembly GCA_023376005.1 of Doryteuthis pealeii. Lineage (NCBI taxonomy): Eukaryota > Metazoa > Mollusca > Cephalopoda > Myopsida > Loliginidae > Doryteuthis > Doryteuthis pealeii. The sequence continues at coordinate 95,686,985 of CM042137.1, read as the reverse complement.
ATATATATATATATATATATATATATATATATATATATATATATATATATATATATGTGGTGTGTGTGTGTGTGTGTGTGTGTGTGTGTGTGTGTGTGCACGGTGTGTCGAAAAAGTATCGAGATTTTTTACTTTTTGACACACCTTGTATTCAGAGAAAAATAACGTCCCATTCATTTTTTTTTTCAGAATACAAAGTGTGTCAAAAAAGTAACATGTGTAAAGGTGTATTTACCTAGATAGAAATGACAAATGAATGGAACGGTCCTTTTTTCAGAATACAAGGTGTTTCAAAAAGTATTAAAAATCGGTTTATTTTTGACACACCTTGTATATATATATATATATATATATATATATATATATATATATATATATATATATATATATATATATAGTTTAAATATCGTGTATTTTGGCAGCAAGTTATTTTTCAGGCATGTGTTATTGAATAACACGGAGTACTTCTTCATTATTTCATCTGCGTCTTTTTCAGTCATCTGGCGATCTTTCTGGTGTTTGGATCGAATTGAAATAGGATATTCCCCATACTTTTAACCCAAGCACTTTCGCCTACTTCTTCAGTCGTCAAAATGGGTTATATCAATTGGTTTTTCGTTCGTTTTTATAGGTATTTTATCTATGTTTTTTTTTTAAGAGTCTATCATTTTTTAGAGGGTTACAAGTTAAGTGTGTTAGTTATGAAAGATTGTTAATATGTTGTGTCCGACATTGAATGCTATTCTAATGATGTTATTTTTTTTATGCATATTGCTTCATGAATTTGTAGATTTTTTTTAATTAGGTGTTGTTTTATGGCACTACTGTCGGGGAGATGGTATGCGAGGCGGCGGGAGAGTGTTGTAGTGGTATGTTCAATGTAGCTATTAATGTATGGTTTGTTTTCTGAGAGACACTCTCGGAACGGGCAAGTGAATTTGTAGACTACATTCATTTGATTTAGGATTTTTTAGGGGAGTTTATGTTATTCATAATGGGGAGATTTGATGTTTTGAATTTGGTTTAGTAGATGATTAGTTTTATTTTTTGTTGTTGGTCGACTGGTTTGATGTGTCTATGTATGATGTTGGTTATTACATGTTC
>CM042137.1:95648381-95680881 GCA_023376005.1 Doryteuthis pealeii | reverse complement strand
CTGTCAAAAGTTGGCACAGTTCTGAGGGGATTTTAAATGTATCAGTAATTTCAGTGAGTTATAACTGTTCTTGTACTCGTTGTATGCATACGGGGTTCTGTGAAGTAATAGCTAACGTGCTGGACTACGACATCCTAGTAAGCAGATCGAGCTCCAGTTGCACTATAATCTTCACTTTCGGACTAATACCATCAAGGAAGGTATGAAAACTCTCACTCCGCGCACCATGGATTGAATACTACCACTACTATTCTTTAAAAGGGATGCCTTTGGCATTAAATCACCCCCAATGTTGATATCCCATTAAATAAAGAAACCAAACCGAACAGATTCTGCTTGGCCGAATTGCTACATTCGCCATTAGTTTTGTTGTTTATTAGTTTTGTTGTTTATTGTTTCGCACATGTGTGGGTGTCTGTCTCTCTGTCTGTCTGTATGTATGTATGTATGTATGTCTGCCTCTGTATATGTCTCTGTCTCTGTCTCTGGGTCTGTCTCTGTCTCTCTCACCATGTGTAGCCATTTAAGTGTTATTCCTTTATATATTCCAACTTCTATTGGCTGAGTGACAACAAGTGTCATAAACCCCCAGCAATTGTTTAAGTATCTTTGCTGAATGTTTCAATGAAGTGGTCTGGATGTTCTCGAATCATCCTATGACCTCGAAATGCTTCCAGTCTCCTTAATATATCATTAGGGCTCCAGCAATGTTTGGTACCAGTTTCATCTTCATAGCTGTCTTGTTTTTCACTTTATCCTATTTTCAGCCTGTGGTCCGATTGAAGTGCAAAATTCACGAGATGACAAGTTCTTTTCTTCTGGTCAATTAAAACCAGGTCTTGCCTTCTTGTCTCGACTGAGTTATCAAATTTCTATATCAAAGTCTCATAGAATGCTGTGCGCCTCATTTTCTTTTACACATTCTGCTTTGTGCATATCCTGTTTGTCAGTATCTTGCACAATCCTCACACTGCAATAGCTGCTCCCGTATTCCTTTTGTACCTGTTTTTTGGCATTCGCTTAAAATGTTAATAACTGTCTCTCTCTCCCTCTCTCTCTCCCTCCCCTCTCTCTCTCTCTCTCTCTCTCTCTATATATATATATATATATATATATATATATATATATATATATATATATATATATCACAACACGCAACACACAGAGCCTATACTTGTTATTCTACTGCGTATCATTTATTTAATTTTTACATTATTAATCCATGTGGCGTTATTTTTCCTGCTATTATTAGGGATTCAGTTTCTCTCTTTAAGTTTATGCTGCGTAGCGATTTCCATGTCATGCCATGCGCAATTCCCTTAGTTTGTCTTTTGAACTATACATGTATGTTATTTTCTTTCTGTTTGCTTCCAGGTTTTATGACTGTTTTTTTCCTGTTTTCCTCTGGATATTTCCGTTATATTGTTGTTAGTGACTGCTGTGATAAATCTTTCTTTGCTTATTTTTGTTTATTTTCGGGACCTTGGATTATCATTATTATTACTGTCGTATTTCAGAGACAATTTAGCTCAGTCGGTAGTGCGTCAGCCAAGAAATCCCATGTTCCTGATTCGATTACGACTCTATATATTTATGTGTTGTTTTTTTTTTGTTTTTTTTGTTTGTTTTTTTTTGGGGGGGAGGGGGCTATTTCATGGTGGGGGTCGCTGTTTTCTTTTAGGTGTCACTTTTTCTCTCACATTGATAGTTGTCTCTTAAGGTGATAAGCAGTTCCGCAAAGTACATTTTTTGTATGTTATATAGGCTGTAACTGGTTTGTACATTTACCATTTGTCCATAAGGTCAAACTTTAGTCTCGCACACTCAAAACAGTCATGCCTTCTGTTGTGATCCTTTTGTGCTAGTTTTCTGCATTCGCTTACAATGTCATTAATTGGTATTCTGCGATGTACATTTTAATGTTATGTAGGAGTGTAATATTTATTTCTTAAATTTAGATTACCTATCACACAAAACATTATATTGAATACAGACAGTGAAAGTGTTTGCAAAGAAACGTTCAAAACTATCGTAATCACGATTTCTAAAATAAAAATAAAATGCAGTGTTAACATTTGGACTATTGCGCTTCAGTCAAAGTGGTGTAGCTATACAATAGCATTGACACGGCTACATCTTGGAAGAATTCTTTCTTTTGTTAGTTGTGCACTTATCTCTATATGTTATGTTTTCAATAGCCACAAAAAAAGCATGATATTGAAATTATTTTTCACCAAACACTTGAATTCGAATATTGCAACATATCAGTCTCCATTTCGGTGACATCTGTCGGTGGGGCAAAGAATACGCCTAGTGTGCTCCCTGAAGATGGATAAGACACCCAAGATTGGGTATGAGACAAAACAGCATCTGGTGTTGAGACTACAGTTCTGGGACTGTGCGTAATGTGAAGTACAATTCCGCGCCCATTTAACACAGGTTAACTTGGTAATACTTGTTAGGGTACCATCACTGGGACTAATATGTATGCTTGAAAAGGATAGTATTAAATAGAAATCCTTAATACCATATAACCGTGTGTAAATTATTTGTATTAATAATAGATACTTGAATATATAAATAATTAAAATGTAACCATTTTGATTATTCATATATTCTAGTATCTATTATTAATACAAATAATTTACACACGGTTATATGGTATTATGGATTTCTATTATTATTATTAGTTATTTTAAATCATATAATTACTTAAAATATATGTTACCATGTACTAGAGGGAAAATTATTAGTATTAAATAGGAATATTCGAAACAATAAATTTTACAATTTACCAATATTAAGAATAGTTACTTGAAGCTATAATTGTTTACAAAGGGGTATTATTAGTTATTCAAAAAATATAATGAAGTTAAATAAACTATATAATAGTGTGAAAATTATTGAATATTTAAACATAATACCTGCGCACAATTTATTTATATTATATATCACACCCTACTCGTGTGAAGGGTTTGGTAAATATACAACGAGTGTCAGAAAAGTATCGACATTTGTGTACTTTTAGACACACCTTGAAAAAAAATAACGTTCCTTCTTTTATCTTGGTAAATACAGCTTTACACTTGATACTTTTTTGGCACACTTTGTACTCTGAAAAAAATTATGAATGGAACGTTTTTTTTGTCGGAATAGGTGTGTCAAAAAGTACAAAAAATCCCGATACTTTTTGACAAACCTAGTATATCCTGAAGATAGATAGACACATTATTTTGTCAACTTAGTTTTTCAATGATAAGATTATGTTAAGTAAACAAGACGCATTCATATATCACTCAGGGACGTTCAGTATAATTGATGCTGACAAATGAATTATAGAATTTACAGATGATGTGTTGATTAAAATGTTATGAGAGATAGGATTCATATTAATCTATAAAACCTCTTTGAATTTGTATTACATTTTCTATGGCGAAACAGAAAATTTATAATATCGACATAATTCTACGACCATCAATAGAAAGTCGGTTTAGACATTTTTCGCTTGACCGAGCGCGAGATATTAAAAACCTATCGATATCTTAAAATAAAATAAAAATTGACTAAAACAAAGCTTTGAACTTAGAAAAAAAATAAATGAATAACCTCAACGTTGTAACGTGGAGTGTTTATAAAAATCTCGGCTGAATAATATTATTCGGCTGAATGCCTATAAATGCTGCATTGCGGCAGTGTCAGCTATTGAAATCCCTTAGATTCGGATGCAATTGCAGCAGCCGTTTCTCCCGTTTCATAAAGATACATGATTTACGTATATGTTTGAACACAAGTCAAACGTAGACTATATCTCATTTATGAATACAAGGTGCTGCTAAAAATGTATCAGAATTTGAACGGCTCACAACTGAGTTAACGTATTTACTCGACACCACCACCAAGAGCGTTGACCACTAAAGCAACTGTAGTTAGTGTAAGCAACCAAAGTCCTTTATTTTTGAAAATGACTTGATTTGGCTTTAAATGATGCAAAAAGGGTGGAGACGTGGTAAAACAAATAAACAAAAAAACAAAATCAATCATCCATCCATCCAATAAGAACAGGATTCGACATGAGGTCAATTTTTAAGCGGAGTACACCTGGTTTGAATTCAGATTTTTTCTTCTAACGAAAATGAAAGTAAATTCTGGGGGTGGGGGCGGCACAGTCAAGTCCGACGCATATGCTCTCCTAACTGACAAAGTCCTCAGTCTGCAATAATCTCTCACAAAAGTACTCCTCTCTTCTTAACAGCAAGATTCAAATACGGTTTTCTGTTCCACTCGTTTCTGACAGCAAAATCCTACTACAGTTCTCTCTCTCCTGGTCTGAGAGGGAAGGCTCTTCAACACACAGTAACTGTGTACACCCGGGTTACTTACTCTGCATTGCCCGTGCAAAACTTCGACATTCACCAGCGCTTCAAGTATGTGTCAATCCTCCGACGATACTGTTTACATCCGGGTTACTCTGCACTGCTCGTGCGGAATGTCAACAGCATTTCAGCGACGAGAAAGTGGCGAGTTCAATTTCCGTGGTCACTCACCACACTCCTCCTCCTCGAACAGGCCAAATATGCCCGGACGCGCTTTGTTCGTGGGGGTTGGGAATCTGCTCGTCCACAGTTCCGCCCTTCAATTTCGCTACAACTTGTTGTTTTACGAAGGCGTACGAATCGGCCATTTCTATTATTTACCCATTGATTGGGCGGGAATTTTTAATTTTACTTATTGGCATTGACGGAAAATGAAATAAGCAGAATCGTCCTGGATTTGAACTCGGATCAACAAGTCTCTTAAATATCTCTATTAATAATGGAGATTCGCTTCGGGTTTTTGTCTGTAAAAAAAAAACTGCGTCACTGCTTACGTCACATTACCCAACACATAATCAAATGTCATAACATAGAATAAAAATACTCAAAATGTGAGCATGCAACGTTAGATAATACTCATTGTTTCAATAAATAGATGCCCGGTGTTATATATTTATATAGAGATTGTTTTATTCTAATATAATATTTAAAGTTAAACTGTTTCCATTTCAAATTGTCTTTCTTTCTTTCTTTTTTTTACTCCTTTAATAAATTTGACGATTTTACATACTTATGGTACACACTATATCACATTGAATTTTCAGCTCCCACCCCCTCAGGCAATATTTTTGAAAAATTATTTTTACATCGCCCGAAGGGTGTCTTTTTATTTTGCTAGTTACTTTAAAATACTTACAATAATGAGGCTTATTTTCCAGGCCTATGCGTAATGTAAAGTATCCTTTCATTTACATTGCTTACTGTTTCACTCTGTGTTTGGGTATAGTACCTGCTAGGATCTCATCTATGAGTCAAATCAATACATTTGAAAATTAGTATTGTATAGGAATATCTGAAACAATATAAAACTGTACATTTTCCACCATAATTTATTACAGTCAAATCTCGCTGAAAGCACTGGTCCCGCAAAGTCACAAAGTTAAACAGCAGTGCAACTGTTCAATACATAAGTGGGTAATCATTTAAACAACAGAAAGTACTGTAAGCAACCTGAGTCCTTTTGTTATCAAATGATTTGACATTTAATAGCTCGAAAAATATTGATAAGCAATAAAGAAAAACAACCAACCAAACAATCTACCACTGCATATCAATGTCATACCAAGGAAACTTCAAAAATAGGAACATGCAAATACGATTAAAAAATATGGAAAAAAAACAACAACTCATAAAGTTCGTGAGATATTTCTATAATTTAATTACAACAGATTATATCATTAGAAAGTTGAACGTGTTTATCTACGTTATTTCTGCGTATTTTTCGTGTGTAAAAGATTACAATCAATCGAACAGTTTCTTAGGAAATATTTTTAGATCACAGATATATCATAAGTTGTATGTTCATATCTCTTTTGAACATGACAGATGTAAAGGATTGAGGTGTGCGAGTTATGTTCAGAAAATCTAGGGACTGAAGCCGTATTTATCAAGAAAGAAATGAACAATGAGCCAAACGTCCATCTATATCTAAATTCTCCTCTTACCCTTCATCATAACTATTTCAGCGAGATTTCCATTGGCTGAAGCATATTTGAAGCTCCCCTTTTCATATGGTAAGAATCTACTTCCTTTCAATATCATATACGTCTAAATTTCAGTTTGGAGATTGATCTGATGAATATGGTGGGTTTTGCGTTATCCTGTGGTTAGTGAAAAAAACATACTAAAGTGTATCGCGACCTGTTTCATGCTTTATCAATGATATTGAGTACTTTACTCATATATATATATATATATATATATATATATATATATATATATATAATATATATATTATAACTCACGTTATAACATACCATTGCGTGAAAACTCTTCTTGTAATATACAGGTTGAACCAGCCACCATTTTAATATTTTAACATTTTAATATTTTTCATCGACTGAAGATTGCATACTACTTAAAATTAACATTTTTATTACAAATTTTGTGGCTTCTGTTTTTTCTGGGTCACCCTAATTTTCCGACCGTTTCTCAAGTTCAGCCGAGATAAATTCGAAAGACCATTTTTGGCGGTTTTTAGTAAAAAAAAAAAGAAAGAGAGAGAAAAAAGTGGTAACTTAAGTTTTTTAAAAATCTGGCTATTTATTTATCACTAGAATAATGATAAATTAAATAACAAAGTTTCTCATTCAAGTTACGTACATTAGAATCATTTTTATTTTATGTTTAAGGTAAGCATATGCATGAAACTGCAGTTACGGAATACTAACATCCTAATATTTAATCTCTGATTATATATACATATGTATGTATGCGTGTATATATTGGTATGGCAACCGATCAAGAAAGAAAACTCAAAGGAATTTCAAACTTTTTAAAGTCCGCTTAAAAATTGACATTGTGTCATATCCTGCACGTCTGGAGGATTGAACTGGCATTAAATAACCACTTATCTGCCAGTAAAACAAAGAAACCAACCAACCAACCATAATCCGATTATGAACGATTATTTGTAAATGCCAATTTTAATAATGCGAAAATTTACACAAACACCAATTTAACGAATTATTTTGCATTTTCATTGAATGATTATTTAGTTTATAAGCAATTATGAGTTATTTTAATAAATAATTTTAGTGCTGGCATTGGCAGCAAACCATTGTTGACAAATTTCCTAGATGAGAAGCAATGGCATATAATTCAATAGAATCGGCACTTTGCACTCAATTGGCTAAAAATGGTGTTTCATGATTGATTTTAAAGACAGAAGCTCGTTAGAGTAGGTAAAGGAATATCTTAAAAAATTATTCATTGTTTTATGAATTCCCATCTAATAATAATTGATTTTTTGCATTGTGCTGAGAGCTAAATTTTGATATACGAGCGAGCTTTAGATACGCTTATATAATTAAATTCACTAAACCCATTTAAGTTTCTAAATTTTATTACACAAAAAAAATATTACTAATGGAAATGTAAATATGAAAACATACGGCACCCTATCAAGTACTGCCAATCTGGGTAAAAGTAGACCTGGTAGCAATGACAATGAAGAGGTACTCATGAGCTGCATGTCTGTTTGACCGTGGTAAGAAAAAATTGACATAACATCAGTGCCGATAAATTTTGAACACACCGTGTTTTCGAACAATTAAGATTACTGCAATATTACAAATTGTTGGATACTTTGTCACTCTCATTCATACATTAATGAATTTGATATGTTGTTCATCCTGTGAGACCTTTTTGTGGTAGTTGGTTATTTTGTTTAATGGCATATAATCCCTTATGGGTTATTATTGGAAAAAATGTGGTGATTTTTAAGCTAATTGATAAATATTTTTGTTAGGTTTGTTTTATAAACTGGTAGAAATCATTTTCATTAACTTCATATGTATTAATGAATAGGTAGAATTAATGAACTTGTGACTGAGTCCCTGCCTCCACCTTTTCGCTCAAATATATTAAAAAAGAGCAATTTGAAGAATACTTTCGGGATAATCATATAGATGCCTGAGCCGATTGAACAGATGGGGCCTTGCCGACTTACTGTCTAGCCCAATAAGGACTAAAGTAGAATCGCTTCGTGCTTGTGTCTCCAACCGGTGAGCCACCACAATCCTGTCCTCACACATTATGTGTCGCCACAAACGACCAACAGGCGACACAATTGCAGAGGTGTTGCATAGCCTCTTTACCGGTACTAAATATCTATATATTGTATACTTTCTTACGTCTTACTCTGTCGTCTGTTCTTCTGGCCGTCTATCTTCTAAGGTCTCGTCTGGTCTTCTATTGAGGATTCCGGTCTGGTTTCTGTTGCTAGGTATTTCTTGTTATCAAAGCCTTGTGTCATTGTTAGCTTTTAGTAATAACCACAAGACTTCGATTTACGATGATGTTCGTAGAACCCCAGACCAGACAATCACGCAGTGAGACTCACATCTTGCTAGCTTTGCTTCTAACTTCTAACTCTAACTAACTGAGTTGCTTACTCCTTAAACCGGAAGGGGCTTCTATTGCCTTTCGTTCTCACGTTCCATCCCAGAACGCAAGGTGAGATCGAGGTCAAGCGCCGTCACTCACCCTCAAGGCCATCAGCTGCACTAATATGATTTCTACACTATTGTCATAATCATTAGGTATCTAATGATTATGTAACAGAGGTACAGTTGCTTTATTCTATTGTTTGTCTTGTGAGTTATACAACTGGCTTTCTTTAAGGATTTTAGTAATATCAATAACAGATTGAAGTGTTTTTTTTTAGTACTAATGATTTATATATGATTATATAGATTAAAGTAACTATACATATCTTATAAACATAATTTGTTTGCATATAGTGCAATGGTTTCAATTAACTATTATTAATAATCCTTACTAAACTATTATAGATTAATCATTGTTTTATGTTTATATTATTATTGACATTTCAGTCTCGGAAGACTATAATAAAGTTTTGGTGCCCCTGAAGTTACAGCGCTTCCTGTGACTGTGAAGTCCAATGTTTGAAAAACATTCTCGACCACATATGTCGCATTTGAAGGCTGTCCCTGAAGATGTTGATGTTCCAGTGCTTTGTTGCTGCTGCTTTCTTCTAGACCTCTTAGCTTCATGGTGTTGCGTCAGGGTGACTTCTGACATGAACCGTCCTCTATGTATTCCTATCTAAATCTAATCCTTTTAAAATATATATTAGACACCCTATCAAGTACTGTCAAACTGGGTAAAAGTAGACCTAGTAGTAATGACAATGAAGGTGTACTCCAGAACTCCATGTCGGTTTGACCGTGGTAAGGCAAAATTGATGATGTCACTGAAGAAGGAACAGGTCCACGCACGATAAGATTTAACTACTTAACGATTTTAGTAATCTTATTTAGAGATCAATCTTAATTACATATATTATCTGCAGAGCCAAACAATTTCAAAACAGTGGTTTTCAAGTCCTTTCTGATATTTCTTTTTACTTCACTCTTTAAGGAAATACTGGAGGACACACCCACTGTTTATTTTTCATGGAAACGAGTTTTTCCCAAGCCATTTTAAAAATATCAAACCTTACGACTCCTATATGGCGATTTTCTCCAAAACTCACTTACCTATCCTAGTACAGTGATACATTGAATTATGTGTCCTCCAACCTACGATTTTTCCGAGTTACTCGCTGCCATTTGGTCGATTTTTTGCTTTAGGATGAGAGCTAGAGTTTGCGATACGAGCGAGCTTTAGATACGCTTATGTAATTAAGTTAACTAAGCACATTTAAGTTTCTAAATTTATTACACAAAGAAAATATTACTAATGAAAAAGTAAATATTAAAACATATTATCGCAAATAATTCATTACATTCTAGTTTATGTTTTTATACAATACAGTGCTACATTTTAAAGGTAACAAAAAATAGGGTGTCTTTTAGGTGGGTGCTAGAAAGGTTTAATGGCATTTCAGTTTATATTAATGGGAAAAATTGATTTGATATACGAGGAAATTGAGTTAGGAGCGGAACGAATCAAACTCTTAAATCAAGGTACCACTGGACTTGAAATCATGATTTTTTTAATAACTTATTTTATTGTTTCTAAATAAGCGATCTTTTGTGTTGGTGCAATGGTTAACAAGCTAGTCTCTCAGATCTATTACAATTAAATAGTGGGTTCAATCCTCACTAGAACCCCCACACTTGCGAACTTGTGTCATATCCTACGCGTGGCAAACCTGATGGATGAGGGAAATTGAGCGTCCCATCATGTGTAATGGCTAGTAAGCTAATTTCGCAGATCAATTAATACTGACTAAAGACTCCAAACAGTGCGGGAATCTCCAGACTTGCTGCCTTGCGTCACATCCTACCCGTAGTGAACGTGTTGATTAAATACCACATATTGAAGCAGCTGCTTTCAATTCTTTTCTTAAATGTTCTTCTACTCCGCTCTTTAAGAAATAACACATGCTGGTTGGTTGGTTGTTTTTTTTATTGAATTTTACGGCATATCAACGCTTGGGTTAATTTATGCCTAAAACGTTTTGTTTTTTGTTTTTTGTTTTTTAAACACATTTTAACTCAATTTTTTCTATTTAAACATAGATTGAACCCTAAATACCATTCAGGTCAATGTGGACCTGGGAGTAATGGCAATGCTGGGTTATTCCACACTTACCAAAGCTCACAGATTTGAACCTCAATAAAGTATTCAGTTTTGTGTCATACCCAGGACACTTCGCCACCATCTTCTATTCTAAAACAATAAATGTGATGTTAGTTTGATTTTATGGCATGCCAAACGTTGGGTTATTTTATGCCAAATACGTTTTTGTTTTATTCCTTTTCGTTGGTTATTTATTTTTTTATATTATTTTAAACATCTTTTTAAATCTATTTAAACCATACATCGGATAATTTCAGGCACTACAAGTCCGGGTCAGAATGTACCTTGCAGTAATGGCAATTAAGGTATATTCCACACTCCCCAAATCTTCAGAATTGGAACTTCCCCACTAGATGCAGTTTAACGTCATACCAGAGCACTAATACCCAAAGCCATCGATTCTCCCACATATATGATAAAAAGGGAGGCGCGTGGTGTAATGGTTAGAGTAATAGAAAATGGACTCGTCGACACGAGTTCAAATCCTTGCCGAAACTGTTTGCATTTCACATGGCGCTAATACCCCTAGGAAAGGTATGAATCCAATTCATCTCCAGTTATAGGTGAATAGCAGAGTAGACATGGATCTTTAACCATGGCTAAGTAACCAGTTTAGGAGAAGGAAACTCTGAATTAAAACATGTTAACTCTGCTTAAGAAATTGACCTTGTGTCATACACTGCTCGTGCGGAGGGGTTGGTAAATATGTATATAATAAAAAGGGTAAGGGTTTTACTCTAAAAAGCAATATCATCGGAACAATTATATAAGTGTTTGGACTTGAGGTAACCAGTCGATTGAGCTCCAGAATTGGAATCAAATCATTAAATACAGTTTAACGTAATAGCTTGGACACTTAACGGCAACACAGGTGTACATAAACCATGTGTCGTTCCACAGTCACTTAATAGAACATAAAACCTTACGACTCCTATATCACTAGGTTTCCAAAATTCACAAGGCTTTCATAGTATTTAAAAATTACTATTTCCTTTATTAAATTATTTTACTGTTTTTAAATGAATGATTTTAGTGTTGGTATTGGCTGCAAATCATTGTTGACAAACACCACTTCCTAGTTGAGAAGTAATGTGATTCTTGGCATCTGTTTGAATCGAAACGGCACTTTGCTCTCAATTGGCTAAAGACGGTAAAGGCTTACGTGTAACTTTGCAGACAAGTCTGTCAACAAATCTTTCCATGATTTATCACCGCCATTAGGTGCGCCTATCATTAAGGGCATTTAATTCTATTCGTTTTCTCTTCGATCAAGCTTAGCTTTCATTACACCACCCTTGACTGGTAGATATTTTGACTCCCGCCCAACACCAACACCACTACACGAGAGGCTTTTAGACTGAGTGGTATGGCGACGGAGAATACTTATACATGGGCGGACGGACTGTCTTTCCAACGCCAATATTCAAACAAGTTTATGCATATGTATGTACATACGGGCAATGGAATAAGTGTCGTCAAGTTTTCCTTTTTTTTCTTTCATAATTCTTTTTTAAACAGACTTTGACAGGGATAAAATCTCATAAATAGTGACACGTAGATTGATAGATAGATACGAACATCATGAGATAGGTAGATAGATATATAGGTAGATGATGATAAATATATATATGAACAGAATTATATATCCCCGTTTAACTATCACCTTTATCTCTCTACCTCTTGCACTCTCTGTTTCTCTCTGATATATATATATATATATATATATATATATATATATATATATATATATATATGATTCTCAAACAAGTGATTTGAGAATCGTATAGGTGTGAAGCTGTCAGTAACCAAGTACTATTAACTTCCTGTCCACGCTACTGTAACTTAGATATACTTGCACAATACCCGGTAGTGAGCAGCGTTTACTTAGAAATATGGCACACACACAACACTATATATATATATATATATATATATATATATAAAAGTGTGTACAAAAAGTATATAGATTTTTTGTACTTTTTGACACACCTTGTATTCTGAAAACTTAATGAATGGAACTTTTTTTACACACCTTATATATATATATATATATATATATATATATATATATATATATATATATATACTCCGTTCAAATTGTTAACGGGATGACATTTTTTCAAGAGAATGTAGCGAAACTTTCACAGTATAATGGGAATAGATATATGCTTAGGCTTTATAAAAAAAGTCTAGTTGCTTAACAGGAAACAAATGGAGGCCATTTGTGATATTAACTCGATATAGAAATGTTCCAGGCTATAAACGGGTGTCATTATAATCGTGCAATTATGTGTCGCATTTGTGACTTGACCCCTTCTGAGAAAGATATTATAACAACGGAACTGTCTAAAGGCAAATGAAAATTGAAACCGTAAATAAACCAGGCCTGACCAATGGAGCACTTTTCAGCAGCATCGAAGAAGCAACAGTGTCCTGATGTACCTCCTGTTGTCTTTTGAAAAGGGTTTGAACATCTGTGAGATCAGTAACAAAACCTCAATTGACAAAGTTAAACACATAAATGCGCTTGAAATGGGTAGAGAAGAATATGAAGGTCGATTTCTTGAAAGTTCTATACATATATGAAACTTGTGCAACACTTGATGGCCCTGATGATTGGAGTAACGGCTGGGTTGTAAATGGACGAGATCGTCATCAAAGCCTGAGGCGCCAACAAGGATGGAGGAGCAGGAGGAGGTATTACGATTTGCACTGGTATTTTTGGAGGTATAATGGTTGGTCTCTGAAGAGTGCCTGACAATACAAAAGATAACCGCAGATGCTTATATATCCCTCCTCAAAGAATACCTCTAATCTTGACTACAAAAGCAAAAATCCTCTTCAGCAGAGCGATCATATTTATAGACAATGCTCTTTCGCATTCAGCACATAAAACTACGACAGAACTTCAAAAATCAGCCTTCTATGGACTTCGGAAGATGAATTGGCTGACCAATTATCCGGACTTAAACTCAACTGAAAACTTGTGGAGTGTTGTGGCACGACATTTTTATGAGAATGTACGGCAATTTAGAAATAAGGATGAATTGCAGGAAAGAGTAAACATATCACGTGAAATTACATCACAGGAAATCCTGAAATTGACATGTTCGATAGACCGGGACATTTTCCACTTCATTTTGAAAGATGGATTACATATCTCATATTACCCAACTTCACTATCATTTTTGAACTGTTTAATTTTCTATTTCGATTCAATTTCATTTTAATTACTGTATGTTTTCCTACAACTCTGTAAATGAAGCAATTAAGGTGTCATTTTCTTTTTACAGGTTTTTTTTTTACAGCTTGCTATTAATTTGATTCACTAATGATTTAAATAAGTTAGGTAAATGACCGCAACTTCTGTTCCTTTATATAGAACCTTACAGTTATTACGGAGAAAGGTGTTTATACATGTTTTCATCATTCTCTGATAATTTCGTTAAATTCCAACTAGGAGTTTTTGGATTTGACCGGAAAGTGTCACCTCGTTAATAATTAGAAACGCAATGTATTAGAAAGAGCTTAAATAATTGCAATATACCATAGGAAGATCGATATTATAAAGGTTTTAAGAAACATGCCCATGACTTTCAGTTTGTATCAACAAAAATTATTTTACTCTATTCGAATAAACTGAAAAGGTGCAGAAGGAAGTAAGGATTGAGCATTGCGATTTGTGTAGAAATACCTGATATTATCTTTTGAATATAGAAACTAAATATATTGTTGAAAAATGTTTTTTCTTATACAACTTGTGCCCGAAAATAACATAACTGATGATATTTATAAAGATAGAATAGATGGATAGATATATCATTTATATATCTATCAGTCTGTCTTTCTTTCTGTGACACGACAAGGGTTTCTTCTGGTGTTTACTATTTATTAATCAAAGAAAATGTGGATTATCTTTTTGAAAGTCAGAAGAAATAATTTTGTTTAAGGTGAAAATCATTACAACCAAAATATTGTATAAATGTTAATTCTTTTAACTGAGTTTGCAAATTGAATCAAAGGTCACTGCAACTAATTAATTGATTAGTTTATTAAAACTGTCAAATGTTCCAGGTGAGGTTTTTGTCTGGGCCGAAGTATTAATTGTAATGGCATGTCAACCTACATGTGGTTATTCCATACACTAAAGTTAAGAAATTGCATTTAGTTCCTATTTACATATATTTGTAATTCTTTTTTGAGAGATGTTTTAATCAGGTAAACTTGACCAAAGAAAGTCTTTATGTATATCTATGCGTACCCAATAACAGTAAGGCCATACTTCAAAATTAGAGCATTAAGTGTTAAAACTTGAAGCATCTGTGTGTAATGGTTATCGACATAGGAAATAGCTATGGCGACCTAAGTTCTAATCGTTGAAGAGACTGTTTACATTTCACATTGCACTAATATGATTGGTAAAAGTATGAATCTAACTATTTTCCCTCTGGTGAATAACAGTTCAGACTGGGCTCATAAACTTTGTATGGCAACTGATCTAGGAAAAAAATATATAAATTCACTCTTGTTAAATTCCGCTTAAAAATTTATCTTATTTTGCACCATAACACTATGTTCTCCTTGTGGAAATTCAGTTGTTGGCAGTTCTATGATGACAGTGAGTCTGGAATTTGTGCCATTTGGAGTTTTTAGTAATACCACAACGCCGCTTCTTTTTAATCATGAGTATTTTATTTCCCCCAAATTAAACTGCCGAGAGCAAGTAATCTTATTCCGTTAACGCATTCTCCCTGACTCAAGGAACACTCTGGCCTCTCACTCCTCCTTTCTACCCTTCGCCACGTACCATTCGATCGTCCAATCAAACCACGCCATGTGACCATGCCAAATCATCATTTAAACTTTTCTGTTCTAATCCACACATCAGGGCATTCACACAGCTCCACGTTACGCCCTCATACTGCTCATATGGGGTTCTCATTTAATGCCACCCGGGTCAAATGCAGCAAAAGATTAGTTTCCAAATCCGCAGAATCTCATCCTCAGATGCAGTTTAGTATCATACCAATTTTCATGTTTCCAATCTTGGTGTTATGTTTAGAAGGGTAGTATCGCTGATTCATTATTACCGAATACCTAGTTCGATCCTCGGTGCAAGCCTTTGGTAAATACCTACCTTTGGTAAATACCTACACAAAATACACATTTCTGGATTGGTATTACGCCTTCGCAGGGGATACAGTCAGTGATAGGGTGGCACAGCGTTAGGGCCGCACATATGAAATGTAGTAGAATCTAAAAAATTTCAAAACTTTATATCAAGTGTTTGTTTTTTGTTTTTTATTTTCCTAAAGCAAATTTTGTGATATGATTAATATAAAAATTTACACATTATCTAATTCTCTAAACACGATGACGTAGATTTTACAAAAATCTGAAAATGTCACTTTTAGCAAAAGCCGACTAAATGATATTAAAGGCCACCGCCCCTTTGCGCATGCGTCTTCCCTACCACCCTTTGCTAGACTGTATCTTTTCATGTTTTCGCTCTTTACATGTGTACACACGAGTGCTTCGACCTTCAAACACTTAATGTTCTAAATTTGAAAGATTGCTTTACTGTCAATCGGTACGTATAAATATGCATTAAGAGTTTCTTTCATTTCTTCTCTGTTCTCTTTCTTTCTCTGAATGGCATTCTTTTTCTAGACTCTCCTTACTCTCCGTTCCTTTCTATCTTAATACCGTATTCTCTTATCAATTGTATTTGATTTCTTTTCGATACATATATTATTAAGTTAAATCCTTTCAATCTCATTTAATTTCTCTGTCCCACCCACTCCTTTTTCTCTCCCCTCTCTCTTTCTTTCTTTCTCTCTCTCTCTCTCTCTCTCTCTCTCTCTCTCTCTCTCTCTCTCTCTCTCTATCTATCTA
Source organism: Doryteuthis pealeii (assembly GCA_023376005.1). Lineage (NCBI taxonomy): Eukaryota > Metazoa > Mollusca > Cephalopoda > Myopsida > Loliginidae > Doryteuthis > Doryteuthis pealeii. The sequence continues at coordinate 95,664,343 of CM042137.1, read as the reverse complement.
TCTATCTATCTCTATCTATATATCTCTATCTATCTCTATTTATCTCAACACACCTACTGATTTTGTATAAGAGATCTTATGTTTTATCTATAGTAACAGACTATAGTAGCAGACTGTTCATGTCTGAAGTCACCCTGGCACAATCCATGAAGCCAAGAGTTTCAGAAAAAAGCGGCGGCAACAAAACACCAGCACATAAACATCTTCGGGGACAGCCTTCACATGCGACATCTGTGGTAGAGAATATTTTCGAACATTGGACTACACAGTTACAGAAGGCGCTGTAACTTCAGGGGCACAAGAAATATATAGTCTCCTGAGACTGCAATGCCGATAAGATAAAGTTTTATCTATGGTGATAATTATAAATCGATTGTCTGCTCACTGTTAATGAGACGACCATGCCATTTGATGTAGAGATACACAATTTAGTAAGCATATTTATCGGGCCCAGGGCCAGGTTTTAATGTTAGAAATATCTGTTTGCCATGAATAAATATGGGACTCTCAGTAGGGTGTTTTTAATTAAAAAAAACTGTAAAAAAAAAACAATTAGTACAAGGACGCCATGTTGCTGCAACACGTGACGAACCGTGTAGAATTTACACTTATTTCTTATTAATGCATTTTGTCACCCATATCAATTTCTCTTTACATTTTCTTTAATATACATACCACATTGTTCCCTGTTTCTCTTTTCTTGTAATCTCTCTCTATCTCCCACTTTCTCTTTCTCTTTTCTCTCTCTCTCTCTCTCTCTCTCTCTCTCTCTCTCTCTCTCTCCTCTCTCTCTCTCCTCTATCTCCTTCGTCTGTCTATCTAAGTCTTTCTCTCTTTGACTGATATGTGTGCTTCACTTTCTTCAAGACGCCTCAGCTAATTAGAATGTTTGGAGGTTCTCTATTAATGAGGCGATGAAACAATTTGATAAAGTGATAACTATCTAGTAAGCCAATGCATCGCGCCTCAGGGAAGGTTTTAATGTTAACAATGTGATTGTATCATGTGGAAACTGAAGAGTCTCACCACAGAGGTGTTTATAACAATAAAACACTGATCAACAGCATGACATGTTGCCGCAAGAAATAGCTCAACATAAAGGATTTAAATATCCAATTTTCAAATAAATGAATTACCAAATAATTATATACACATAAACGTTTCAAACTAACGAATTAGGTCGTTCTTAAAACTAGATATATAAACAATAACAGTATAACCCATAAGTATACATCTACCTATTAATTTCTTGTTCAAATTCTGGAACTCTGAGGAATGTGGAATACTCCTTCATTGCAATTACTCCTGGGTCCACTCTGACCTGGAGTGGCAGTATTTGTTAGAGGCCCGTCGATGGGTTAAATAGATTAAAAAATGAGTTCTATATAAATACATCTTTTAAGCAAAATTGATTACCAACAGTTGTCTCGAACTCTAACAACTTATTTAGTAACAAGTTATTTACCAGCAAACTAATCACATACAAATCATATATACAAAAAAGGCCCGTGGTCTAATGGTTAGAGTCGTCGGAAATGGACTCGTCGACCCGAGTTCAATTCCTGGACGAAGCTGTTTAGATTTCACATGGCGCTAATACCCCTAGGAAAGGTATGAATCCAATTCATCCTCCAGCTATGGGTGAATAGCAGGGCAGGCTGGGCTCTTGAACCATGGCTATGTAACCAGTCTAGGAGAAAGAAAACTCTGAATTCAAACCTGTTGAACTCCGCTTAAGAAATTGACCTTGTGTCACGTCCTGCTCGTGTGGAGGGGTTGGTATATATATATATATATATATATATATATATATATATATATATATATATAATATATACAAAAAATGATTTTTGCATTAAATAACCCAGAAGGTTGATAAGCCGTTAAACCAAACCCATCCGATTTATTTTTAAAAGTTAATTTTCTTCTAAAACCAAAGTTATTAGGAATTTAAAGTTTTTCATCATAATCAAGGTATACTGACAGCGCGGTATCTCCTTGACTCTCTCTCTCTTCTCTCTCTCTCTCTCTCTCTCTCTCTCTCTCTCTCTCGCTCTCCTCTCTCTCTCTCTCTCTGTAGTATTACTTCGTCCGTCTCCTATCGATTTTCACTCTCCTTCTCTTACACAAACCATTCAGGTGAGAAGCAAGTACGAACATTCGTGATCTTCTCTTGCAGAAACAATCACATTGACACACCAGTGTAGGCCGACAAGCAAAAACCTACATGAATCAGCTATGTGCTGATTCTGGATGCCACGCGGAAGATATGCCAGCGACAATGACCGATACGGACGCTTGGGATGAAAAAGTCATGGGAATCCGTGCTGACAGTGCGACCCGATGATCGCCAATCTCTCTTCATCATTCGCTTATTTCCTTGCATGTTGTTTTTTTTTTTGTTTTGTTTTTTTTTGTCTTGTGTTTTTTTTATTTATATATTTCTTCTTATCTCTCTAATGTGGTTTCTCTCTTTTTCTAACAATGTTATACCTTTCCTCCCGCTCACTTTGTCTTTCTCTAACTTCCTCTGTCACTCTTTCTATCTATCTATCGCCCTGCCTATCTATATATCAATCTATTCATCATGTATTCCTCCTTCTCTCTTCTTTAATGTATTTTTGTCTTTTTTAAATTTTATTTTGTTTTTAAGATGTTACTTTGATTTTTCTTCAGTACTTTCCCTCACACACACACACAACACACACACACACACACACACTCTCTCTCTCTCTCCTCTCAACACTCATCCACTTATCCTCGGCTCTTCTCCTCTCTCCTCTCTCTCTCTAAGTTTCTCTCTTTCTCTGTCTCTGTCTTCTGTCTGTCTGTCTGTCTGTCTCTCTCTCTCTCTCTGTCTCTGTTCTCTGGGTCCTCTGTCCTGCTCTCTCGTCTCTTATTGCAGTTTCCCTTCTATTGGTCTTTAATTCATTTCTGTTCTCTGGTTTTTTTATTTTCGGTTCTTCAATATGTTTTCTTCCTATTTTCTTCTTTGTCAATACTCGTTCTCTGTGTCTCTGTTCAATGATCGTGTTGCTGTCCAGTCCTGCCCCCCCTGCTCCTCTCTCTATCTCCTCATCCCGTGCTCTCGTCTCTCTCCCTCTATTCATTTCCGCTTTCTATGGTCCTTTATTCATGTTCTTGTCTCGGTTTTCTGTATTTCGATTTTGCCCCTCCTCCAATGTTTCTTTTCTCCGCCTTTCTCTTCTTCTTCTTTGCTTTTCCTTCTCCCTAGTTTCGTGAATTTTTCACACTTTTTTCAGAATAAACCCCGGCACTGCGACCTACCGCTCTCGTAGACCGCCCGCCCCGTCTCGTACTCTCTCTGTCTCTCTCCTCTCTCCTCTCCGTCTGCTCTCTTCTCTTTCTCAATCCGACCTTTATAATTCATTTCTCGCTCTCTCTTTTCTATGAGTCTTTAATTTTCTGTCATTTTGTCTCTGGTTTTCTTTATTTTCGTTTTCCCAACGTGCTTCCCCAAATAGTTTCTTCCTCGCTTCTTCTTCTTAATTTTTTATCTTTTTATCAATAACTCTCCACTGATCTCCGTCTCTCACAGTGGTGTCTCTCTGCTCGTCTTGAATAATGTCTGTTTTCTGTCGCTGGCCACCCCCTGCCCCTCCTCTCTTCTCTTCGTCGGTTCTCGCGCCTACTCCTTTATACGTCCTCCCTCTCCTCACTCCGGTGGCTCCTTCGCACGGCCTGCCTCTGGACTCTCCTCGCCCCGTCTGGGCATCAAGCGTGCATTCCTTCTTCGATCGGCCTTTTCTCCACTGCTCCAGTCTCTCCGCTTCCTCCTCTCTGTCTCATCATCCCGGATTAGTCCGGCTCTCTCTTCGCCTCCTCCTCTCTCTATCATCCTCTCTTTCGTATACTCTCTCTCTCTCTCGTCACCCTCGCTCCGTCTCTGCTACGTCTAGCTCCTCTCTCGTTATTTTTTTCTGCAGGTTCCCCACCGATTATGATTTTCATTTCATCTCCTGTGTTCCCATCTTTTTGTCAAATTTCTATATTTTCATTTCCCTCTTTCGTTTTCATATTGATTTCATCTTTTCCCTGTTCTCGTGATCTTGACATTTCTAATTATGGTCTTTGTACTTTAATATATATGTAAAACGATTAAATTTGTTTAAAAATTCATGGTTCTTGTTCTGTCTCCTGTCTCTGTCTCTGGTTTTTTCTTTATTTCGTTTTCAAACCACCAAAATGTTTTCCTTTGTTATTCTCTTTCTTTTTTTCTATTCTGTTCCTCTTCTTCTTGCTATTTATTTATCCTTTTTATTTCCAGTGCTTTTCTGTACGTTCTTGTTTTTCAAATAGACCAGCGCCGGTATCCCTCCGATCCTCACTGTGTGTTCCGCTGCGGGTCTCTGCTTTTCGGTGGCAGTCCTTCGGAGCGTCGTCTCTCGTCGGCCCGGTCGCTCTCTGTCCTCTCACTCGGCCTGCTGAGTGCTCGTCCTCCCTCTCTTCTCTCTCCCTCGTGTCGTGCTCTGTCTCCGGTGTGTCTCTTCTCTCTCCCTCTCTTATTCATTTCCCTTGTCTATAGTCTTTTAAAAATTCATGTTTCGTGTGCTCTTCTGGTTTCTTTTATTTTTCGTTTTTCACAATATGTTTTGTCCATGCAAAAATATAGATATATACTTTTCTTGCCATTATCTTTTCATACTTACTGACTGCTAGACTCTAACCCCTCCTCGTCTTCTCACTCTGTACTTTAATTCTATGTCATCACTCGAGCTGTATTTTATTCTAACTCATTTTTTCCCATTCCTTCTTCGTTATTTTTTACTAGCGTAAATAAAGTAAAATACATTTTCTTTCTCCTCGATTCTCTCTCTTAAAAAACCTCATCATTCTCATATCAATTCTTGCGATCCTCCTTTTGAGAGAGAGCCGTCTAATTTGGTTAAAATTCCATGTTGTATTGATAGTATTTAGTATTAGTATAGACCTTTCTTACTATAATAAAATTTTTTTCTTTTTTTTATTATTTAAGGAATAATTAAAATGGTAATCACCAATTCTCCTTCTTTCATTCAGCACTCATTCAAATGTACACATGGTAACTACTGTGTCTACGTCGACGGCATCTGTTTCTCTATCTCTCAAAATTTAAATTAAAATTTTCTAATCAGGCACTTTACTTTGAAGCCCCACGGTGAATATGTAATAGCCTGAAGTGTCCTGTCGACTTTGTCTCCTCCTTTCCTCATCCTTTCCCTTTTCCTTTTTTCCTTTCTTTCTTAATTACGTCATTATCTCTTTCTCCGCCCCTCCATCTCCCTCTCTCTCTCCCTCTCTCACAGGCACAACGCACACACACACAACACTTCTTCTCTCTCTCAGTCGTCTCCGTCCTCTCTCTCCTCCGCCCCTTCTCCCCTTCCTTCCTCACCCGCCGTACCGCACTCGGCTCACGCTTCTCGTCTCCTCTCTCTCTCTCTTCTCTCCGTCTTCTGGGTAAGTAATACATGCGCACACACATACATAAACTTTTCCCTCTCATGTTCAGTCTCTAAGCCTTTCACACAAGACGACACATACATTTGTCTCCTTCCTAGCACAATGCATGTGCAACACATTAGTACACACAAACAGAACCCTCTTCATCGTTTTCAATTATTTTATTCTTCCTGCCCCACAACAGCAACTTCTTTCCCTTCTTCTTCTTTTTTCTTCTCCTTCTTCTCTTCTTCTTCTTTTCTTCGCGTCTTTGCTGTCTTTCTTCTTTTCTTCTTTTTCTCTTCGTTTTGTTCTGCCCTTACTTTTCCTCTTTTTCCTTTCTACTTATTCCTTCTTTACCTTCTTCTTTTCTTTTTCTTCCTTTATTTTTCTCTTCTTTTTTCTTCTTTCTCTCTTCTTTCTTCTTCTTTTTTTCTACTTTTTTCTCTTCTTTCGATCTTGCTTCTTCTTCTTCTTACCTCTTCTTCTCTTCTTCTCTTCTTCTTTTCCTTCTTTCTCAATTTCTCTCAAAAATCCAATCTTATTCTACTGGCACAATGACAAACTTCGCAGACACATACACCTAATTTCCGTTCCCCTTTCTTTCATTCTCGTCCCCTTAGAACGGCCCCCCATGAATCTTTTCATGCTCTGTCCTCTGTCCCTGTCTTCTTCTTTCTCTCCTCTCGTCGCTCTAGTCCCATCATTCTCTTCTCTCTCCATCTCTCTCTTCGTCGCGCGCCCATGGCAGCGCTACTGGTGAGATGTTCGTTCCAAAGGTCGTCACGCTGCGCCTCTCTCTTCCTCCTCTCCTCTCTCTCCCCCTCTGCTCTCCAAACAAACACACACACATTACCGTCTTGTCCCCTCCGTGCACAATACATTTGTACCCACAGAGCCCAACAGACAGTAAAAACAACATCGACCGGCGAGATTGAATGGGTGGCTTCATTACGCTCAGTCTCTCTCGTCTCTCATCTCCTTCTCGACCCTCTCTCCGTCCGCCCCCCTCTCCTCCTCTCTGGCCTCATTCAGTCGTTCCAGTCTTCCCTGTCTGTCTCATTCGAATCTTCCGTGCTCTCGGCCTGATCGCTGGCGCATTCGTCCTCCTCTTCGCTCACTCCTCTCATCTCTCTCGCTAAACACACAATATATTGAAGCACTTGAACCGCCTCATTGTAATACGAGGTGTCTTCAATGACTATCAAGACTGAAGTTAAATTTATAAAAATATAACTGAACAATAAATGAAAGGTTAATTATTGTCAAAGATTCTGGTATTCGACACATTTTTCAAGCGAGTTTTTCATTGGTCAAGGCAACTTTCACACACCTCTTATGATGTTATGAGAAGATGTGCTGTCGTATTTCTTAAAAATTTCCTCCATTTCAATTACAAACTTTGAGATGAATTTTCAGCTTAGGAAACAAGAAGAAATTGTCACTAGGAACTAAGTCCAGATACATGAAGGGTGCAACAGCGTTTCACCAAAACCTACTGACAAAAAGGTATCGAGACTGCTAAATGAAAAATAATCGAAAATTGGTCCTGACTCATTCATTCGCCTAGATTGTTAAGAATACATCAATATATCATCCCTTTAGTATATAAGATGCTTTAGGTAGGTATTTAACCAAACCGTTCGCCACAGGTTGGATGTGACACAAGATCTCAATTATGGGGCATCCAGCGAGAAACGAACTCGCTATTAAGTACTAATGGATCTGCGCAACTAGCTTACTCCAGATTGCACAACAGTGGGACACCCATTATTTACCCAACCCGTTTGCCATGGGAAAAATGTTACACAATGTCGCAATTATGGGGCATCCAGTTTGGATCAAACCCGCTATTCAGTAGTAATGTATCTGCAACTAGCTTGCTAACCATTACACCATGATGGGACACTTGAGGTCTAGGTTCAGATTTTCATTTCGATTTTAGAATTTAAAAATTAATTGAGTTTCACTTCTTTTTTTTTTAATCATACTTCGTATTTTATTATATCCATTCACAAATTATTTTTCCTATTGGAATTTCATTCCAAGATTTTGTTTCACATATATCATTCATTCAAATCTACTTGAATCCCACGAACTTTAGGTTATTCATTATACATCATTATTCCATATAGTCGATGCTTATCATCGAGTGAAACCACCGGGTCTTGGATCTCCGTTGCCTGAGTGTCTGGTTGTAGGTACAATTTATAAAAAAACAGGTCTAACTCGAAAATCTTATATCACCAGTTTATTAAAAACCAGGTCTAAATTCTTGTTCATTACATTTATTTACAAAAATCGTTGCTAGCGGAGGCGCATAGTAGAATAGTTTGTCGCGGAAATGGACACGGCGAGCAAGTCAAAATCCTGGACAATGCTCGTTTCTGTATTTCACAGAGATACACTTGCGGAAAAGGTACACATCCAACTATTCTCCATTCCTTCTATAGGTAAATAGTAGGACAGACACAGGCTTTAAACTTGGTTAAACAACCAGTCTAAGAGAAGAAAAACTCCGATTTTTATGTAAACCGTTCGCAACGGGTAGGGTGTGACACAAGGTCACAAGTATCAAGCTTGTTCTTCCCTTTATTTTAATTAATACTTTCTTCAATGTGTTTTAGTTGTCTTTCTTTATATGCCAACTCACTTGAGTTATCTGTCAACGACCAGTTAAACTCCGTTTAAGACATTAACCTTGTGTCAAATTCGAGTCGTGTGGAGTAGTTGGTAAATAGGTAATCATAGCGGCAAAACCTTTGATCCAATTAGTGATGACTGAACTCACGACTCACTAGTAACCAATCTGTCACATGAGCTTGTTAAACATTACATTACAATGAATCTATGCATTACTCAAAGTAAAACATTCGATTTCCCGCACATGATATCTTTGTCCGGAGATTTTTCACCTTTTTTCAGGTGTCTGTAGCGTCAAGTAAAAAAATCCAGGTAAACCACTGTTCTTTCTTTGATTCTAACTTGAACTTTATCCAATGTAAATATTTAGTGTTTTCCTTTTCTTTTCTTTTTTTTATTAATGCCAAATTACTTGAACCATCAACAAGAAACGGCCCAGATTCAGAAATAACCGAAGATATGCACTCGGTAAGATTCGAATCCAAATTTTTCCTGTCCAGAATAAACGTGGTTAGATACTCACGCTAATCTACCCTAGTTATTTACAAAGAGATTGGTGCAGTATTTATACTGGAATCATATTTAGATGTAGAGATTTACCCAAAAGTTACGGGCGGAAATGAACACTGCCTATTGTGTGATTGTTATGATAAATATTGGAATTAAAGCCACCATCTTGCAGTATTAAGGTATTGTTATTGGGTGAAGATTAAGAGTTTATCTGTAGCCATCCTTGAGACGACTAGAAGACACTAAAATTCACAGAAAGTTTTAAAACTAAATATTTTCTCTATTCATGAAATCTGAAGAAAGCAATTACCAATTAAGATGGAAGAATGTAGATATTTACTTAACCTGTTTGCCCTGAGTAGGAAGGACTGAAATCGCTATTTAGTAGAAATAGATCGGTGAGAAAAGCTTGTTAACCATTACACCATGACGGGACGCCCTTGAGATAGGAGAAAGTATGTATTCAAAACTTCTGATTGGCAATGCTTCAGAAACAAATAAAAATAAAAGACTCCTAAACTTGTGATTGTTTTACACACAAAAAAAACAGACAGACACACATACACATACACATACACACACATACACATACACACACACAAACACACACACACACACACACACACACACACACAAAACACACACACACATATATACTATATATGTGTGATGTGCTGTGTCTGTGTGTCTGTCTGTGCGTCTGCTGTTGAGTGTGGTGGTGTGTGTCTGATAAAACAATTCACAACGCTATGTATTTATCTATCTATCTCTCCGCTATCAATTTCTTTGGTTCTATTCATATATATAAATATTATATATATATATATATATATATATATCTATATATATAAATATAGAACAATAAATTGACACACAACACACACACACACCACACACACACTATATATATTTATATTAATTATATTAATATATATATATATATATATATAGCCAAAGAGTTAAAAGCCCGAGTTTGTTATTGTTCACTTAGCCACCCCCTTGCCTCAATGTTAGAGACGTCTCAGTATCTTGACAGGTTAATTCGCAGGAATTTCTCAGTGCTGTATCGTGGCCCAAAACAGTATAGTTTCTGACTATCCTTCTGAAGTCTGTTTCAATTCTGTCGGAGGGAAATCGGTAGGTATTATATTCGCTGATGAGACTTAATAAAGTTGAAACAGTCTGGTACGATATTCTACACACCGAGTAATTCTTGGAAATTCACTTGTTATTATTATCTTCTATAATTATCGAATTTTATGCGATATGCGCATTGTTAATTGCCTCAAGCAAAAATATAAATATAAATATATATTATAATATATATATATATATATATATATATAATATATATAAGAGAGAGTCCCTGAAAGAGAAATTGGCATCTATGATGTGTTGACACAACGGAACTATAAATTACAATATGTTTTATTTTCATATTTAACATCTAAATATTGTATCGTTTCCATTTTAAAGTTCTACTTGAACAAATAATTTCTAAAAAAATATCTGATTGTCAATTTTTTCTCTCCATGAATCACTATCTCTTCCTTGAACTGCTAATTTAACTCGAAATTGGCATCACCAAATCAAAGAACTAAATTATTTTTCCAAGAAACTGTGTCCAATAAGTCGCGTACAGTACTTTGCTAGATATCAATTCCATAAGAATATTCATTCTTTTTTATTGGATGCCATAATGTGGTGCTCACATCACTACCGAGACTACTGATTGGATTATTTTTGCTAAACATATTTCCAAATGATATTACCTAGAATTCGTAAATTGAGTCTCAGATAGTGAACAGAGTAACACCGGCTCAATGGAGGTTTTTTTTTATTATAATAATTTCCGAAAAAGATATTGCACCAGTCAGGTTAAAAAAAATAAAATAAAAGCATAATTCCGGGAATCAGAGAAATATTGTTGATTATTTTGACAGCAGGTGCCGGTGTAGCTCAGTCGGTAGAGTATCCGCCTTGGAATCGCAAGGTCTGCGTTCAGTACCGGCCCGCTAACTCAGCGTATGCGTAGCTCAGTTTGGGTAATCTGATTCGTGCCGTAAAGTGGGAAGCTGACGGTAGGTGTAGCACTACACGTCAGCAAAAAATCTCCTTGGTCTACCGGCTGATACCGACAATTGGCCACTCCGCCAATTTTACTTCTTTTATTTCGACATCCTCGAATAAAACAGGCACCAGATTATATATAGATGTATATATGCAATTATGATTAGAATTTAATTCTAAAATCAATTAAATACAGTGTTCTATTCACAAAAATACCGAGCATTTGTAAAATGTTAAAAAACTCGCTAGCTAATCAAGTATCAAGACGTCGATAGGCCACGTGCGACTTAATGTGATGAGATTTTATTCTGTTTTTATTCTTTTTTTTTTCTGGACATGTAATATCATGTGACAATTGTTCTGTGGTCGAGCTCTCAATAGTTGTCGAAGACAGTTTGAGGAGATACAGAGTTTGTCAGATTTTTCCAGGGACAAAAGAGCATACTCGTTGTTAGAAATATATCCATTCACGTTTTATTTTTAATTTTATCTTCCTTAAACCGGAATATTAAAATACTATAATATTAAAATCTGGTTTAATTGGTCTCCTTTAAAAATCGTGTCCACCGCACTAAATAACGTGACATTGACGCTTAATCCGCAACTCAGTTGAGTTAACTCTTAACCCACGTAGTACGAAACTGTCACATTTCAAAGTTGTTTAATTCTCACTATACTGCCGGAAGGTTTGTGCATTTGGTCTCTTGACCTCTTCTTATCGGACATAGCCGACATGGCAGGGTGCGGCGATCGTTGTTGTTGGATGAGCCCACTATCTTACAAAAGGCGAATTTAGGCCTACATTCTTATCATCATCATCATCATCATCATCATCATCATCACATCATCATCAGCAGCAGCAGCAGCAGCAGCAGCAGCAGCAAGGAATGCTGACACGGATTTCATGACACTCTCTTTCCACACACACACACACACACACACCACACATACACATACACGCGCACACCACACCACACACACCACATATATATTTATATGTATGAATTTACCTCCTTTTTTTTTAAACAAATGATGGTAATAGTTTGCTGACAGTGTCGATGTGGAATTTCAAATTCCAGCCATCCGATCACTAGCGTTCGTTTGTATCTCCTATTCTAACGGTTATTCATTCCGTATTTCATTCATATGTTGCTCTTGATGAAACCGCTCTTTAAAACAGTCGAAACAGATTCTGTCAGCAAACTATTAAATTCATTTGTTTTTTTTTTAATGGTAAATTCATACTGTCGGATAACTTCCATTTTACTTCATATATATATATATATTATATATATATATATATATATGAGATTTATCCAAAAACTTGGTAGTAGAGGATGATTCTATATGTGATTTCTAAGATCCACTGTACTATATTGATGATCCAGTATGTATAGAATACAGTGAATCATTAAATCACTAAAGTGAGCTCAATGTACATAACCTTTAGATTTATACAGAGGCTAATATTTATCAAATAAAGGAAGGAAGAACTCAATACAGTAACCCATAATAAAATTTATTTTGACGCAAATTGGGCCCCATATAAATCTAATTGATTTAAACCCGGCTCCCCAAAATTTTCGTCTATCAGATGGGTCTCAATTCACTTAATGGACAAGCATATCACAAAAAACCAGAGCAGAAATATATAAATTCAAAACAAAAAACAAAAATAATTAAAAAAAAAATTATATATATTTTTAACATTGTATATTGTAACCATAAAAAGGAAGTGATAAAAAAAAAGAGATACATCTCAAGTTGATTTCTAGGTGTCCAGACAGACAAAAAGGTGACATGACAAGAAAAAAGAGTAGTATATAAAAATATAAATAGACAAGTAAAATAAAAGATTTTAAATTTAAACATTAGAGTATAATGATGTATAAAGAAAATACTAGTTAAGTATCAACCGATCTGCACGAGTGTGATGTAACACAAAGTATATTTATTTAGTGGGGTTTAACGGGTTTGAATTCAAAGTTATCTTCTTCCAGACTGGTTGCCAAACCTAGCTTAAATAATTTAGTCTACTCTCTACTTAACCAAAACAGGATCGAAAATAGTTGAATGCATACTTTTCCCAATGTTTTTAGCGATATGTGAAATGCAAACAGCCGTGTCCAAATTCAGAAGCCGAGTCCGCGAGTCTATTTCGTTCGATGAGAACCATGACACAACGCGCCTCAGTACATTTTAAGTACAAGTAAGTAAAGGAAGCGATAGATCCGAAAGAAAATTTGTGGAAATTTAAGATAATCAATCTTTGTCGAACATTGAACTCAGCACGTCGATTCCATTTTTCACAAAGCTACTCGAAAAGCAACGTGCGATTCCGAAAGTAATTATTGATTCAAATAATCTTTTTTAAAAAAGCTTATTCTAAAAATAAATTCGTAGGAAGATAATTCAATCACGAAAGAACGAATATATATAATTATATATGTGTGCGTGTGTTGTGTGAGTGTTTGTTTATATTATATATATATATATATATATATATATATATATATATTATATATATATATATATTCAAAGGAGAAAGCAATTCAAGTATTCAGAGTGCAAACAACGACTATTGGAGACATTTCTTTAAGCAGATGTGATTTAACATTTCTTATTTAAATGTAAATAAGATACTTTTTTACAAGCAGTGAAGTTAATAGAAGATAAATATTAAACATATCAGACAACAAAAAATACAAAAGGCAATCGAACAACAGATAATTTAAAGCTAGCTTGTAAATATACAAGTACAATCAGAGTGTATGTAAGAAATGAAGGCTCGCCTATAGTATGCTATATCGCTTATAAACAACTCCATCGACGCGCTTGTCATGTAATGGTTTTCTTCGTAGAAAATAGATACTGTCACATAGGTTTCAATCTCGGACGAGGCTTGTTGCATTTCACATAAAGCTAATACCTTGGGAAATGTATGTAGCCAAATATTCTCCCTCCAGCTATAGCAGTGGTTCTCAACCATATGTTGGACTCCCGGGGACCATATAACATTTTTTGGGGTCCAGGCAAATAACATCTATTTAACTATTAAATATACAATGGGATTTTTAAACAACGAATGGCTATGGGGGTCCACCAGAGTAAAATAGGATTAAAAGGGGATCAATAGGTAAAAAAAGGCGAAAATCATTGAGATATAGGGAAACCGGGCTGTTTCGTAATGTAATGGTTACAGTCGTGGGAAATGGAATCGCCGACCCGAGTTCAAATCAATGTTTGCATTCCCCATGGGTAATAGCCGTGGGAAACGTAAACATACAGCTATTCTCCCTCCAGCTATAAGTAAATAGCGAGTCAAACAGTTATGGCAGTCGGTCTAGGAGAAGGAAAACACTGTAATCAATCCTGTTAAACTTCGCTTAAAAATGACCTTATGTGACATTCTGCTCATGGTGCGGGGTTAGTAATTACATAAACAAGCACACTTTTAACATGTAATACAATTATTTCTACACGTAATTTGATAAAAAATATTTCTAAGAATTTATTAGTGTACATGAAGTTAATGAACATTATATCGACCGGTTTATGAAACAAAACCAAACAAAAATACTTAACTACATACTAGTCTCTTATAAATTATATGTGCAATAGAACAGGATTTAGCCTAAGATAGCCTTGAGTGGTTGATATGGTACTGAACAAAATGACAAACCAACCAATCCACCCACTAACCAATCCACCAACCAACACAAATCTTCTACTAAATTTTGTTTCAGGCTCTGACAATTTATCTAATAATACAAATCTTTACCTATAAACTATTCAGTGACAAATCATGCATACAAAAAAAAAAAAAAGAAAAAAGATTTGTAATTCAATGAGCCACAAGGTTTGATATGCCTTTAAACAATAACCAAAACAGACCAAATCTATTACACCTAATGTTTATCTGTAATACATTATACAGCATGCATATATATATATATATATATATATATATTATATATATATATATATATATATATATATATATATATATATATAGCAAAGCCATCCGCAATATCCTGATCTGACACGAGCATCTTCTTTAGCGATGTATCACAGATTTAAATTCAGAGTTTTACTTCAAGATTTAAGAGCCCGGTTCACCCTACTATTCACCCAGAACTAAGAAAGATTAGTTGGATGTATACTATTTCCAAAGGTATTAGGTATGTGTTAAATGCAAACAGCTTCACCCGGGTTTTAAAGTCGTCTCGCCGTGTCTATTTCCTACATTAACTATTACAACGCGATAACCATTACACTACGAGCCTCGACCAAATATAAACATGTCATTAAACAGCTTAATTAAAAACAGTCTGGGAAGAAGGTTTTTCCTGATTCAACCTATAAACACTTCGCCAGAACAAAATTAATTGCATAATCTATTCAACAGAAATTTTCTGAAAATTAGTTGTACATTTTATATGCACATATACTGTAGAATTTAGTGATAGATAATCATTAATGATATCCGTTTTGATTGTATGATGATACACAAAACAAAAGCAGGTGCTATATTTGGTTTATAAGAAAATTAGTATTTTGAAAAATAAACAAAAATTAAGTTAAAAAATAACTGCCCCTATCTGTCATCGCCCCGGCAGGTCCTCTGTGCAGCAACCAGACTTCACGCAGAGTAGATCAAGGTAGATCCTTCCTGGGGGATCAACACAGTCGTGCACATGTGAAGGTTTCCACAGGAGAACGTCACATGAGTTCTTCCTTTCTTCTCCAACAGTCCTGTATACCTTGTTCGTTTTACTCAGATGGTTTGTGTGATAGCGGGCAAGTGGGGGTATAGCTGCTTCGTTATGAAATCATTCTTGTGCAATTCCCATCTACCTTATTCTCTGGGCGCTTAGCTATGGTATAAGTGGTGCAGCCGAATAGTAGCACTGACACAACTACGAATCTCTCTAAAAAATCAAAACAGTTAAATAATCTTAACGTTAGTGATCTTTGCCTTTCTGCTACATTTGATGAAAAGATAAATACCCTAATGTTTTAGACAGACTGATGTCTATCAAATCACAATTAAAACTCGTATACATTGGAGCCACTGAGAAAACATAGAAACAACGCATTTACAACCATAAAACATATTTCAAAGAAGATGTTACGCTAAGAGTATCAAGATATACTTTTCATGTCACACCGGCAACACGGATATCCATGACAATACTCTCCAGCACTCTCTATCATTCATTTCCCCCGGAGATCCCCAATATATGTATTTGCTGGACAGCCCACCCAGGCGTACCCATGTGCTGGCTTCCACAGAA
>CM042137.1:95628381-95643381 GCA_023376005.1 Doryteuthis pealeii | reverse complement strand
AATTATATGATTTCACGTATCTCTAATACTAATAATGAACATGCAGTGTTATGGTTTCAAGTAATCCTATTGGATACGTATAAATCAGTTATATTGAATGGAAATGCCTGGTGCAATGGTTAGAGTCGTAGCAAATGACTCATAAACCCGAGTTCAAATCATGGATAAGGCTGTTTGCATCTCACATAGCGCTAATACCCTTGGGAAAGGTATGAATCATATATCCTCCCTCCAGCTATGAGTAAATAGTAGGGAAGTCTGGGCTCTTTAACCGCATTAAGTTTCAAGCGTACTTGCAATCATCAGACGGTCAAAATGTTAGGAATTTTTCAAAAATGGTGACTTTTTGTTATGGGATATTAAATTCATAATATCTGATATTTGATTTTAAATCTTCTCTGATATTTTAGTATTGAGCCCCTTCATGTGCTAATACTTTTCACATTCATTCTCCATTTATGCTTTATATATATATATATATATATATATATATATATATATATATATATATATATATTTCTTGGCAAATATTTTATTGTGAATATAATGTAATTGCTGTAAAAGTAAGTTACCCTTCTCACAGATGCTCAAATGCTTATTGGTTTACGGGAATGTGGCAAACTGACTAACATTCTAACCTAACGTACACGCACATCTGATATAAAATCAATATTCAGCGAATGCTGCTTCTTCAACACGAGATGCGTCCCCTAAAGAACGAATTTAGCAAATGAAAGCTTTGTGCTTCTTCAATAAACCTCTTTAAATTACATGAAATTTTGCATTACTTACTTTTAAAAACTTTCAGCATCAGATTCTATGAAATCTCTGTCTGACAGCCCTCGGGTTGATCAGTTCTCACGAAATGTTCGTGGCAAGAACTTGAGGATGTATTTACACAGTATTTATACAAACCTGAATCTTCTGGAAACGTGAGTATTTTATTTAAACACGCGCACCCACATACGCACACACTGAAGTATAAGTACACACATTTGAATTCGTATTAAGTGGTTAAAAAATTTGAAATTTGAAAATGAAATTCGAGTTGAATTTAACAATTTAATCGTGTCTTTTACACGGCTTCCTCAGATACTATGACATTGTCTTAAAATGTTAATGGAATTTATTGGCGTTAATAGTTATGGAAACACAATCAGAATGTTGGTTGCTTAGGAACTTTTAGATTTTAGAATTATTTTAAAATCTGTTTTGTTATTACTATTTTGACTCTATACAAAATTTTAACAGCCGATTTAATATTTAATCTTTATTGTTAACTGAGGTCTATGTGACAGCAAGTTTCCACCCTTCTCCAAAACTAGAATATCTAGCCGATATTAACAATGTGGTTATCTCGAAATTTTCTTTGGTTTCCAATACCGCCGGACTTTTTTCCAAACCTAGGTGACCTACAAATAGTTTCAACTTCCCTCGCAGGTTCCACAGTTTTTGCAGTTCTTCGGCAAGGTATTAGTAAATCTTACTGCTATCATTCATTTTTACTTAGGGATCCACCGGAACGACAAAATTCATTAGATAACAAGTTTTTATTAATTGATACTAGTCCGAGATATACTTATTATTATTATTATTATTATTATTATTATTATTATTATTAGTAGTAGTAGTAGTAGTAGTAGTAGTAGTTTTTCATACTAGCGTTAACTGATGGTCTTTCTCTGGCGTCTCTCGGGTCTCCAGGTCTCTTCTGAGTATTATAGCCAATTTCAGCAATGCTGTTGTCTGGATGATCTCAATTCATACCCTGATTTCCATTTCCTCCATTATTCCAAGCTTTCTGGAACCATTCCTAGTGCAACAAATACAATTGGGAACACTTTCACCCACAGCTTCCACAGCTTTTTCAATTCCCTGTCAAGGTCAAGATATTTGTCTATATTTTTGTTTTGCTTCATCTTCACCCTGTGATCTCAAAGTCCAGAGAATTTTGTGAGTTTCATTCTCAAGAACAGATTCTAGTTTATACATATACCATTTTGTTGTATGGTCAAAATTTAGTTTTTTGTTGTTGTTTTGCCTAATTCCCAGTGCATAACCTTCCCCATACAGCCGTGCCTAGTGTTATATTTTCATTGTGCTAGTTTGCTACATTCGCTTAATACATAGTTTTTGGTCTCACAATGAATCTACATTTACTGTTTTGTTGTGTCTTATCAATTTTTGCTTTGGTATAATTTGTTTTTATGACATTATTTTGTGCAGCAATTATTAGCAATTGAGTTTCTTTCTTGAGGTTTCCTTTTCTTAACCAAGTCAAAGTATGCAAATAATTACAACTTGCGTATGACATATATTATTTAAACTTCAATGAAACCCTAGCAATTATGTCCTGTTATACAATGGGACATAAAATTATTTGAGTTTCAGTTAGATCGGTTTGTTCAAATCCTGAACGAGGATGGTTGCATTTCCCATAGCGCTAATACTCGTGGAAAAGTATTGAATACAAATTGTATCCTTCAGCTATTGGTAAATAATAGGACAGACTGGGCTCTTTAACCTTGTTTAGGCAACTAGTATAGGAGAAGGAAAACTCTGAATTCAAGCCAGTTAAATCCGCTTAAGAAATTGGCCTTGTGTCACATCCTGCTCGTGTGGAGGGGTTGGTAAATGCATATATGGAGAAGAGGAAATAATGAAAATGTACTCTCAAAGTACGTTGGTGAACGATAGAGATTAATCTTTGTTTGAATTCCAAGATTTACTTCTCCTAGACCGGTTAAGATACCAAGATTAAAGAACCCATTCTGTTTATTAATTGCTCGAGTTAGAATAGTTGGATTAATACATTTACCATGTGTAGGTATTTACCCAACACTTAGGATGTAACATAAGTCACAAATATGGGCCATTTCAGTAGTGATAGATATGCGAGACTAGATTGCTAAATATTAAACCACGATGTGATGTCTTTTTTCATAACCCGTTCGCTGCGATTAGGATGTGACACAAGTTCGCAATTATGGGGCATACTGCTAGGATTGGACTTGCTATTCAGTCCTATTTGATCTGCGAGATTAACTTTCAAACCATTACACCACAACAGGATGCCTATCATTTCCCAAGTGTATGAATATTATTTGAAATGCAAACAGTTTCCTCTGGGATTTTAACTTGAGTCACCGTGTCCATTTCCAACGACGATAAACACTATACCAATGACTTGTTGGCATACACACGGTATGTAAAAAAAGTAACGAGATTGAAGCTGTATTTACAAAGATAGAAATGAACAATGAATGTAACATTATCTTTTCATAATACAAGGAATGTCAAAAAGTACTGATTTTAAAGCTGTATTTACCTAGATAGAAATGAAGAATGAATGGAACGGTAATTTTTCAGAATACAAGGTGTGTAAAAAGTACCAACAATCTTGATACTTTTCTGACTCACTTTGTGTGTTTCTATTAATGTGGTTTGGAAACCTCATATTTTAATATATTTTGTATTTCTAACTGGTTCAGGATGATGCTCATACGAATTCTGAGCATATGGCATTTACAATGTTTGCAGATGCTCCACTGTTGGTATTGTCCATTTTAGTCATATCTCAATTTGTATTCATTTGCTGCGGGGACACAGACACCTTCTGCTTATATGATCGATCGTCTCATTTCTATCATTACATTGTCTACATTTAGGATCAGAACCACTTTTAAGTATGGTTTCATGTTTTTTTGTGGTTTCTTTTTGTTTTTTTTTTGCTTGTTTTTTTTTCTTTTGTTGTTGTTGTTTTTGTCTTTTGTAAATGAACGTTGATCTTTTGTTGACATTAAAAAAACCTCCTGTTTCGGTTTTTACCTTCGAGCCTCCCATAGGCTGATGGGTTTTCGTTTGGTCTAGTTCAGCTACTTTGGTACGGACGGATATTGGCCATGAGGAGGTTTCTTTTGCCATTGATCGAGTAGGGTTTTCATATCTTCTTGTTTAGTTTTGTTCTTTATTTTCTTGGATGTTTTTATCTGGCGAGCCAGCTTTCATATTGTTTTGATCTTGTAAGTTTAAATCTCCCGCGTAGTTTCTTTCTTCTTTATTGAGTGTATTTTCTTTTCTTCTTTTTTTTTTTTGTATTTTACAATTTTCCTGTTATTTCGCTAAGTGCATTATCCACTCTGAGCTATTTTGAGTGTACGTTTGGTGTGCTATGGCCGTTGTTTTATAGGTTAGTTCTAATTGATTAAGACTCCTACCTCAATCCTTTCTTGGCACATAAAGTATGCCTATGTTCGCCTTGGGGTGGTGGATGTTGTCCACTGTTAAAAGCTTTCTAGTGTATGTATCTATTCGTTCGATATTAGTTGATGACTGTGAAACTGGTAATACAAGTGAATTGATGGTCTTAATTCTGTTTTGTGTGTTTAACTATGTTTTTTATAAATATCACAAGTAGTAATATAGGATCATTACATCGTAAGATGTTTTAACGCTCCGGGTTAGAGTAGCAGCGAAGACCTATAGAACTGGCAGATCTACGGCGGATACAGTTTAGTATCTTACCCAGACCACTTTTTTAGGTGGGTCTTACCCTTCTGCAGGGAATACAGTCGGCTTATTTCTAAGCCCTGTAGACAGATCAGGATATTCTCCTTCATGGTGTGTTGTATTCCTTTTCTTCATTTACGGCTCCTTTGCGCGGTGTAGTCTTATGATACCAAAGTGTATGTATTTACCTAACCACTCTGCCCAAGTAGGATACAACACAATATCAATTTTTATCGGAGATGATACTTTTGAATTTAGAGTTTTCCTCCCGTGGAATAGTTGCCATGCCAATGTTAAAGAACACAGACTGCCCAAATATTTAGCTACAGCTGGAGGAATGATATCTGGATTCATACCTTTCCCAATGGTATTACCACTATGGGAAATGCAAACAGTCTCATCCAGGATTTGAACTCCCGTTATCGTGTCTCTTTCTTCCGATGATAACAATTATAGAATGACACCTAAATACATTGTTTGTGGAAAGGGAAGTTTGTCGCTCAAATCATAGTATTACTTGTGGTTCTTGCTTATTGTAGCTGGGTAATTCCATGTCAAATATTCCAGAACATGTCCCCTACCCCTTCATTTTTTCTGAAAGTTTGTACAGGTTTAGACTATCTTAACGTTATATTTTATATATATATATATATATATATATATATATATATATATATATATATATATCCCCTAAATTTGAGCTTCAAATTCTAAAAATTGACAGATTATGTCGATTTTTATATCTCCAAATTTGAGGGGGGGGTAGCAAAAAATGGCGACTTTTTGTAATCTATTTTTGTCCGTAAAATGAGTTCTAGAGCCTCCCTGCTCCTTATAATCGGTTGATAAAAGCATGTTCACTTAAGTGATCCAAAAATGGTATCAAAAACATATTAAAGTTAACAAATTTCAAGTTATCAATGATTTCTGATGTGCAAAATTTTAACTTTAATACTTTTTTTGATAGTATTTTTGGATTTCTTGGGCAAAAATGTTTTATAGACCAATGTTTAGTCCTAGGGAAGCTCTAGAACTAATTTGACAGACAAAAGTAGATTACAAAAGTCGCCATATTTCGCGAACCCATACCAAATTTGGAGAGCTAAAAATCGACATAACTCAGCCAATTTTTAGAATTGGAAGTCCAAAGTTTGGTGATTTTCTAACTTTAACATAGTCCCCACCTGTACAACATTTCAGAAAATTTGCATTGGGTGTTTGACAATTTTACTATTTTCTGGATGATTTCACATGGAATTCCCCAGCTTCAAAAAGTGATTGTTGCCGGTTGGAGCATGTTCATACTTTGCTGATGCTGTGTTTTGTAGATGGCAATGTGTTCTTTGTAAGGTTTGTCATAGATTGAGTTGTAATGCAGTTTCAATGAAGAAATAACTATACTGGAGTTGAAATGCTGCACATAAAGGATGTTGATATGAACCTTAGGAGAAATTGTTATGTGCGCTGTATGTGTACAATAAAATCACTGTTGTGTATGCCTCTTACACTGCAGATAAATTACATAGATAGCATCATTAATGATGACTCAATATGAGTTAAGCACGTTTCTGGTCCCGCTCCTTGGTTGTAATGTCTACATTCAAAGTGATGGATGATGATGTTGTTAATTATGCTCATTTGTAGGTTGCATTCGCACACTTATTAAGATCAACGGTCATTCTTCTATGATTACCTAGCTTTTAACAGTCTTTTCAGCTCGTCATCATTATTGGATAGTGTTTTAAATCATCCATGTAGAAGAAACGGGTAATAGATTTATCATAGATTTTGGAACCAATGATGGTTGTAATTAGTTCATTTAAAAGGGTTATGTGATAAAAGAGAAAATGTGAGGTGATTATTATATTATTTCTATGAGATTACTAATAAAGATACATGTGGCTTAAGAAAAGGACACGACAAAACGAGTTCAAAATCTTGGCCGAGACTGTTTGCATCTCAGGCAGTGCTAATACTCTTGGAAATGGTATAATGGATAGCAAGCTATTCTCCCATATTCATTACTACTAAATAACGAGTTCGATCGTCACTGGATACCGCACACCGTTAACTTTGTGTCAAATCCTACCAGCGGCCAACGAATAGCGCAAAAATTTATTCTTGAAAAAAGTATGAATCCAAGTAATCTCCCTCCTGCTATTGAAAATAGTTGGGCAGACTGGGCTCTTTAATATTGGTATGATAATTGGTCTAATAGAAGGAAAACTCTGAATTGCAACCTGTTAAATTGATCTTGTGTTACAACCTCATCGTAGAGTAGGGGTCGGTTTAGCTCAGTCACAGGGTATCCGCCTGTGAATCAAAAGTTTCTTGGTTCGATATCAATCCTCAATAACTTAGCGTATGATTAATGCAGCTTAGGTAATACGATCTGGATGGTAAAGTGGGAGCTGACGGTGCTCCACAGCAGCAAAACAATCTCCCTGATCTAGCTCTAGCAAAAAGGGAATAGACTCCCTCGCTGTCAGGCTGATTGTTTTCGTTATAATCGTTTTTTTGTAGTAGTAGTTATTTGCCTAAAGTTAAGTTTCTCCATTTAAAAAAGCTGGATAATAGTTTTATCATAAATCTTACAAGTTCCTTTAAATGACTTAGAAGATATAAAAAGAACAAGATAAAACACTAAAGTTACCATGGGTAACTCCCGAAATCTGCACTATCCACAATTGGTATCACTTTGACTTTCATATGCCATAGTTTTTTCAGTTCTCTGGCAAGGTCCAGGTATTTGTCCATGTTTTCATTTTCCTTCATCTCCACCCTGTGATCTGCTGGAACTGCAAAATCCACCAGTTGACAAGTTTTTTTCTTTTTTGTTAATCAACACTAAGTCTGGTCTTCTTGCTGGGATAAAGTGATCCGTTTTTATCTCAAAGTCCCAGATTATTATTATTATTATTATTATTATTATTATTATTATTATTATTATTATTATTATTAATGAGTAACAGCTTACAAAATATATGTTGTGTGATTATAAATTTGTGAATGTAAATGCTTTAATATTATCCAAAATCTGACTTGTTTATCAGCACCAAACTTTTTTAGAGAATGAGGCTTAGTTACCATCATAAAGTTATTGGACTGATAACATTAGGTGCGTAGAAAGGTTGAAGTGGCTGCTACTATATTGTCTGTGGGTTCTTTTACTTGAAAAGTTGTTCTCTTCTCTCTAACATTCTCATTCTTTTTCTCTAGTTCTCAGGTTAATTCATATGACTAAAAAGTCAGATCGTGTGTCCGGTAATTGTTCAGTTTCTGAACAAGGCTTTGGTGTCAGTTACTATGACTTAGGTCTATTTTTACAATTTATGAAATGTGTTTTATTAAAAATAGCTAATTCTAAAAAATGTTCTTTAAATCTGTTTGTGGTAAAAAAAAAAAAATATATATATATAAGGTACCAATAAACATACATATGAGTTTTTTTTTGTTTTTTTCTTGCAATTTTGTTGCTGAGGGAGGATAATGATGATCTGGACAAGATTAAGATAGATTTCAGTATCTTATATATCGTTAAAGGGAAAAGTATTATTGAAAACTAATATAGTTGGTGATTCATTAAAATCTCTATAAAATATAAATGAAATTATTATTATGAAGCTTATTATTAAAGAAACATACTGTAGACAATCACTTAGCTTTAATGAAATATGTTATATTTCTATTTATTTACTTTTTATCTAATAAATCCTACAAATATATTAATAAATATTTAATGAAAAAAAAGTGGCTCCGTGCCAGAGGAAGTTAAATTGGCTAAATTTGTGGTTCGGGTTCACGTCCTGGTAAGGAAAATTATAGACACAACTATCCAAGAATGGTTTAGAAACTGTATCACAATTTTTTCGTTCTGTCTTTATAGGGATGAGTTTATTTATTCAGCTTTGTTTAGTTTGGAACATAACCCTTACATTTCCTACAGTACCTGATATTAATAAATGGTCACTCATCTAATTACAGAGTCTGCTATCTGTCTAAATGTTAGTTCATCTATCTATCTATCTATCTATCTATCTATCTACATACATACATACATACATGATTGCATACGTATATGACTGTTTATATGGTTGTTTTTTTTTCTTCCGTACTTTTTCTTTCTTTCTTTTTTCTTTCTATCTATCTACCTATGTGTTCTTTTCTATAATCGGTCTATGTATCTATCTATTTATATATCTGTCTATGTTGCTGTTTAATTTCAATGATATGTCGGGAACCCGTGCTTTTGGCGTGGCTGAGCTGTGAGTCATTGAACAGGAATATTGGTAGTATACACTAGGTTTCAAATTATTAATGAGGTGACATTTTTTAATTTCTTCCAAAAATTACTTGTCGTAATTTAACTATACTTTAAAGTATAATGGGAATAGATATATGCGTAGGCTGTAAAAATATTTCTTCTGTGGAACAGGAAACAAACGGTGGACATTTACAATATTAGCACACCAGGCTATTCGTAAGTGTCATTATAATCGTGCAAATATGGATGACAAATGTGACTTGGTCCCTGTTAGAAATATATTATACCATCTGAGATTTCCAAAGGCAAATCTATATTAAAGATATCTAAAATAACATGTTAAATGTTAAATATTACATGTAAAATATTATTATTATTATTATTATTATTATTATTATTATTATTATTATTATTATTATTATTATTAACTTATAACATCTGCTGTTTCTTCTCCCATCTTTTAAGATTCTGATCTACTCGGCTGGCCGTACTGAGTTCTTTGGGATCTCTCGTCATCATATCGGTTGACTTGGGTGCTGAACCCATCGCTTTCCATCTCTGTTTGTCCTTCTTGAAAATCAGGAACACGGACACTTAGATTTTTTTTATGTATATAACTTTATTACGCAATTCCAAACTTAG
Source organism: Doryteuthis pealeii (assembly GCA_023376005.1). Taxonomy (NCBI): domain Eukaryota; kingdom Metazoa; phylum Mollusca; class Cephalopoda; order Myopsida; family Loliginidae; genus Doryteuthis; species Doryteuthis pealeii. Next base: position 95,633,966 of record CM042137.1, on the reverse strand, counting down.
AAATACGCAGGAAGAATAGTTTTGCAACGACGACATTATTTATTCAGCCCAGAGGCTGACCATCACTGATATTCTAACTTTCCCATAGGTTGGCACGTTACGTGACTTCTTCGGTCAATGAGAAAATTTCACTACAGCTCGATTTGGGGTGAAAACATGTTCGTTAAACTTACCTGACTTAATGTATTTTGCCATGCTTTAACGATAAACCTTATGTTCAAATTTTTCACATTACATTACAAAACTTGATTTTAAAAAAATCTGTTAAACCCATAGATGCTTTATTACAATTACAACTCTGGGTCAGAATGCACCTGGAAGGATACTCCACACACCCCAGAGCTCCGGAATTAAAGAAACCCAAATCTAGATGCAGTTTAACGTAATACTAAGGACACAAAGACCCTCAGCCACACCTTTTCGTACGTATATGATAAAAAGGGTTGATAGCTTGCCCTAAGGGGAATACGTTCGGGGTAATCATATAAATGTTAGTCAATGTATAAGAGATGAAGGCAGTTTGGTCACCCTTCTCGCCTAAGTAAGACGCAACTTGGAGTGTTGCATGTTATGGTCTGCTCAGGTAACCAATTCCTTATTTAACACACGCACCGGGAACCAATCTCATTAACAATGGATTTATAGTCTAGCTCAAGTTGATTCTGATTTCGAAGGGATTTCGATCGCAGACCATATATTATACCATAGCTCGTTCAATGTCTCTAATCTAACACAACGGCGTCGTGATGAGAAGACGTGACTTCTGCTATAAATATTCAAAACAAAAGAAAGATCGATTTTCACTGTTCAATTTTATAATAGAAAAATCCTCTAATACACGGGTGACTCAGCACGGTTTTTTATTTCACCAAAATAAATTTCCCTATCGAATTTTACCTAAACAAACGACGTTTGCTCATGAGGGGTAAAAGTAATTATCTAACGATTAGATTTAGATTAAACACGTTGTTGTTTTTCAAGAAGGCAAGAATCAGGGTTCATTGCTATACTCGGTCAAGCTTAGAATCAACATACGTAAAAACCTGACTAGTCGTGGAACGAACTACCCCTGCTTAGCAAGCTAATAAATCACCACACTCCCATTAGCAAGTTCGTTCCACGCAAAGTACCCAATAAGTTTGGCCTATTGCAACACTAAAATAACCTTTTTACCAATATTCTCGGAGGCCTCCTGGCCGAAGATCAGTTGGTAGAGGACTAGTCACAATCTTCTTTACGACAACAGCAGATTATCTTCTGCTTCGAATCTTTGGCCTTGTGTCAGACTATAATATTCCCAGAAAACATCAATATTCTCGGATTTAATATTAATGTTTATGAAATTCTAAATATCGAGTTCCAGATAAGGCAAGGTGTCCCATAATTAGTGGTCAGTGTCAGACTAAGCTAGTCTTAGTAAATATCAGTATTTATTGATGTAGTCTCGCAGTAGAGCAGCGTATATCAAGCTAGTCCTGCATATCAACGTGGCAACTGAAACTTTCATCCTTGCAAGTAGCCACTCACTGCTTTTTTAATGTATTTACCTGTCTATATAACTCTCTCTCTCTCTCTCTCTCTCTCTATATATATATATAATATATATATATATATATATATATATATATATATATATATGTATATATATATATATATATATATATATATATATCTTTCCCTCTCACACATTTAATATATATATATATATATATATATATATATATATATATATATATATACTAGCAAATATATGCACCCTCCGGGTGCAAGTATTTAAGTTTTAATGTAATAAAATATTATATCAAATTAGAAAGGCTATTAAAACTAAATAAGAATGCAGATAAAAAGATTTGAAACAGAGGGCAGGTATAATCGATAAATAGAACAACTGAAACTTACTCTTCCATCACTCTCGTCTTTCATTGTTATTTTTTCTAATTTAAGTATTTAGTTAAAAGAGGAAGTAAAGAATAATATGACAGTTATTTTTTTCTTGTTAATGGATTTCATTTAAGATTCATTGAAGAGATTTTTGCTTATATTCATTAAAATAAAACCAAACAATCAGAAATCAATAATACTGAGCACATATTTATTAAAATCACATTTTTAATATCAATATGCAAATTAGCCTTCCTGTTCACATTGTAAACCACTATTTTGTTGTATATATAAATATAATTGCATGTTGTTAGTATGTAGATATGGTTAACAGTATTAATAATCTAAAACAATTTTATTAATAAGTGAGGTTTAAATTAAAATAAAATCATTGAGAAAGGGACATTAGTAGCTAAGGGAATTATGATTTGAGTAGTGATATAGTTTCGGTTACAGACAGAAAAACTCACAATCTCCATTATAATAAGATATATATTATATTATATATATATATATATATATATATATATATATGTGTATAAATTTGTTCATATCTATATCTATATCAATTTCACTCTGTCTGTCTGTCTTTCTCTCTCTTTATATATATATATATATATCAGTATGATCATATACATATATATCTGTATATCTCTTTCTGTTCATCTCTTTCTATCTATCTATCGCCGACTCTTCATATCTATATATCTCACTATTCAACTATATATACATATATTGCAGTCTGTTCATATAAATGTTTTTCTTCCTATAAACCCTCTGAGTTTAGAGAATATCGTGTATCATTTAATTTTTCTGCAGTTAGTTTTATCCTCATTAGGTGGGATGCTGAAATATTTCCGCCCGACCAAGACAGAGAGGCTACACATAGATAGCAGTCCATGCCTTCCCTATACCTACATTGATATAGCTTCCTCTAGACGAGATATGACTACCTGTATATTTGAACAGGTCTAGTAATTTTCATCCAGTGTGGAGATGTCTCTATCTTGTTTAAAACAACCGAACTCTGTTTTATCTGAGTTCATATAGACAATACCTCTTGTTATCTTCTATAGGCAATGCTGCAGTGACTTGGCTTTTGTCGGTCTATTTGTGTGAAGTGCTAGATCAACACGGTTGTTGTGATCGGAGGTAAGTGGCCGTATTGCTGCTTTACATAACGGCAGCATATCCAGTACAATACGAATTCACTGCGAGAGGCTTGCGATGGGAGCCCCATCACCCTATCAATGTTTCGTCGCTGTGGAATCGTGAGAAGAATAAACCGTCAAAGTTTGTGATTAAGGTTGTAAATCAAAAGGAAGTTCCTCAAGACACGTTCTGATGTTGGACGGCGGCACAATCGGTTCTGTTGTACTTAAAAATTCCCCTATCAGTTTCCTAGTAATTTAGCTTTAATGACATCTGCCAAAAGCGAGACAGAAGAGAGCGTCAAAAGAAAGAAGAGAACATAATGAACAAATGGGTTTCGTTCTCATCAGTCTTCCCCCCACCCTTTAACCCAGCCGCACCTCCACTCCATTCCAAAGGTCTTCACTCCTTACCCCCTTCATTTATTCAATCTCTTATCCACCTTAATCTGTTCGTTCTTCTTTTCTTCCTTTCCCATCTGCTCCCTGTCTTTCTGTCTTCACCTATTTGGCTAACGAGTACCAATTCTGGCCACTGCGTATGTACATACATATGGTTCGTATACATATATATGTATGTATGTATTTATGTTTGTTTCTTTTTTGTGTAACGTTTTCTTACACCGTACATTTGCCTCAGGTTATTTTGATTCTCCCTCTCTCTCTCTCTCTCTCTCTCTCTCTCTCTCTCTATATATATATATATATATATATATATATATATATATATATCCTTCTACAAACATACATACGGACATATATGTGGGTATGTGTTTACTGTTTTTTTTTTCTTATATCTGTCTATCAATTTATCTGTTTTTCTGTCTGTCTCTCTGTTGTTTTATATCTATATATCTATTTAGTTAGCTAGCCAAAATAATATTTACCAATGCCTTTCAATGTATTCTTTCATTATTTATCTATATATTGCATTTTCTATATTTATACTATCCTCATTCTTGTTGTATCTGTTCACTAACTTTCCCATTTTTAGTACCGCATTTACTCTCTCTCTCTCTCTCTCTCTCTCTCTCTCTCTCTCTCTCTATCTATCTATCTATCTATCTATCTCTCTATCTATCTCTTTATATATATATATATATATATTTATTTATGTATATGTGTGTGCGCGCACCTGTGTGTGTAAGTATGTATGTATGTTCGTTTTATCTATATATGTTTAAGTATATTTTAACAGCATTTTTTTTCTTTTAAACATGTTTTGTTAAACTCTACGGACAATTCTTGTAGGACAAGTTTTTGTTTGATTCTTTTTAACTGTCTGGCCATCTTTTTAATATCATGGTGGAATTGGTGTAGCAATACATCAAAGGTTTTTTTCCCAAGCGCTTTCTGCCCGACTTTGTGCCATCTTCAGGTGTGGAACTGATGGTATGTTTCCGTTGCCTCGACAATCAGTCGCAGTAGGAATTAGTAGTAGGAAAGTCTCACAGGTTTTGTTTTGTATGAATTTGTAGGAGGGGGGGCTCACAAGTTAACCGGTGTGATGATATGGTCGTTGTGTGACCAATATACGTGCTTTAGACTTTAGAGAGGCAGTCTCCAACTGGGCATTTAAATTTACACACGAGATTGGTCTCATTAAGACGAGTAGTTTTGGGGGATGAATTTTTGCATGTGACAAGATTGGTGGTTTTAAACTTTTGGTAATAGATAATCAGCTTTACTTTGCTGTTGATATCGGTGGAAGAAACATTATTACGTATTATTTTTTTAACGCAGTTTCGTCCAGTTTATAGTTTCGGGGAATCTGATTACAGTGATATATGTTTTGGCTGGGGCTATTAAGTATTTTATTTTTTTCGTTGTGGTTAATGTTATGAATGGTTTGTCGGGTTTTTTCGTCAACAAAGAAGTTGGGGAATTCATTATCGATGAGAGTTTGTTTAATATTTTTTTTAGTTCGGAAAAGAATATTGTTTTAGAAGAAGTAAGCTTTGTCCGATGTATTATGCTTTTTTATGATGGCTCTTTTGTATTTTGCAGGAAATTCGCTTTTGCAATTGATAATACAGAACTTGTTAGATGTAGGTTTTATAAACCTACATCTTATATATCAAAGCCTTATATATCGAAGCCTTATATATCAAAGAAAACAAATCCACCTTAAACAAGATAAACTTTGAAACCAGTCAACATGTCCTCAAATGCCTATAATTTCCGCCAATCCTCCTTCAACCATTCCCCTCACATTCTTATAAACTTGCGAGCCCCCCCCTCATCCTAAGAATTCCTGCTGACACTGTTTGCTTAAACGAAATCTGTGAGACACCCCTACTACTAATTCCTATTGCTATAGATTGTTTTAAAAGCGAGACAACGGAAACATCCCACCAGTTCCACACCTGAAGATGGCACAAAGTCGTTCAGAAAGCGCTCGTGAAAAAACCTTTGGTGGATTACTACAGCAATTCCACCTGGATATTAAAACGATGGCCAGACTTTTAGAAATGATATAACAAAAACTCGTCCGACAAGAATTGTCCGTTGTGTTTAACAAAACTATTTATATATCAGTATATTCTTTTCTAT
>CM042137.1:95595881-95623381 GCA_023376005.1 Doryteuthis pealeii | reverse complement strand
ATTTATTTTACTTTCTTTTTTAAAGCAATTATGTGCTTGTTTGGAAAAAAAAAAGGTTTAAGAAAGTAAACAAGACATGCCTCTTCTTCTAGATTTAATTAACTTTTTTAATCTTAATTTCCTGATTTACTTAGGTTTCTCTGTTTATACAGTTTGATTGTATACTTAAATGAAATCTTTGTCACCTTTTATCTTTTAAAATCACATCAGTGAGCTTTTCTTGATACTAGTACCATGTAACTTAGTACAAACTGGCACATGTGGCTATGAGTATATAGGTATATACCAATAGCCCCCATGTAAGGAATTGTAAGTGTTTTGCATGACGACCCGAAGATCTATAAAAGTTGTGTAGCTATCATGTATATTTTGTGCTGAATATATTTCCAGGGGTAAGTAGCGGCTAACGTGCTGGACTGTGATCTTAAAAGCCAGTTCGAAGTCCAGATGCGTTATTACGTTCACTTCCGGATTGTTACTCTTTGAAAAATTATGAGTCTCCTTATTCATCAGCTATAGGTTAAATGGTCCCACTAATGTTCTTCTAAAAAGGAAGGATTAGGCATTAGATAATCCACAAAGGTTGATATACCATTAAACATAGAAACTGAAACTAAATATTAATTTACAATATCCCCTTCTTTCTTTCTTTCTTTCTTTCTTTCTCTCTCGTTTTTTTTTTTTTTTTCTTTTCTTACTTTTCTGTCTTCGTCCTTTTTTCTTTTTACTGATTAGATATGCTTTCTTTTCTTTCTTTGTAACTTTCTTTCTTTTGTTTTCTTTATTATTTCCTGTATTTCTTTTTTATCTAATGAAAGAATATATTTCTTCCTCGTATTATCCTTCGTTCTTTTCTCTATATATTTTTCTTTCTTTCTTTCATGTCTTTCTCGCTTCCCTTAATTTAATTAGGTCTATTTGTTTTACGGTATAACAAATCCGGATGGGTTATCTAATCCCAAAATATGATTCATTAGAAAATATTTGAAATCATTACTAAATGTTCCAGTGTATATTTTTAAATAACAGTTTTTTATTAGTCTGTATTCGTTTGCACGGTTATATCAAGTATTCCTCTATAATACAAATAATGTTCACTCTGTTGTACGATTTCGTGGATTCCTATCTACTAATAATTTAAACACACTTATATTATTTCACGTAATTATTTCTATTTGATAATGTTAATTTGTTTGCACAGATTGATATGGTTTCAAGTAACTAATATTAATAACCTTAGTAAGAAACTCGGTAGAACAATTTAGATACTTAGGTAGTAACATTCCTCCACAGAAAACGACGTTAATGCACGTATAGGAAAGGCATGGGCCTCTATAAATAAATTATCGGTCATATGGAAATCCAATGTCACAGACAAGTTAAAGAGACAGTTCTTCCAGGCCGTTGTCGTGTCAGTACTGGTGTATGGCTGCACCACCTTGACCCTAACGAAGCGACTAGAGAATAAACTAGATGGGAGCTGCACAATAATGCTGCGGGTGATCTTGGACAAGACGTGGAAACAACACCCTACGAGAAAACAGCTATACGGCCACCTGCCACATATCACCCAAACCATCCGAGTAAGACGGACAAGACACGCGGGGCACTGCTGGAGAAGCAAGGACAAACTCATAAGCGACGCCCTCCGGTGGAAGCCAGCACATGGGCACGCCAGTATGGGCCGACCAGCAAAGACGTACATTGATCAGCTCTGTAAGGATACAGGATGCTGCATAGAGGACCTCCCCAGAATGATGAGCGATAGGGACTGATGGATATCCGTGCCAACAGCGCGACATGATGATGATGATGAAGCAATTGTATCGTTAAGCAACCGTACTTAACATGACTATTAAACATTCCTATGAAATTAAATAATTTTCAAACATATATATTTGACCCATACATGGAAAACTCACAGGTACGACACTCCAGTTCAGGGAAACGGGTAGTAATGGCAATGGACTGGTGATTCTATCTGCCGCTGAACTCAAGAACTAGAGCGTCACTACCAAATGCAGAATCCTCCTTTTTGGTGATAGGGGGTCTTACCTCTCTGTAGATAATGTAGATGTTTTATTTCTAAGACGTCCAGACAGGGTTAGTGTAACGTGTCCTCTACTGCAGATTCACTGACAACCGCGTAGCGTAGACGATACGTAATGTAAACGTATACAAGGAGGACACAACGGTTTGTTTACCAAACAACTTCTTCCACTCTTCTGTTAGGAGGCAGCGGTGAGGACAACTGTGGTCAGGGGATATCTAGTTACAGTGAGCAGAGGAGACGAAGGTCAGTGGACACACGTCGCTTTCATGGTCAATTGACATAAGTCAACAAATTAACTTTTTTCTCTGGTTATCGTCTTGGCCTGGGGTGAAACGTCTTACTGTTTGTTTAATCCTAACAGCTGGACCTTCAGATTCATTCACAAATCTTCGCAGATCGACGAAGTATAGTACACAGGAATTTCTTTCTTTATAAAATGTATTTCCTCTCTTTCTCTCTCTATTACGGTCAGGTCATGTTGAAATTACCTATTACCGCTAGATATCCGAAGTTCAAGCAGCGATGAACCTGATTAATTCTTAATTCGATGACCACTTAAAGCAAGAGCCGCTACTATAAGCAATCTGAGTTCTTTGTTTATCAAAATAACTTACTTCGCCACCCGAAAAGTGTTTAAATGACTTAGAATTAAACAAGCAAACACACTCTCTCCCTTTCTCCATCTGTTTCATTCCCCTTTAGTGAATATCTGTTTCTTTTCCTCATATTTTCCCGCTTAACTCTGATGTTTATATTTTCTTCTTTTCATTTTTATCTCTCTCTGGTATTTTATTCTTTTCTTTACAGAAAATATTTTTCTTTCTTTCTTCACCTTTTTCTTTAGTTCCGAACTGTTACTCATTCTTTAGTGTCAACATCTCATTTCTTTCTTTCTTTCTTTTTTTTCTTTCTTTCTTTCGTTTTTTTTCTTTCTTTCTTTCTTTCTTTCTTTCTTTCTTTCTTTCTTTCTTACACATCCAGTTAATCGCTCTTTTCCTTTTTTTATAGCATTTTTACCGATTTATTCTATTTCTGTCCTGTCGGAGTCTTGAATTAAAACCATGAGACTTGGAAACTGCAATATAAATAACTTCTGTAATACTGTGATTCGATATCAGCGAAGACAAATTTAAGCGGAGACACCTGAGAGATACGTAAAATAATAACCTCGAAATGATCCCGATGTCATGAGATGCAACTTGAGGAAGTCCGGATTGCATTGAAAAAACCCTAGCGAGAAGTTGGAAGATATAAAGATCTTTCTGTTATGGAAACTGGGGTAGAAGGAATATAGGTTCCACGTACTGAGACGACTGACTTGCAGAGAGTGTTACCAATCGAGCGCCACCTGGGAACAACAAAAAACCCTCAAAGACACGGGCGATAGATGTTCTGCTAGGGTTTAAAATTAGCAGCTAATTGAAATCTCATATCGTCTAGACAAATGGCCTAAAGACCCAAAATCCGAACCCACAGCAGACCTTTCAAGATAATAACATTTTTATAGTGTTTTAGAAGCCGTTTTATCACAGTTATTTCCCACCAGAAGCCGATTGCCGACCACCTGCCGTTTAGCGTTGTGTTGTAGACAACAAAACACATTTGTTGAAAAGTTATTAGTTGTGTGAAAAATTTACTGTAAGTTGTTCTCTGTTTCTATTACTATAGAGGAAAATATATATCTAATTTGAAGATATTTTTGAAATGAACGATAGAGATTACTTTGTTGAATTTTTAATATCAGCCCGTGTTGGATTATTACATGCCGAAGACAATTTGTTTTATTCATTCTTATTGGGTATTCAATTTTTTTAAAACTCATTTTTAAACACATATTTATTATTCATTTTCTGATATATTTAACCTATATATAGAACTAACATGAACTACTACACTGGTTCATGCTGGACCTGGAAGTAATGTCCATATAGGGATACTCCACATTCCCCAGAATTACAGAATTGGAACTTCACCGCTACATGAATTTTGACGTTATACCCTGGACACTAAGACCATCAATGTTTTGAATTTGGTCAGGTATTCGGTCTGATTCCAAAAGGATATGATATGTTGGGCAACGGCCTCAAGGAGTTGAGTTGAAATATGTGACTAAGTGACATTCATTTTCATTATTATGTTTTTTTTCGTTTATGCGACTTTTTAACACCAGTGTTAACTGGTGGTTTTTCACTTAAATCTCACTGACATCAAATCTTATTAGATCCCCAGGATTCTTCTGAGTATTCTAATTGTTTGTCTCAATTCTCTCTCTGAACTAGCTTACTTTTCGTAGCTTACTTTTCGTAGAGAGTGAATGTGCTGGTCCAGGGCTATTTGTACAATGCGGTTTTAGAACATCGGGGTGACTGCTTCAGAGTGCTTCAGCCTCTGGAGAAGCTAAGTAAAATTAACAGCGTTGATCCCAGGGTCTATCCCCCAGGCAATACCCGCCCCCTTGATTTAAAGGGACATGGCTGAGTTTATTGCCCAGCGCTTGAGGCGCCCCCTTGAGGGGGAATGCTCATGGGATCAACGCATTTTTTGTGTCTACTACCCATGTGCTTTGGCTTGTGGGTGGCCCCACATAAAAATGTCCTTGTGTTTACGCCCTCATAAGTGGGATAAGAGGCAAATACATTGAGCTTGCTTCGGCCTCTGAACGGCTAAGCAAAATTAACAGCGTTGATCTCAGGGAGCTATCCCCCCAGGCAATACCTGCTCCCTTGATTTATAGGGGCTGGGCTAGGGTTTATTTCCCAGTGCCTTCGGGATCAATGCATTTTTATGGCTACCACCCATGAGCTTCGGCTTGTGGGTGGGCCTACATAAAATGTCATTGTGTCACCCCTCATAAGTGGAATGAGAGGCAAATACCCCGAGACTGCGAACCTGCGAACCGTCTACCTCGATGTTTTAGCACACTTTTTTGAGTTACTATGTATCGGGCGCAAACTGTAGTTGAATGTACTAGTATACTGAATATTGTATTATCCTGTATACCACCATTTTTCTAATCTATTTTTTATATTTTTTATGACAATTCTAAAGGCACCAACTACAATTTGCATCAACATCACTGTCATATGCCACACATTTTGTTTAGCTTTTAGGCAAGATCCGACTATTTGTTTACTTTTTTGCTTTTCTTAATTTTCAGTCTCCAGTCGACGGGAAGGGCAACATCCACAAGATGACAATTAGTTTCTTCTTGCTAATCGACACTAGGTCTTGTCTTCTGGCTGAGATTGTGTGATCCGTTTGCATCTTAATATCCCAGAGGATTTTATGAGTCTCAAGTTCTAGGAGTGATTTTACTTATTGCATATATCATTGATCGAATTTTGATATCTTGCACAATTTCAAGTAAATCACAATTCCCACCCAATTATATTTTTATAATGATTTATGTGATTAACCGTTAATCTGTACCCACACTTGCTATTCAGTGGTGTATTATTATTATTATTATTATTATTATTATTATTATTATTATTATATCACTCCCAGTGAGATTTTTCCACCAACGTCTTTCACTGGAGTCGAAGCAAGCTTCCACAGGTATCCAGGAGTTACCTGAATATTCCATCCGATTGTACTCATGCTGTGCTCTGGGTGGTCTTGATCCTTCCCATGATTTACAATTACTCCAGGGTTTTTTTTTTCAAAAGTTTTGGGGATCGTTTCAAGGGGCACCAACTACAATCGGTATCACTATCGCCCTCATGTTCCATGGCTATATTTTTAGTTCTGGGGTAAAGTCCAAGTATTTGAATCTCGTTTAGCTTTCATTTTCACTCCATGGTTCAGAAAACGGACAAAAAAACAGATGACAAGTTATCACCCCTTATGCGTCGCTTTCTCTAGTGTGGATTCTGGATAGTGCATATACCATTTCGTAGGATAGTGAAATTCTAATCTATATCACGTTTCCCAGTGGATAAACCAGTCGGATATAGTATTGTATTCCTTTTGTTCGAGTTTACTACATTCACTTATGTGATCAACGGCTTCCTCTCTGTTTTCCTGCAACTAAACTTGCAATTGTGTTGCACTTACCTATTTTCGCTTTGATTTAACTGGTCCTTATGGCATTCTTTTTTGCTGCTATCAAGAGATTCATTTTTTTTCTATTGCGGTTTTTCTTTCTGGGCCATATCCAGGTCTTCTTATGTGCAATATCTCCAGTTTTTCACATGTATTGTAGCTCTTCTTCCTATTTACATTTCACACCCTCCTAGTTCTCCTCCTTCTTCTCCTCCTCCTCCTCCTACTACTACTACTTATTATTATTATTATTATTATTATTATTATTATTATTCACATATCGATTTTTTTTTTTTTTTATTTTTCTCAACAAAAGGTTCGATAGTCCAGACTGGTTTCTGCCAATGATTAACGTTGCATTTTTATAAATCGGTGAGCTCAAAAAATCGGCTCATCCGAGCGCACTGCTTTTGTTTCGTGGCATATTGTTATTGGTTTAAAATGACTCTCTCTGAATCTTTATGAATGATTGAATAATGACATTAAGATATTTGCATTGTTATGGTTCGAATGTTGACTAGACTAACCGGCTTATTGGGAGTCAGAAATCTCTTGAATCATAACAAAACTGACCAACGATTATATCAGTTTGATTTGTATGATGATGTAACGGATAGCGGTGCTAAAAGTGGAATCAGTAAGCCGAGTTAAAAAGAGCGAAAAATTCTGATGAATTACTGACAGCTTATTTGTATATATTGCTTGTTGTTTCATCATTTGCATATGTAGAATCCTTTTTAATGATATTTGCATATGTAGACTCCTTAGTAATGATATTTAATTATGGACATGCTGGCCCTGTAAGTATGCTTTGCAAGATATTGTAACGGATAGTGGTGCTAAAAGTGGAATCAGCAACCGAGTTAAATGTTCAGTCAATTTTGTATTAATGTTATTAGCAATGTCACAAACGCACTTCTTCCCATCTTGGGATATCGAACCAGTATGCTGCTAATTATTGTTTGAGACGTTCACACATTTTTCCTGTGAGGTGTAGCTGTCATCTTATTTTTTATTTTTACGATAAAACATTTGCCTATGTACTTTAAATTGGGCCGATTTAGCTCAGTCGGTAGAGCGTCCGGCTAGAAATCACAAGGTTCCTGGTTCGATATCGGACCTCGCCAACTCGTAGCGAATATGTATCACAGACATATGTTCGGTGAGGTGCTGATAGTAGGTGTAGTGCTCCATCTCAGACGCTAAAATAATCTCCTTGGTCTAGCGCTAGTCAAAATGGGATATACTCCCTCACGGTCCGGGTGATACTATTAGGTCACATTAGGTCACTCCGACGACTTTATCTTACTTAGGTACATTAATTATACACATCAAAGGTGGTCATTATATGTAAAAGTATTTAGTTATTTATAGAAGAGACACTAGAATGGACAGGCTTAAGACAAAACATAATAGATAAAATAATGTCTTTAAGTTAATTCTAATGTATTTTATCAAGCTTCTATGGATACAGAAATATGAATGACGTAAATATACAGCAAAAATAGTTTTATACAACTAGGATTTTTTATGGATTTCTGAGAGCCACTTTTATATATTTGCTGTTTCATCATTTGCAATTATTTAGACTCCTTTTTAATTATTTAGTTATGAACATCTAACATATAGATACTCATGTAAGTATGCTTTGCACCGTGGTATAACGGATAGTGGAATTAGCAAGACGAGTTAACAGTTTCATCGATTTTGTTTTAATGCCATTAGGAACGTCATTTATCCCTACCATCTTGATATCTGTTCAAACATTTCACCGACTAAGAATCTTAGAAAATATACACTTTTCAAATTTAAGTTAATAATAATAATAATAATAATAATAATAATAATAATAATAATAATAATAATAAACATGAAGGTCAAGGACGTACCAATTGTAATTGATGCCCTTGGAACGATGCCCAAAGCTGTGGAAAAGAATTTGGGTGAACTGGAAATCAGAAGAAGAATTGAGACCATCCAAACTACATCACTGTTGGATCGGCCAGAATACTCAGAAGAGTCCGAGAGACCAGAGAAGACTTGCTGTCACTCAGTATCTAATTGAAAAAGCAAACTTGTCAACTAGTAGACTTGGCAGTCTCAGCTGATGATGAAAGAAAACTAAGAAATAGACAAATACTTAGACCTTGCTAACGAATTGAAAAAAAAACTGTAGATTATATGGGGAAAGGGATACCGATTGTAATAGGAGCCCTTGAAATAGTTCCAAGAGTTTATAAAACAGTGGAAAGGAAAATAAGAGAAAGAATTGAGACCATCCAGATAACAGCAGAATTAAGATCGTCTAGAATACACAGCAGTAGCCTGGAGACCTTACCGGGCTTGTTGTCACTCAGGCTCCAGTTAAAGTTCCCCAGCTTAAATTGCAAGGAAAAAAATAATTGAAAATGAAGTAGACTGTGATACTATTCGAAGTTGAATCCCTTGGGATAGTCCTCAATAAACTTAAATTAGAGATTGGGAAGTGAGAGGCCAGAGGAAAAATTGAGACCGCATCGCTACTAAAATCAGCGAGGATACTTAGAAGAGTCTTCGAGAATTTGTGTAGATTTGATATCCCCTGTCTTCAATGAAAGACCACCAGTTAAATCTGGTGGTAAAACATCAAAATAGTAATGATAATTAGAGGAACATAAAGCTGACTTTGATACCAAACTTAGTTGGATCCCTTGGAACAAATGCCAATGATTTCTTTCTTTCTTTCTTTTCTTTCTTTCTTTCTTTCTATGAGAGCATACATTTCCACTCTCTGTTCCTTTTCTAAACATTAGTTCCAATCATTCCTTAAATTTCTCATTTCATTCAGTCAGTTTATCATCGTTATTTCCTTATCATCTTCCTTTACTTTCTTTCATTTATTTCCGCTTCTTTTATTTTTGGTCCGGTGCCGATAAACTGTCAGCGAAAACAGAAAATGATACCACTGAACATTTTGTGTACAGCAATCCGTCAAAACATTTCCAGCAACGCAAAGGAATTAAATGGACATTTTTTACTTGGCTTTCCAATTTTCTGTGATAAAGTCTTATCAAATATTGCGGAACTCTAAAGATTACGCTCCTGTGGATTCTGGATTCGCAAACCTACTAAAATAGTTTCCTTTTTACTAGGTGTACAAAATTTAAAAATGCCTCTAGAAGCGAATTCATTTTCTTAAAAATATTTTTTTTTCTTTTTTTTTTTTTTTTTGCTTACGACTCTTCAGGGAAAATTTCGTAAATAAATCAACCTGGAAGATTGACGAAAATCTGACACGAATTAGAGGACGAACCACATGAATCGAGAGAAAAAAAGGCAGGGGTAGGAGAATACCAGTTGCAATTACCCGGGCGCAGATCAAAGTAAGGTGGACACATTACGTAGTTGAAGATTGTACGGAAAATCCTTCTACTAACAAAACCAGGTCTAAGGGAAGGGATGATCAGTGCTTCCATGATAGCTAGTTGGGAACTAGAACCGGCATAGTCAATTATAGTAAACGTATCGATGTTTTACACCTTAGCACTGTTCGGATTTACCAATAAATGTTAACTCACGGCTGAATCGGCGTTAGAAATTTACGTGCAATCCCCAACTAAGTAACGTTCCCAGCTTATCTTCATCTGAGCAGGGGTAATCGAAACTGGTTTTCATCCCCGCCTTTTAAAATCTTGATTCTTTTTCTCTTGTGCACATGCGTCATACTTTAGGTCGTCTTCCTAGCTGGTTTCTCTTACAAAATGTTATGGGAAGAGTCTTAAGCAAAAAAAAAAATATCTTATTCAGAACATGAATCCGTTTTTAAATGCAAGTTTTAATTTTATTACTGGTCACTGTCACTAGCATTTCCCACCCTCTCTGTAGTTCTCTGGAAAGGTCCCAGTAATCTTTCTATCTTTTCACTTTCTTCATTTTCTCGCTGACATCCATAACTATGAAGACGGAAACCATTAGATGACAACGGCTTTTTTTCTTGTTAGGTTAAAATTAAATCTGTTCTTCTGGCAGGGATTAGGTGATAGGTTCGGATCTCAAAATCCCAGAAAAATTAATGAGTTTTATTTTCTAGGACTGATTCTGATTTGAGTATATACCATTTGGTAGTGCGCTTAAATATCAGTATCTTGCTCATTTAACAGTGGATCACCTTTCCCACCCGTTCGTGCCGAGTATCATACTCTTTTTGCTGCATTCTCTTTTTTTGTGTTCGATTGTTTCATCTGTCTCCTCATAACTCACAACTGCTATTCTGTTGCGTATTATCAATTTTCGCTTTGATATAAATGGTGTTTATGGCATTTTTTTTTTTGGCTATTGAGAAAAATGTAGTTACTCTTGATGTTTCCTTTATAGTCATGTCAAGGTCTTCTGACTTTAAATCTCCTTCAATTGTCATGATAGGATTCTTTTAGGAAAACTGTGTTTGACACTAAACTGTTTCTGAAGCTCTGGCTGATGTGGAGTCGTCCCGTCGTCGCTAATACTCCCCCTCAAACTCTACCCTGGGGTGGTATAAGCAGTTAGAATCCCATCTATGAGTCAAACTAATCTATTTTAAATGATGTTTACACGTATTTTGAATTATATTTGTTTTTAAAGTGTTAAAAAAACAATTACAACTACACACGAATCATGTATCATTAAACAACCCTAATGTTATGTGTTACATACTGCTGACAGTAGATAATAGTCTACTAATAATGGAGATGTGTAGCATAATGGTTAGAGTCGTGGGAAATGGATTTGTTGACCCGAGTTCAAATTCTAGTCAAGGCTGTTTGCATTTCACATAGCGATAATACCCTTGGGAAAGGTATGAATCTATATATTCTCCCTTAAGCTATGGGTACAATTGTAGGGCAGACTGGGCTCTTTAACTTTGGATAAGTATCCAGTCTAGAAGAAGAAAAATTCTGAATTTGAAAATCCTGAGGTCAGTCGTTGATTGGGTTTGCGGTATTCCTTGTGCACCAATTCTTTCCTATCGACTGTGTCAAAAAGTGCGGATGATCCAACATAAACCTTCACCACTATGAACAAAACCCTGTGTAGGTTGTTTATTGGATGAATCCTCATGCGTCGAAATCGACGAGAGAGTCCATTTTTTAGAGAATGGTCACAACTGCATAAAAATACTGAACCCTAGTTGCTGCTTCTTTACAGAGAAAAACCTTTGTCATTTTAGAATAATGATTCTAGCTGTATTTTTACCAGTCATGAATGCATATTGTCCTAAAAGTGAAAAGCGCACAGAATATGTAATGGTAGATTCAGATTCTGGTACACACAATTAGCACTCTCTTCACACTAATATTTTTGGAAAAGACATGACCACTTGGCAAGTTTGGATAAATAGATGTACTGCTGGTGTTCTTTAGACTTGTAAAAGTAAATCAATCTTCATAGTTCGAGGATGGGTCAAATGAGTACCATGTCACTGGTATATTACTGGCAACTTCTTGTACAACAAATGAGAGCACAACAACTAACTGCTGTATCATTGAAAAATAAGTTTGACTGCTAAATGTATGTCATGTAGATACCATCCTATACACACTTGGATATAGTGGACTAGTTGAACATCTGCGAGAAAATGATTGGCAGATAGCGTGTCAAGGTTTCATCTGCGCGTGGTACAATGTGGGGATAGAATGAGACCTTGGTATTAGCTGTGGCTAGCCATGTGGTATTTTAGGAGATGGCTCGTCAAGATTTACTCTGCGCCTGGAACAATGTGAGGATCGAAGGAGACCTTGATTTAACTGTGTCTATCCATGTGGTATTTTAAAAGATGACACCTCAATGTTTTATCTGCGCCTGGGACAATGTGGGGATCGAAGAGGACCTTGATATTAGCTGTGGCCAGCCATGTGGTATTATAAGAGAGGGTGTGTCAAGGTTTAATCGGTGCCTGGGACAATATGGGGAGTGAATGAGACCTTGATATTAGCTGTGTTCGGCCATGTGGTATTATAAGAGAGGGTGTGTCAAGGTTTAATCGGTGCCTGGGACAATGTAGGGAGTGAATGAGACCTTGATATTAGCTGTGGTCAGTCATGTGGTATTTGAAGAGCTTTAGTTTGAATCAAAAGTTTGGAATGAGTTTTGGGATACAAAGGGGAAACAGGCGTATATTGTTTGGCTTCAATAGATTTCGATATGATTGGGAAACAATTATTGTCGATGTCTTCTATTTCCGGAGAAGCAAATATACTACTGTTTGTTCTTCTCGTCGAGGAGAGCAGTCGCGCGACATAAACAACTGTTTAATGGTATTATTTACAATGAAGAGATTAGAACCTTTCATCAAGGGAGGAAACGAGAGTCTTTGCAAGTACAGTTCGATTCTTGCTTGCGGTCACTACTTTGAAATATCGATCTGTTGCCAAACTGAACGTAGAATAATCCTGTTATTTATTTTCGAATGATCGATAAACATTGGGAATTATCGATTTTGTACTAAACGAGTTTTGCCATTATATCGAATTCTATTCAGATATGGTGGATGCGCGTAATTTGATTAGTAAGAACTCTGAAAAAGGCACGCACACGTACACCCACACACACATACGCCCACTCATACACACATACACATCCATCCACATAAAACCCCAACAACAAAAGTCCACCGGCGCAGACGAACAAACATACATATTTACCAACCCTTCTGCACCAGAGAGTGTGACAGAAGGCCATTTTCTTAAGCGGAGGTTAACAGGTTTGAATTCAGACATTTCTTTCCATTAGACTCGACGACATATCAACGTTAAAGGGCCCACTCTGACGGCGATCAGGCAATGTCCTATAAGCCTAAAACCGTTGATTCCGAGGCGGTATTCCAAGTAATAGAGGAAAGTCACGCTAATAGCCCTCGGGAAGTTTATGGTAAGTTTATTTCTTTACCTTCATAATCTCGGCAAAATCACCAGGCGCTGCCGAATTTTGCCACACTTCGCCAAAATATTGGAAAACTTTTTATTAACTCTAGAAATTGTAATAATATATTCAGTAAGTGTTATATTTATTAACGGATTTATTTATGAGTAGTGTGTTTAAAAATATATTTAAAAGATAATAACATTTCGAATTTTCACCTTAGATTCTAGAATATTTTTCTGGGATTTCTACGATACATCAAGGTCTGCAGAGCATGCCACACTCCCAATTTTGCAGTATATGTAAATTTAACAGGTTTGTATTCAGAGATTTCCTTCTGCTAGACTGGTTGCCTAATAAAGTTTAAAGAATTTTGTCTGTGCTATTATTTACTCATAGATGTTGGAGGAATTCATACATTTCTTAAGTGTATTGGCTTTAAGTGAAATGCAAACAGCCTCGTTCAGGATATGAACCCGTGTCACTGAGTCCATTTCCTTTAACGATAACAATTACACACCGCCCCTCTACTGCAGTTCCCATGTACCTACTATGATAGTTACAATACCAGTAAAAGATAGGGCAAAGATCACGAAACTACATAAGCCTAAGCAGACTGAATCTGACTGTTCGGTAAAAAAAGTGTTGTTTATAATGAAATATAACAGAAAAGAGGTTCATTTAGTCACGTCGTGATCTAGACAGCAAGGAAAAGAAAAAAAATCTTGAATTGTTGAGGTACAGTCACCAACTTTCCATAATCAATCGGAACGTGGCTGCTGGTGGCATTGGAATTGATATAAACTAAAAAGATGGTTTGAAAATAAATGTGACTAGCATAGAAAACAGCCTAATGCAATTTAAAATCATGAGACTTTTGGGCCACATAAAGACCACACGTTCGGTTAAAGCATAGGTAAGCACGCATCAAATTTTCTAAAGTGAATAAGGATTAGAGCATGGAAAAGTGGTCTAAAGTGATATGAAGTGACGACTGAAAGTTTAAATCTTTGTGTGTGATGGTCGGCGGTACATTAGAAAAATAGAAGCCAAATAGTACCACTCCCAGTACATTAGGGAAACAGTTACGCAAGTAAGAGGGAGTATCATGGCGTCAAATTGTCCGTCTGGAAAAGTGGCCGGTCGGTTAAACAGAGTTATGGAGACTCTAATAGAAATATTGAATACGCTTATCCACCGAAAATAATATGGGAGGGTGATGCTTGTTTATTCATTATTATATAACTCTTTTAAAGGATTTTTTCACACTTGTGGTCTGTAAATAAAGTCTGAGAGACAGAAAGTTTTCCCGGGTCGCCAGGACTCTGCTGAGTATTTTACTTGATTTTGGCAATGGTGTTGTCTGGAGGGTCTCGATCCTTCTGATTTCCAATTCTCTAGTCTTTTTTCCAAACACTTCAAGAGCGTTCCTAGGACACCAACTACAATTGGTATCACCTTCCCACTCATGTTCCCCATATTATATATATATATATATATATATATATATATATATATATATATATATATACAAGGTGTGTGATAATATTATCGAGATTGAAGTAGTAGTTACCAAGAGAGAAATGAACAATGAAGAGAACGTTATTTTTTTCGGAATACAAGGTGTCGTGTTTGAAGATGTATTTACTAAGATAGAAATGAACAATGAATAGAAGGTTAGTTTTTTTTCAGAATAGAATGTGTGTCAAAAAGTACAAAAGTTATTTTTGACAAGTTTTATATATATATATATATATATATATATATATATATATATATATATATATATATATAAATATATATATATATACATATAATGTATCAAAAATTAACTTTTGTTCTTTTCTCAGTATATATATATATATATATATATATATATATATATATATATATACTGAGATTTTGAAAAATTCGTTTATGACGTAATCAATGTCGAATGTTTTTCTTGAATGGCTGGTTTTAAAAAAATCACAGCACTCTGTACTGAACATGATCGCTTATTGATCGTTCTTATAAACCTAATATAATATGCTCTGGAGAAGATTTTTAACAGATCAAAGTATTGCAATATCAACACAATAAAAACTTTATTTGAACATCTTCTTGTTTTTTATATTATCTTACCCTTATATACTGTCGGATTCATTTCCTTACTTATATATATATATATATATATATATATATATATATATATATATATATATATATATATATATATATATATATATATATATACAGGTGTGTGATAATATTATCGAGATTGAAGTAGTAGTTACCAAGAGAGAAATGAACAATGAAGAGAACGTTATTTTTTTCGGAATACAAGGTGTGATATAAAAGTGTCGTGTTTGAAGATGTATTTACTAAGATAGAAATGAACAATGAATAGAAGGTTAGTTTTTTTTTCAGAATAGAATGTGTGTCAAAAAGTACAAAAGTTATTTTTGACAAGTTTTATATATATATATATATATATATTATATATATATATACATATAATGTATCAAAAATTAACTTTTGTACTTTCTCAGTATACATATATATATATATATATATATATATATATATATATATATATATATATATATATATATATACTGAGATTTTGAAAAATTCGTTTATGACGTAATCAATGTCGAATGTTTTTTTTTGAATGGCTGGTTTTAAAAAAATCACAACACTCTGTACTGAACATGATCGCTTATTGATCGTTCTTATAAACCTAAATAATATGCTCTGGAGAAGATTTTTAACAGATCAAAATATAGCAATATCAGCACAATAAATACCCTTATATACCGTCGGATTTATTTCCTTACTTTATATATATATATATATATATATATATATATATATATATATATATATATATATATATATATATATATATATATATATTCAATGATAGGGCATGAACAGTTGACTATATAATTATAATCGTATGTGTGTATATGAAAATATTGTCCGCGGATTATATCTTTACATCAGTTTTACATAATGACTCATTTCATAAGTATGTGTTTCAAATTATGATCTCACAAATGCAATTACTTTCTACTCTCTCTCTCTCTCTCTCTCTCTCTCTCTCTCTCTCTCTCTCTCTCTCTCTTTATATATATATATATATATATATATATATATATATATATATAATATAATGAATGAAGGTAATTATTTCTCCAGAATAAAGACGTTCGCCAACTTGTCCAAAAATCCACCGGCGCATATTTCTGTAAAAGGAAATGCTCATTGGGTTGTATTTTCAAATTGATTTTATATTTAAGAATTACGCTCCGCCTGATCGGATCGTAATATATTCGATCCATAATAATACCCTCCTCACAGTCACATGTACAATTTTTTTCTTGTCCGCTCGATTAACGATGACAGAACTGAGGACGGGCTAATCAAGTCAATCAGAAGAAAATCACTTCATTTCGCAATCATTCGGAAATCTTTCATTTCCTGTCATTGTAAAAAATGAAAGTCTAATGGAATATTTTCTATTTATTTCTTTATTTGAATTTCACTTGTTGGGACAGATTTATTCCACACTCACTCTCTCACACACACACAATAACACACACACACACACACACACACATACACACACACACACACATACACGCACACATATATATATATATATATATAGTGAATTCATAGTTTATTATATAAGAATAATTTCTTCCTCTGTATCATGTTAAAAAATATCTATTTTAATTAATTTTAGTTATGTTCCATGGTGCCAGAACATCTGATTTTTAAATTAAACATATTTTGTTTTGTTTTTTTTATGAATAAAAAAATAACAAGAGTGGTGAGTCTTTATGTTTTCCACAGGGTTATATATATATATATATATATATATAATATATATATATATATATATATTGAATTAAAAACTCATTAACCAGGTGCCGTCAGAACAGAATATATACATACATACAGCTTTCAAAAAATCATAATGTATAAATATGAAACTAAAATGCAAGACAATCCAATAAAAATATGCATGTTACTAAACAGATGGACATGTCACTTCATCAGTACAATATTTGCCCATTCTTTTGTGACTTGTCAATGACTTTGTAAACTTCCATTAAAACTTTCATAAAACATTTTCTCCTGACGAAGTCAACGGCGCTTGATTTATGTATGTTAATATCTTTGCTACCCTAAAGTAGATATGCAATCTATGTCAATGATATTCAGCACTTAAAAGTATAGCAAACTATACTATCAATATATATATATATATATATATATATATAATATATATATTGTGTGTGTGTGTGTGTGTGTGTGTGTGTGTGTATGTAAGTGTGTGTGTGTGTGTGTGTGTTCAAATGTCTACATTTGAAAACGAGTTCGCTTCTCTTGTTCAAACGAACTCGTTTCCAAATGTAGACATTTGAACAAATTTTTATTATGTCATTTACCAGCAAACCCTAATTAATCCCTTATTGTTCGACCTCTATTAATCTAAAAAAAAATCATCTGGACACCGCGTGAATTAAGACCTAAGCAGGTCTATTTAACATTCCATCGTGTGAACACGCTTCACGTAAAATATACGCTAAACAAGCCACAGTTTTTTTTTTAAAAAAATCTGAACATTTTTACCGTCTGATGATTGCAAGTAAGCATGAAACTTTAGTTACGAGATATTAAAACCATAATATATAATATTTGATTGTATATATATATATATATATATATATATATATATATATATATATGTGTGTGTGTGTGTGTGTGTGTGTGTGTGTGTGTGTGTAATACAAAGATTTTTTAAGGCAATTTACAATTCAATATGTGTTGAAAATTATATTTATTTAATTTTTTTTTTTAATTCTAAATATTTTCGGAAAATAAAATCCCATCATCAGAGTTATATAATAAAAATACCCCCCTCACTCTCACATGTACAATTTTTTCTCGTCCGCTCGATTAACGATGACAGAACTGAGGACGGGTTAATCAAGTCAATCAGAATATTTAGAATTTAAAAAAATAAGTTAAATAAATATAATTTTCAACACATATTGCATTGTAAATTGCCTTCAAAAATCTTTATATTCCACATACACACAATGCTTCAAAGATACTATAAAAAAAACCTTTATTTCACTATGCCGGAGCGAGGCTAAATTTATAGTAAAAATTAAAAGAATTTCGAACAATATCCACGAGCGCAGGAGCAGCTGATACTAAAAAAAAACCTTTATATATATATATATATATATATATATATATATATATATATATATATATATAAACACTAAACGCTCATGTACGCTTTAATAGGAAGTCGTTGTATTTATCGTCCGCCAACCGGAAGTGAACATCGGACAAAAACTGCCTATGATGTACGCCATTATGTTACAAGAGTTCCTGTGTCCCCCTACAAATTATCATTATCCGATTTATCCGGCGTACTTAGTAGGACACCTGCTTGGCTTGATAAGGTAAAAGGAGGGGATATTTCAATGTTCTCCACAGCTGAGCAGAGTCGATCACTTCCGGCCATTTCTGCAGGGAACATAATTCGGTACTCGTAACATCCCTGCAGCTTGTGAAACGGAGATGTGATATATTGACGCCTATTTTCCCTTCTAGGCTGCTCCTACTTTTGGTTTTTGTTGTAACAAGGCTGCGTCACACTTTAAGGGCAAACTATAACGCCAGTACCAAATGATCGAGTGTTCCGCATGGAACCAGGTTTGAAAATCCCAGTAACCTTACGTGTATGCTATGGGAAATATATGAGCGTGAGATCAAAAATTAAGTTAAATGGTTATAGTCAAGAACATTATCGATTTTCTGCATCAAAAGCGGTAATATCAAACATTTAAACGGCGTCTATGGTCACATTTTGACTAAAATTAATCTATGTCCTAGGTATGACGTTAAACTATCTGATGGTGAGGTTCCAGTTCTGGAGGTCTGGGGAGTGTGTAGCACCCCTTCATCACCTTTGCTCCCTGGTCCACTCTGACGCGGAGTGGTATTCCCTGTTAGGGTCCAATCTATGGGTTAAATATGGAAATGTTTTTATAAAAATTGGGTACCCATTAGGAATGAATTTATTTCAAAACTTTGCCAGCATTAAATGACCCACCAAGGTTGATATGCCGTAAAACAAAACGACAAACGACAATGAAATTTATCTGGAAAAAATTCACATTCACGACCTTGGATAAAGCATTCGGAATTTCGAATTGTGTCCTATTTTAATAAAATAGTGTAAAGCTTTTGATTCATTCTAATAAAAAAGTCAACTGATATTTTGGACAAATTAATATAAGCTTGAATAACTCATGTTATGATAAGAATGAATCCTTGCAGAATACTTTTAAATTAAATAATTCAATTAAATCTCGTCGCACTACTTCTGCTATATCACAATTCCCATCTATACATATATAAAGGGCAGTTGTGTGTGTGTATGTATGTGCGGAGAAAACTACAAAACTAAAACAGTTAATGATAAAGTGAATCTATATACTATCATCAGAGGTTGCTTTTATTAAATGAATTAATGAAGACTTGATTTATATCTGGGAATATATTTGTAAATGAAGATTTGAATAGTAAGAGAAGAGATAGTCATTGGTTGCATTCGTGATTAAAATATAAATCACCGAAAACTTCAATGGATCTACGAATCAAATTTTCTATTATCCCCTCTACTCAGGCGATGCCTGGTAGCCGTTTCTAGTTTATGATATAGTGGCTACCTCCCACCACATAACAGAGTCCAATTTATTGGTCAAATATATCTATCTGAAAATTATTCTTATTCGGTAAAAATCACTTAAGAAACGACTACACGAAAATGATCTAACCTCTAGGCATGAAAAATCAATACGGATAGACATGCCTTTAAAATCAGCCTGTCAATCACAGTCAAAATTTGTATTTGTCAAGTATGTGTGGACTCTGAATGGCGTCTAGAGGAATTTAAAAGTAAGATGGTTGGTAGGGATGGGTGGTAAGAGAGAGAGAGAGAGAGAGAGAGAGAGAGAGAGAGAGAGAGAGAGAGAGAGAGAGAGAGAGTAAAGAAATCTCTGCTCAGCATGCCTTGATAAACATACAATTACGTAAAATTACTGGAGGTCTTGTGATATTCTTCATAAATTTTTTTCTTAGAAATTAATAGACTGGAAGAATGAACTACAGGTATGAAGAGACAAAATACTAAAACCGTCAGTCATATATACAGTTTGTAGATTAATAAATACCCTAAAGTTCAACGCATATGCAATAGAAGAGAAGCCTTAATTAGGGATGTAATTCTAAGTCTGTTAACGTTGTTAATTTTTTCTGTTCTTACTTTGTGGCTGATTCGGGCGCCATGTTTCATAATTAACTGTCACGAACAAACCACGTCGAAAGTTGATGGCATTGTGCCGACGCTTTCGCGCCGGTAGACCAATAGTTCTTACGGAGTAATTAAAACAGGAAATTGCCATTGGAAAGATTTACCGCTCAAGACATAATAGACATCGTCGCTGTCACATTGGTAAAATCTATTTTCTTACTAGAATATGAAGACAAAGAAATTCCAGTGGTTGTGCAAAATTGGCGAATATAACGAGCTATTAGACATCTTATTACCTAGTTAAATTTAGTACATTTATGGTTTCGCCTATACAAAAAGAACTGAGCTAAACATTATATATATATATATTAATAAGTCATCCACAGACTCGTGTTTCGGCATTTCACGCCTCTTCAATGTGGCTTGACACAACTATCTTTGGCTAGGGTCGAACTCAGACTGACCGTATGGTAGCCCTCGTCCACTGACAGCTGTAGCGAGGACTGGTGTTTTTAAACTATTAAGTTTGTTTATGTATTTTACGGTCACCGAGAGATCAAATGTCCGGGGAAACAATCATTGCTTATATGCTCAGTAGTGAGAGTTAATTTAAATTACCAATTAGAGAGCTCAATACCAAATTTATGGAAGCATACATTTCAATATTGCTATCATAACTTTATCTGGATTACGATGAAACATTTTTCTTTGTAGCGCGGACTGTTGTTTTTAAACTATTAAGTACATAGGTTTGTTTATGTATTTTACGGTCACTGAGAGATAAAATTTCCGGGGATATATATATATATATATATATATATATATATATATATATATATATATATATATATATATATATATATATATATATATATATAGTTCAATGAGAAATCAAAACAAATAAAAGTTTTTGCTTTTATTTATTTAATTACGGGAACGTAATATATATATGAGCTTAATCTGTATAGTGTCCGGCTGTGAACCTCAGTTCCTGGTTTGCTATTGATAGGTGTGGCTCTCCACCTCAAACGCAAAAGAATCTCCTTGTTCTAGCGCTAGTGAAAAGGGGATAAACACCCTCGCCGTCTGATACCGACTTTAGGGCACCCCGACTTATATATATATATATATATATATATATATATATATAAATTCAACATCGCTTTTGATATAATAAAAAATTCAGGAAAATAGATTACATATATATATATATATATATATATATATATATATATATATATATATATATGTAATCTATTTTCCTGAATTTTTTATTATATCAAAAGCGATGTTGAATTTATACGCCTTATAGAACACAGCTTTTGTCATATTTTTTAAATGATTGATTCTAGCAGCATGTCAACCCATGCAATGTCTTTTTATATATAATTTATGGAACTGCGTTTTTTTCATAATTGTTAGATAATAGTATATTTTGCTTATATCATGCATATGAATGATTTTTTTTCTTAAATTTGACGCATAGATCAGATTCTAACATATACTACCACTTGTTCCAGAGTAGACCTGAGAATAATGGCTATAAAGTGGTACGCTATACACTCCCTGATTTCCAGAAATTGAGCGTTGCCATCAGATGTAGTTTAGTTTCATAACCAGGACACCGCGTTTTTTTCTGGGACGATGTTCTTACCCCACTACAGGGAATACAGTCAGCATATGCTGAGACCCTCCGACAGTGTGTCATATTTTAGCCTGTTTTTCCTTAACCCTTATATCTCGACCCTGAGGTATGTATATCTCTAGTTAGAAGCACATATACAAGGGAAGTCTAACTTCCGGCAAGCGAATTCGTATTTTCCATTGTAAGACTATTAGATAAACCATTGCTTTTTTTTATATTTCCAAGTATTTCTTCGCAGGATATCTGGGTGGAGTAGCCCATGGGTTCGGTGAGGATAGGGACAGGATTGATAATCACCGATGGCGTCTTCTTAAGATAAATTAGTCGTGCCGACATTATACTATTTTTGCGGATCGTAGTATGCTGTTGTGTAATAAGGCCTCCTTAAGGTCTTGTATAGGGTCGTGTTGGGATTTGTGTTCCTACTCCTTCGATTCAGATTTTCAGTTATTCACCGGTCACTAGCTTGGGATGTCTCACTATATTTTATTTTGCTCTGTTATTCACTGGAACAACACGGACACATATTGTTATGTTTATAGACTTTTATTTATGCTCAATGCCGTTTTCCCCCAAACGCGGTGGGAACAGAAACAGAAAGGCAGATGTTACCCAAAAAAGGCAGCAACACTCAACTGGACTCTCTTTTTTGGACTGAGACGCGACCCCCACACTGTCACTCTCAAGCTCACTAACTCTCTCTATCTCTCTCTCTCTCTCTCTCTCTCTCTCTCTCTCTCTCTGTGTATATATATATATAATATATATATATATATATATATATATATATATATATATATATATATATAAAAGTCCTTAAAATGTTATTAATTTTGATTTAGGTTGTTTCTAGTACATTACAGATCTGATAGTTTCTTATTTTAAACTTTTGATCTTAGATTCTATTTAACCCGGCAGTCTTAACAACTTCAAAGGTAACCCCTTTGAGGATGGCCTCTAAACTGTCTCAAAATCTAATCCTTTTACCCATCTGTATTTCGGATCAATTTATCTATTTGTTAACCCGTACTTAAGATTTTCGGTTGACCAGATCATGTTTTTTTTTAATCTCTCAGAAAATTGGGTATAATTTATCTAGAATAAAAAGTACGAAAGAAAACAAATGCAAAACAAAACAAAATATGTTCAGCCTTGGAAAGATTAAGAACAGTATTGTTAATTGCATGTATTCTAATTAATCAGGAGAAAACGTGATGTTTCTAAGTGAACATCAAATATCCCGTTGTTATGTAAGTGTATCAGAGACATCTCAAAAGAGAGAGCCCTTGCAAAATAATACTACATATCAAAAACAAAATCACAAGTAAAAACTGTATGAAAAAAACATGTAAATGCAAGTGCAAAATGTTAAGAGAAGACGTCGCTAAATTAAGTATACATTAAGCAAAGACCTATTTCACCAAAACTGTTTCCTTTCCAAAAAGAATAAACATAAGAATCAGACTGACAATAATAAAGGGATTATAGTATGGGGATAAAGAGACAGAGGGAATATTAGAAGGAAGAAAAAGAGAAGGGGAGACAGAGACAGAACAGAAGGCGGGAAAATTACATGAAAGAGAAAAATGATTGATTATATGAAGAAAAAAACGAAAACTAATGAAAAATAAAGTGAATAATAATTTGAAGAGTCAAATGTAAAAAATGAATATTTTGAAGAGCAAAATGTAACAACGAAGTAATTAAATAGAATATGAGAAGAGAGAGAGAGAGAGAGAGAGAGAGAGAGAGAGAGAGAGAGAGAGAGAGAGAGAGAGAGGAGGAAAGACCGTGAGATATATGTATATAGAAGGAAACGGAAAGATAGAAAAACTGTATAATGATACTAAAGGTGCAAATATCTTTATCATAAAATTTATCTCCTTCAAGTCCCATAAGTTCAACATCATTTCGCATCTTCATTTCTGAGATGCGTATGATATAAACAATAAGAAATTGGCATGAAATATCACACAAGGTTTGATATGCCATAAAACAAAATAAGCAACCATCTTCAGAAGCTGATGGGTAAATCCCAAGTGTTCCACAATTATTGATAGTCATTCCAATCATTTTTATTATAGTCAGTTGAGATGCACATGCTTTTTGATAAATCTAAATCAGTATCCTGTTAAAACAGTGTCTCAATTTTATTTTATATAATATATATATATATATATGCCCATGTAGGGACTGAAACTATTTAGGAAAAATCAGTTAAGGTAAATTTATTAGACAATTCCGGCTGGTTATTGCATCATCCATTCGATGACTTGAAAAGCTTTAAACCAGAATTCGTAGACAAAAGTTGTCTGCACTATTAATAAAAATATGCCTGAACCCCAAAAAATTGGTCATTTAAACACACAGACACAGACAGACACAAACAGACACACACACACACACACACACACACACACACACACACACACAATCCAACACACACACATATACATACACAGACACTGACTTTCTCACCTATATGATCTTCAGACTCGATGATAATTTTGGTCTGAAGATCGTATAGGCAAGAAACTGTAAGTAACCAGGTACCGTTGATTCCATGCTCACCGTACTTTTAATTTAAATGTTAATGCTCTATCAATACTATAAAGTAATGTTTACTTATGAATATAGCACCTATATTATCTACATACTATATGTGTGCGCGTGCATGTGTGTGTGTAATTAGGCAGCATTTCTTCATATATATGTGTGTGCGTGCGTTTGTACGTGCGTTAAAGACAGAGAAAGACAGAGAGACAGAGAGATAGAGAGAGAAAGAGAGAGAGTGTGTGTGTCTCTGTGTGTGTGTGAATGAGAGGGAAAGAGTGAGAGAGAGACAGGGGGAAGTAGAGATAGGTGGAAAAGCAAGAGAGAATATGTCTCTGTGTCTCTGATGTATATTCGTATATGAGCATCTGTAGCACTTGCGTATCTATCATATCAAATGATAAAAACAACTGTGGTCTTATTTTTAATCAGTCTACAATTTGTGCAATCTTTCATAGTTTCAATAAAATTATTAAGACCAATTGAGTCATCGTTTAATCCAATTTATCTGATCGAATCCATTTCATCAATAACGGAAATGCCTGTCTTACATAAAATAGGCATCACCAACGAAGAGAATAATCAAAATATTTTCTCGAACGTTCTGATTAGATATTCTATTTAAATAGGTTGTGACGCCAAGAGAAATTGATATTAGAACCATTTCTGGCCTACAAATGAATGAGTTATTACAATATATATATATATATATATATATATATATATATAAATATATATGTGTGTGTGTGTGTGTGTGTGTGTGTGTGTGTGTGTGTGTGTATATATATGAGTATATATATGAGTTAAGAGTAAGGAAATGAATCCGACGGTATATGTATAGATAAAAGGGTATGAAAACACACAATGTTGTTAAAATGAATATATTTTTTATATCATTTTCATTGCTAATATTGACAATATTTCGATTTATAAAAAATCATCATCAGAGCATAATGATAATTAGGTCCATTTTTAGATGTAAATGTTTTTTATTCCGGAATCATCGAGAGAGAAGCAGAAAATAATTTAAATTCAAACCGGAAACATTGTTTTTCCAAAAAGCGTGTAAGTCATGTGATCGCTTCGTCTTTGTTCATTCGCTGCGTGTTTCGCTAACGTCATGTACATTTCGCTACATTGTATTTCTTCAGTGTAACAGTTTTTGAAAGAAAAAGAATTACTTCAAATTCAAAAATAGAAAAATTATCTTTTTTATAAAAGAATTTCAACCCGTTCATGATCGGTTAGTAACGGATATTTTTCAGAAAAGAAATGTTTATTTAATTATTTAAAATAATTACTTTTTATGTAAAATATGAATGGTGTAAGTGTATATTGGGATAATGTAAAATTTAAATTTGTTAGGAAGTGTATGTCTAAAATAGTTATTAAAAAATTATAATAATAATAAATCACCATAATAATAAATTACTTTTACATAATTGTAATATTAATAAAAATCATCATATAATCAGTTACAATAATAAAACAACAATAATCAAAATCTTTAACTACACAACTCTTACTATAAAATTGTTTAACCCCCCCACCACCCCTTTTTTTTCTCTTCACTTACTAAAAATTTTAATTTGACACGCGTTGATATCTTTTTCCCCTACCCCCTTACATAATAAACGCACACAGCAACTCAAAAGTTAAAAGAATAGTTTCTCGCCACTTGAAACAAACAAATTTTCTCAATGAAAATCATGCTTGCTCTCTAACACACACACATGCGCACACACACACACAACCTTGAGATTTATACACACACGCGCAACCACACACACAAAACACATAAAAATGCACAATGTCTTTTTTTCGATAAACACACTCATACACTCTCATACATAGACCGTAAAAGAGAATATTTGACGTCATATTTCACTTTTTTCAGCGTCCTTTCTTCAGACTTCAAATTTTGAACAGACTGATAAAAAACGTCCATCACTTGCTTTTCTCGTTATTCTGTGATAAAGTTTTTGTTATCACCTTCCATATACCAACAAATGACCTGATGATGATCTAATTAATAGATCGAAACACTGCAGCATCGGCCAATAAACTTAACTTACTTATTTAAACCTGCGCTTTTTCAATTTTCTTAATATATATATATATATATATATATATATATATATATAGTGGTACCTTCACTCACAAGTGCGCTAACTTACGAGTTTTCATTTGCTTTGTATTGAGAACTAAAATTTGAGGTACGAGCGAACTTCATAAAAGTTTATGTTAATGAGTTCACAAATAAAACTTCAGTTTTCAGATTTATTATTCCAAAGAAATATATCATCTACAAAAAAAAGATATTAAAAATATTACAGCATATTATTCATTAGTCTATTTTTGTTATGTTTTTATATAATACACTGATATTTCTTAATAAAATAGGGTGCTTTGTGGGGTATGGAATGGATTAATGGAATTTCCCTTAATGTCAATGGGGAAAATTGATTTGATAGAGGAGCAAATTGAGTTACCAATCAGAAGGAATTAAATTTGTAAGTCAAAGTACTAACACACACACACACACACATATATATATATATATATATATATATATATATATATATATATATATACATCTGTGGGTCTGTGTGTGTATGCACGCACAGACATAGGTAAGTATAATATGGTTTTCTCTTATTTGCTTATTTTATTTGGGATGTCATATGCCAATTATTGTTTTAGTTTTTGTGATGTGCTTAATTTTAGGAATTATGGTTGAGATTATGCTTAGATATGAATTTGATGTGAAATCTAAGCTTACATATAGTATGGTCTATAAAAATATCCCAATCTTCTAATAAATTAATATTTTCGTCTTAATAACAGTTTCTATATTTACGTTCTTATTAGGTACTCATTACTACCAAAGTCCAAATCATTGGAACTCTGTAATCAAAGGATCTCATTTCATTTGAAAGTATATCAATAGAATTTTCCATAGTTATGTACAAATTCTCGTAAAGATACACGTTCAAATTGTT
>CM042137.1:95555881-95590881 GCA_023376005.1 Doryteuthis pealeii | reverse complement strand
CCATAGAAAAATAACGGGCAAGACATACTGGGCTATGGTGAAGTAGCAAGAATGAACTCATAAGCGACGTCTTGTGGACTCCTATAGAATGACCTATCAGTGTTTGCCACCTGCAAAAATCTATACCTATGAGGTCCGTGGGGGAACCGGATGCTGTCTAGAGGACTTATTACGTGCAATTACCGATCGGAATGGATGATGAAAGATAACCAAGGTTATATATCTAAAGTTGTCGGTACGCCTAGATTATGATGATTATTATTTTGTTAGAATTAACGATTCGAAAGAAGTGTGTTTAAATCGATAAACATCTTAAATATCGCTTAAGAAAATACCATTTCCCTGAAGAATTTCAGGTTTATGAGTGAATATAAAAAATATAATTGATACATTCATTTTAAGTTTGGAAAAGAATCCTTACTGTTTTTATCAGTTCAGTGTACATTATTCATTGACAATAAATATTTTAAAATAATACATTGTTTAGAAAAGAACATCTTACAAGGAGTGAATGGACACTTCAGGTGATATTTATTTTTTCTCGATTCTCTTTAAAAAGTACTTAAGAGAATAGATTGTGGGTGTTTGTGATGAGAAATGGGTAGTTCAAGAATGATTAGGGAGTGCTCTCCTTGATGTAGTGACTAACATGCTGGACTGCGACAGTGTAGTAAACGTGTTCGAAATCCAGTTGCGCTATTGTGTTCACCTTCGAACTAATACCCTCGGGAAAGGTACGAATCCCCTAATTCTCCCAGCTATGGGTTAAATACTACCAATAATGTCTTACTAGAAGGATGGATTTAGCACTGAATAACACACTAGTGTTGATATGCTCTTAAAAATAAACATCGGGTTAAAATTAGCTTTTTTTTTACTGTTTTGCTGTCTTTTCTTATTTATCGTTTTTAAATTTGTGTCGAAGCTTCTGCAACAATATTTCTCTGACAAATCCCAAATTAAAGAATTACCTTTACAAAACTTCTGTTTGATACAATGTTTCTATTTCTGTACCTGATTTTAAGCAGTAGATATGAATATACATATTACCAACTCCTCCGCACGAGTAGGACGTGAAACATGATCAATGTTTATTTAATTTAAAGTTATCCTTTTCTCAGGCTGGTTGCCTAATCAGATTGCCTTCACATATAAATAGTAATACAATACAACATTATAATAAAATTGTAATCTTTCCCATACCGCTGTGTGTTGGAGGCCGGTATTGTAATGTTTATAGTCGTAGGAAATGGACTTGTCGAACCTTCGAATCCTTGACGAAGCTACACTTCACATAACGCTAATACCATTGGGAAATTTATGAATCCAACTACTCTCCCTCCAGCTATGGGCAAATAGTAGGGCACACTGGGCTCTTTAACCTTGGTTAGGCAACCAGTCTAGGAGAAGTAAAACTCTGAATTCAAACCTGTTAAATCCGCTTGGGTTGTTCACTACTAGAATAGCCTCATTCCTAATTAGTGATCAATTTCACTAATAAAAAAACAATTGATGTGACGTCAACTGGCACCCTTGGACGAGCACCATTCTCATTTGAATGCTGACCGTTGTATGACTTTAATTAACGCTTCAATATCCAACACCATCTTCGTGTAAAACAGTTCCTTTAAGCCAGTTCACACCATTCTTTATGTTACTTGAGACAGTGGAAATCATACCCTGTATAAAAGGCATCCTCTCGTTGTCTAATGGTTAGCAAACTGGTTTCACAGGGTTCAATGCTCGCTGGATTGCTCATACTAGCAGCCTACCGTTACATGCTACCCGTGGGGAACGGGTTGAATAAATATCTACATCCATAAATTCTGTAAAAACGAAACTGCAGTATCTTATAGAATTGCTGGAGGCACACTTGAAAACTTTCAAGACCCTGAATTGTTTGGGCAATTTCTACATTCTTCAGATCTGGAAACATCTCAAAACAATAATATTTTCTACCGTGTCTGTTATATTTGACTAAATCTAATGAAAACTGCATATATATATATATATATATATATATGTGTGTGTGTGTGTGTGTGTGTGAGTGTGTGTGTGTATAAGGTGTGAAAAAAGTATCGAGATTTTTTGTAGTTTTTGACACACCCGTATGGGAAAAAATAACGTTAAATTCATTGTTCTTTTCTATCTTGGTTAATACAGCTTCAATCACGATACTTTTATGATACACCTCATATATATATATATATATATATATATATATATATATGTGTGTGTGTGTGTGTGTGTGTGTGTGTGTGTGTGTGTGTGTGTGTGGGGCAATACCATTTATTTACAGAAGAGTGCCATTTTCTAGTTCAAACTGCAGGTGGGAATACATGTGGTTCTTGAGGCCATATACATACCTTTTGCAAACCCAATAAAATACCTTGACATTAACTCTTATGCACTTTCATATGGCTTCTAAAGACCCGCTGCAGACCTGCCAACTTTATCACATAAATGACATAAATTTCTCGCAAGTTGTTGAGAAACAACCCGTGTAAAATGAGTCTGGGATTGTTTGTTGTCATAATATCTCAAATTACTAGAGGTTTCAGACAAAAAGACCCTACTGCATATGTTACAAAAAATGTCAGGCTGAAAAAGCCAATAAATAAATAAAAAATCCGTTACTGAGTTACTTTATTTACTGATAAGTAACCGTTGAAGTTTGTTAAGTAATATGGAAGGTGGTTGGGATCTGTGGATGCTGAATATAATTAATAGATGGTATACATCATCTACGAATTATGCATCGATGGATGATGTGATTTATGGATAGGGTACTTAACCAATGGATGGTGTACGTGATTGATGGATGGTGTATATTATCGATAGATTATATACGGACGCTTTCGATGATGTACGCGATCGATGACGGGTGTACGCATTTGATAGTGTATGCGATCGAGAAATGATGTTTGAGATCAATTGACTATGTACTTAAACCATCGATGTGGTTTAACTAATCAATAGATGTTATATATGATTGATGGATGTGAACCATTGATGAGCGATGTTCTTGATCAATGTATAGTGTACTTGATCGATTGATGGTGTACAGGATCAATGTATGGTTTACCTAATTGTGATTGTATTCCTGATCGATGGACGATGTACATAATTAATAGATGATGTACTTGATTTATGGATGTTGTAACAATCGATTTATATTGTTCTTGATCAATATATCGATCAGTATATCGATTATATGAACGAGAGATTGTGTACGGGCTCGATGAGGATGTACGCTATCAAAGGATGGTGTATGTAAACCCCGATGAATGGTGTACCTGATCGGTGGATGAGTTCACAAATAAGGAGCATCCAGTGAGGATCAAATTTGCTATTAAGTACCAATAGATCTCTGAGATCAGTTTTCTACCCATTACACCACGATATGCTTCCCAAGATAGCCTGAAGTATGTGCAATATAAACGATTGCCCATGACCTTCTGGCTGCTAGGGTAGCCTAGAATCTTTACAGTATTCAATAGTTTATGTTAGCTAGTATATATTTACCAATTTCTCCATTTGAACAGGATGCAACATACAACTTTTAAATGGAGTTCAACAGGTTTGAATTCAGAGTTTTCCTTCTCCCAGACTGGTTGCCATATCAATGTTAAAGAGCCTTGTCTTACCTACTATTTACCCATAGGTTGACGAAGAATACTTGGATTCATGCATTTCCCCAAGGATATTAGCGGTCTGTGAAATGCCACCAGTCTCGTCCAGTATTCGAAATCGTATCGCCGTGTTCATTTTCTATGACGAGATCGATGGATAGTGAACATGAATACGTAAGACTTTTGTTAACAAAAGCAAAATGGAGGAAAAGGTGGAGGAGGAAGAAGGAGGGGGAGGAGGAGATGGTAATCTTTGGTGTATGACACTGCTTAAGGGAAACAAGTGGCTTGAGAGGCTGAAAAGACAAATAACGTTTGGAGTATGAAGTCCATCCACACAAAAGACGAGATGGAAAATGATTTGCTTCTGCAACAATACAAGTGCAGCATTCATGTTGCAAATAAGGTGACAGGATGAATATGTCAGGCATAAATATCTACTCTAGAATGGCCTACAGGAAGCCCAGATTTGAATGCAATAGGGAATCTATGGGAAATGCTCGCAGAACCTGCTTAGGACGAGCTAACAATAACAAAAGAGGTTCAACTGTGAGAATGCATAAAATATACCAAACTCTTATCACGCGAAGATATTATCTGTACAGAAGTAGTGGAACAAAACTAGCAAAAACTATCGACGGAAAGATGCCACCATATACGATTAACCTTTTTTTTTACGTCTACACGTAAATAATTATGTTCGATACTATTCGTGTGCTACAGTTTTTATTGTCATCCTTAGGCTTCAAACGAGAGCACTTCCCATCGGCTATCCCCTTGTGTTAAGCAGAGCGCGATCCTTTGTGAAGAAACTCAGGGTTGGGTATGATCCTTTGGTTATTCCTTGGTGTCCCATTGTGTTGGGTATGACCCTTTGTTTGTTCCTTGGTGTCCCTTAGTGTTGGGTATGATCCTTTGTTGTTCCTTGGTGTCCCTTAGTGTTGGGTATGATTCTTTGGTTGTAGTTCCGTTCGTCTATGACGAATAACGGGCAAATGAACAGCTGTCCATATTGGCGATTAAATAGTTAACTAACCATGTATTCGAGCTGTTGTTTGGTTTTGGTTTAATCCCTGTGATCACGCCGAGTCTCTAGGTTTAAGTGGTGGATTCCGGCATGCCTTATATTACAAAATAACTGCAACAAAATTACATTTCTTCTTATGTCAAACCTAAAAAATATACCAGTCGATATATCGTGTATGTATTTTTCTAAACGCTACGTACAAACAAGATGTGACACAAGTTTACTTTTTAAAGCGGAGTTTAACAGGTTTGAATTCAAAGTTCTTCTCCTCCAACACGGGTTACCAATGTTAAAGACACCAGTCTGCCCTACTATTTACTAATAGCTAGAAGGGGATTAGTTGAATGCATATTTTCCCAAGGGTATTAGCCAAAGTGAAATGTAAACAGCCTTGTCCATGATTAGCACTCGTCGCCCGTCGATTCCATTTCATTCGACGGTAAAAAAATAATCAATTCATGATACAAATAAAGTGTGCCTCACGTTACCAAAATTTGCTGTTTCCTGTTTATCTTGGCTTTAATATTATACAAACTCCTCCATTTTGTGCCGTATGAGAGAGAAGGTTAAATTTTAAGCAGAGTTTAATGTGTTTGAATTCAGAATTTTCCTTCTCCGAGACTGCTTGGCATATCAAGGTTAAAG
Organism: Doryteuthis pealeii; assembly: GCA_023376005.1. Classification (NCBI taxonomy): domain Eukaryota; kingdom Metazoa; phylum Mollusca; class Cephalopoda; order Myopsida; family Loliginidae; genus Doryteuthis; species Doryteuthis pealeii. Next base: position 95,585,577 of record CM042137.1, on the reverse strand, counting down.
ACTCAGGGCCGCCCTACTATTTAGCGCTAGCTAAAAGGAGAATGTCTGGCTGTCTGGATGCAAACATTTCCCAAATTTATTAGCACTATGAGAAATGTAAGCATACTCATAAAGGATTTGATCTCGTGTCAGGTGTTTCCATTGACAAAGACCATTACTACACGCAGGTAAACAGCAAGAACAAGGAGGAATTTGAGTTTTTTGGAAAAATAGTCGAAACATGTTCAATAAGATTATTCATCTACTTTAAAAAGAATATATTTGATTTCCGTAGTTTCCATAGTTTTCGCATTTCTAACAATACAAATTCTTCCATTTTCTGTTATAAAATTCATTTTCAGAAAGAAAAAAATCTACAGACTACCCCACATCGAAAATAAAAAAGACAATAAAGATTTGACGCTCCTAAGGAATCGTATTTTTAAAAAAATATATTTTGATAGGCGTTGTAACATGTGTAATTTAAAAATTCAAGTGCTCTCTTTTTTCTTTATCATAAATAGCAACGCCCCTTAATGGATCAAACAGGATTCTATGGAAGGTTACGGCGGATCACTTTTATTCTAGCTGTTTGTGTATTCGACAATTAATTAAGTGAGACTTTAATTTATTTCAAGTATTTAAGTTTTATCTAACCTACAACAATAGTCGTTCTCTATTTAATTTTCTGAGAAAATTTAGAACAGTTATATCCGGATCCATTCATAAAAAAAAAAATGTTTCTTCATTTTTAGGTGAATGTGCGGTTACTTCCTTTAAACAATGGAGAGTTTATGTGTAAATCAGTGATTACTTTAATGATTAATATTGAACTTCTGTAAAAAGAATTGTTTCATTAATTCGAATTATTATCTTTTCAAAATATGCTTTATCATTATCATCGAAAGAAGATTGTGTAGCATTTCAATAAATCGAGTGCCGCCCTCAAGAAGTATACACTTTGGGGATGAGAGCGTAAAATGCAGAATGAAATATTAGATGTTTAAATTCTCTGCCAAGTAACCCGTTCATTGTGGGTAAGAAATGTGGAATGATACCGGGTGAAGAGATGGATTGTGACTTTTCCATAGGGAAGATACGTTACATTTGACTCCTTGTCACAAACAGTTTATTTTTCAAAGATTTTTCTTATTCTGCCACTTCAGCCCAAACCAGAAGTGATTTGGCCAATTCTTAAATACGCATACGTGGCAAACACGGATTTCTGTTCCCAAAACACATCCTTATCCACTACCAGCAGAGTAGGCATTTACTCAATCTGTTCCAACGGGTACGGTGTGACAAAAGGTCGCATGGAGCATCCAGCGAGGATCAAACTCACTATTCAATAGTAATGGATCTGTGAACTACCTTTCTCACCGTTATACCACGATAAGACATCTTAACCAGTAGACTATATGTTTAACAGGTATTTTGCTCGTAATGTCTGAAACCCCTGCAAGATTAACGTATTTTTTCAATTAACACGGCAATATCACTATATCCATTTCAAGAGACCAGGATCAGGGCGATCGTTTCGTATCGTGTTACTAGAGCAAATCTTTGGTGACACTTTAAAGTTTAGAAACCTAAAGTATTTTTAATACATATATTAAAGACAAGAGAGCATTATTACAGTCACCTGCCCTCAATAGCTCAATCATCCACGTAGCGACAAATAAAACATACGGGACACTGCTAGAGAAACAAGGGCTAACACTTAAGTGATATTCAACTAGGAACTCCTAAACATAGACACCTATGGATTCCTACTCATGGGTACACCAGTGTGGACCAACAAAAAAGTACATTAATCGGCTCTGTATGGATGTTGTATGCCGCAGTGAAGGCCTGGCGAGAGCGATGACCGATAGGGTCGACTAGCGGCAAAGAGTCAACGGAATCAGATATGCAATATGGTGATGATATAGTAATGTCATTCGGTGAAACTGAAGACTTGAAAAATTTAAACTATATATATTAATAAAATATATATATATATATATTATATATATATATATATATATATATATATATATATATATATATAATGTATAAGTATTAACAATCGTTAAGCGCACAATATCCAGAGGTTAAGGTTGAGAAAAAACAAATACAAAGTGCTCAATACAATGTAGAGCATAAATTTATTTTAAAATGGAAAGGAGTAACCTACTCGAGTTTCATCGATTGATTCTTCAGGGTTACTTTAAATTAATCGAGTTTACGATTAATCTTAGGTGTTATAAACATTAACTTAACTTTAGTAAAAACTCTACTAAAGTTTAAGTCCCATTCAACGGGCATGTTTATAACACCTAAGATTAATCGTAAACTCGATAATTTAAAGTCCCTGAAGAATATCGATGAAACTGTAGGTTATCCTTTCCATTCTTAATATATATATATATATATATATATATATATATATATATGTTTATTTTATTAGTAGATCATTCACATTTTGAAATATCCGAGTGCCTATGATAATAAATCATGAAAAATAATGCAACAGAATAACTTTTGTTTACACGCCCTAGAAAGCCAAAGCAGTCTATTCGACGCCCCACGTTAGCTAGGCAAATAGATCTGCCTATATAGATAGGAATAAGAGTGCGTTTTCCACTGTTTATTATATCTACCTCATGCAGTGAGACAACAGCCCAGAATCGACAGAACCGTTTTATCTTTCCGCTACAATAATCTGTTCACACACAAAAAATATATACCTGAGAATACACATTACACATGTTGCCTATTCGTGTAGGTATGCCTTCTTCATTTAGTTTTGGCATAGATCGAAGAGGAAAATATATGCATCAAAGCGGATAGAATGGATATTAAAAAACGGAGGAGTATTTTTCGGGAGAATCTGTGGCACATTGGTGCACTTTATTTTAGTTATCAGCTCATCCAAAAATTGTAACTGGGTTTTAACATTATAAAAAAGATCGCAAACGGTTTACATGGTTAACTGAAATGTTGGGTTTTCTTACACCGTGATCAACAGGAGTGTCAATCAGATTCACATTCAAAATAAGAATGCTAATAATATCAATTTTATAAAGATTTTTTATTTAGTTATGCATCGTTTAATCTTTGTCTTAATGATGTAATGCTGCTCCTAATAACCAGTTTTATAGAAAGAAAGAGATAAGGACTGATAGAATGATGGAAAGAAAGAGAAAAACAGAGATAGAGAAAAGGAATGAGAGAAAGACAAAGAAAAACAGAGGTAAGGAGACAGAGACAGAGAGAAATAAAAGGAAGGAGAGTCGAAGAGGAAGGATAGTAAGTGAAACCAAGAAAGATAAGAAGGAGAAGGATGGAGTAAAAGAGAATGAAAGACAGATAGGGATAGAAGGGAGGACGGGGAGAGAGAGAGAGAGAAATAATCCTGGGCGAGGCTGCACGCGTTTCATTACGTGCTAATGCCCTTGGAAAAATCATGAATCTATCTGTTCTGCCAATAGCTATTGCTAAATACTGGATTCTTAAGCCTTTATAAGGCGACCAACCTCGAATATGGATTAGTCTGAATTCAAAACCAGCTTTACTCCACTTAAAACTGACTTTGGACCACGTTTATTTCTTAGATTAATGACCACATTAGAACATGGAACGCTTTAAGCCAGCTAAGCCATTTTTTGCATGCGATTATATGGTTTGAATAACGTATTCCTATTTAATGATAAACATGTGTAAACAATTAAAATCTCCACGTAATTATTTTTCATACAAATATTTTGCTTATATTTTATTATAATAAAGAAATTAAAAAATAAATAAATGGAAATAATAAGAGGGTCAATAAACAAATAAATAAAAATGAGAACCTAAAACAGGTAGGAACAGAGACAGTGTTTAAAGATTAGATCTAAGTAGTTCTTAGTATATTCGGAAACGGAAGGATAACAACGCCTGGTGACCGACGTAGGTGGTCCGACCGGATGAAGGAGTGGTTCTGTATGCATGGACATTCAGCCTGAAGTAGAAGAGGCCAATGTGATATAATCCGTATTCGGCGTTCGATATTGAGAATCAGTTAGTCACTTGAGGTTAGCGGTTACTGAGGTAGTCTCGTAAGGCTTACTTCCCAGTAGGGTAGACATACTCACTGTCGCTAATCATCCTGTCCCCACGATCTTTTGATTTGAAATATATCAGAGGAAGAATACAAACTTATACGAGTAAAGATATGTCTCGGTGTTGTCAATGCAAGTTGCCGAGAGATCCTCAGACTGCGGAGACCATTCGAACTAAAAGAAGAGCAGGGATATCTAATTAATGCCGAACCCCAGGAGATGGCGGAGCCACATTTAGAGATGTAGTGCCCAGAGATAAAACAATTTCTAGAGTAATACCAGACTATAAACACACATAGTTTTGTAATTTCAAACATTTCTATATAATTCCATTAATTCTCAAACTGATCTATTTGGCCTATTGATTGGCAGCTAACAGCTACAGTCTTTTCGGTTTAAGGTTGACCTAAGTCTAATACAAATTAGTGAAGGGGACAAATCACCTGATACTCCCCGATTGCTTCGAACCGGATTTGACTTCATGGTTTTGGGGCACAGTCTCGAATCCAGCTTTAGACTACATGTCCTCGCCTAATCACTGACCTTCTTGCAACCCGAGTGAAATTTCTTGAACTATCTGGTTACCATACTGTGATCAACTGCGTCTTCACCTTTCACACAACAAATGTTTATGGTTGGCACAGTTCGAACTTTTAAAGCATACGTTCCCCAAATTAGACAATTTTGCACATTGATATATATGGCTTTCAAATCCCGCATTGTGGGGTGGAGATGAAGCAATGCAGAACGTGTCAGTGCACCAACTACTACGGTACTATCAACCGCCACAATTGTAGTGCTTCGGCCACTTGATAGACACGCCTCAAACTGGTAGGTACCAACATATTGACACATTTTTGATTCACCCTAGTAAATATACGGACAATATATTTATAAGCATACACTTTAATTTTCGCAAGATATTTTGAAAGAAAAATAAAAACTTGTTCTTTTATGAATAAATAAACTTGACCAGATAAAACTTGCTATTTTAGTTGAGATATCCAGACTGATTGTAAATCCTGACAAAATTTGTGAAAATAAACAAAATGTACAAAGAAAATCTAGTCTCGTAGATCTGAAAAAATATTGAACTTTTATGAAATAAGCTATTTTGTAAGAATTAATCAGACGAGTATCCATATGTTTTGTTTTGCCTTTTACTCTGATGACACTTGTCCGTGAATGATACAATCACCAAAACATTTGCGTTGGAAACTTTATTACATTAAAACTACTTTGTAAACTATATTTCAAAAGAATAATATATTGGAGCTTTCGGAAAGGAATTAATTTTTAATAGAGAATATATAAAAAAATAAATGAAATCTCAATTTATTTTATCATAATACATACTATCATTTTCATTCAGCAAAAAATAAAACAAAAAAATAAGATCGTTAGGAGGGGAGGTTTTCATATATTCCATACTCACTATTTTTTTAGCACCTACAGATTTTTATAAGTGGCAGAATATTCGGAAACAAAGAAGGTAGATTTTCATTCTTAAGCAAGAAAAAATACGGTATTTACCTACATTTCCTCGGTCGTATTGTGTAATGCACGATCATTTCAACAATGTTGGTCCATACACGTATGTATAAGCAAGGACAAAAATAGTCCCGGTTTCGTGCCTAGTGCCATGATGTCTAGAAAGGATATAATCACACCAGTATAGAACGTGCTGACAATTATTATAAAAACGGACGAATCAATTATAGCAACCCCAGGTATGTTAAATTCCTGGGTAATAAAATCTTGCGGGTTCTCTAGGTTCTCGTTCGAGTAGACCGAGAGTACCTATTATTATCACCCAGGAACTTAACGTACCTTGGAGTGCGAGAATGGATCATTCTACAGCGCATTTTTCTTGTGTCAGAAAGACAACCCACCTTTTATTTTAATTTTGATTTTTAATCCAGGACCATGACCAAAGGAAGGAGGATGTCGGAAACACTGTATTTAATAACGCCGAGAATGCTAAGAATCGGTTGATATTGAGATTGTTAGGTTTACAGTTGAATGAATAAAAGAATGACACAATTTTGAGTCATAATCGTTGATATTACAGATAAATCATAAATCGAAACGTTGGAATAAAAAACAACAATAAAGATAAGGGTAAGTAAGATTGGCGGAGTGGCCAATTGTCAGTATCAGCCGGAGAGCAACGGGGTATATCCCTTTTCACTAGCTAGACCAGGTAGTTTTCGTTTTGCTGTGGTGAAATGTCACACCTACTGCACAGGTCAGATTAACCAATCTGTGCTACCCATGTGCTGCGTTGACCGAGACAGCATCAAATCCGAAACCTTGCGATTCCTAGGTGGGGGCTCTAACGAATTCGCTAATCAGGATACTAGTCTGAATTCACCATTGACTAAGAACATTCAAAGAGCACAGGATTTTTGATTACTCAGTTTACCTTTGTAGATAGACCATCCACCTAGGAACCACGTTTATGGGATCGATAGCAGCACCTTGCCAACTTAGCGCATAGGTAGCACATCTTTGATCTGGGCGTTAATGTGATGGTTGACGAAAACACAATCACCCTGTTCGGGTGCTATTGAAAAGAAGATAGACTCCCTCGCTGTCTGGCTTATACTGAGGTTACTCAGTCAACTTTACTTATACTTATAAAAAAACGGAAAACACAATGCGCATTTGAATAAGATAAAGGGGGATTTGAAAATACTCAAAGATTCTAATGGTAGTGAAAGTTTTAAAAATCTTAAAATATAGTTCACCTATTTAATTTTTCCAGAATTTTTAAGTAAACAAATCTAATTGAGCGTTACCCCACTTTCAAGAGCCATTAATCCCTACCGGGACTGCCAAAGTTTTATATACACTCCGATTTGAATAACCATAGGTGGAAAGGTGGTTACAAACTACACACAAACAATTGACTGAAACTCAGTCAAAAACATGTCAGTCAAAATAACACATTGTTTAATGACAGAAAGTAATTTCAGAACTTCAGACAATTCATAGGAAACCTGTGAGGTGTTGTTATAAAAAAAATTAAAGGTGATTTTATTAGTCCGAATAATTCCTGGACTGGTAACAATACTCCATCTAGGAAAATCAGACAACAATGCTGTAAATGTTTATTCGTATATGCATTTACATAACCCCCTTTCTATCTCTCTCTCTCTCTCTCTCTCTCTCTCTCTCTCTCTCTCTCTATCTATCTATCTATCTCTCTCTATCTCTATCTCTATCTCTATCTCTATCTTTGTAATATACATACATATATATATATATATATAATATATATATGTTGTGTGTGTGTGTGTGTGTGTTGTGTGTGTGTGTGCGTGTGTCTATATGTATATATATCAGTATCCTGAGCATTTTCGTTTTCTAAAGTTTTTATTCCAAAGCATATTCATGAATATATCTAAAGATACTCATGATTACACTAAACACACACACACGTATAATATATATATATATTATTATATAATATATATATATATATATATATATATATATATATATATAATAGGGTGTTAAGTGTGGGTGTACTACCCCTGGAAAAGCACAGGATGTTCACCTTTGTGTATTTAAAAGTAAATAAACTATTAACCTATAAGATGCAATAAATCTTATCATTTAATAATTAAGCATTCTGGATTTATGTAATATACCTTAAACAAACAAGAGTAACCTATTCTAATTACTTGTATAATTTTGTTCCCACATTATGCGGAAACAAATAAACGATTCATTGAGAAAACAATTAGAGTTAATCTTTAGTTTCCCCTTCCTCAGCCTTTTATTATAACCTTAATTATTTCAGCAAGCAGTTCCCTAGTTTATAGCAATATTATCAAGTAGGTACAATTTCATCTACAATTTCATCTACATGGATCTAAAAAAAATGTATATAACTACTCGTCTTTGTTGTAAATGACAGTCAGGAAAAAATCAGCACATTCAATATTGCTTCATAACAAGCCTCAAACACTCACTACATATATGTAATTTCCGTGATATTGTGGCTAACGTGCTGGTCTACGATATCGTAATAAGTGAGTTCGAATTCCAGTCGCGCTATTGCGTTCACGTTCGGGCTAATACCCTTGGAAAAGTTAGGGCACCCCATCGTGATACAAGCTAGTCTCGCAGATCCATTACTACTGGATAGCAAGTTAGATCCGCGCCAGATGCGCCATAATTGTGACTTTGTATCACATTCTACCCGATCAGAACAAACATATGGGTACTAGGGCTTGACGTGACCAGCTGATTGATCAGAAGGTGCATCCTTAACCACCTGTCTCGGGTAAGAGCGAAAGTAGTGCGTTGCATATCATGGACTTCTCAGGCACCGGGATTCCGTATTTAAGCAGCAAGTCACCCCACACGACAAGCAGATGGCTCCATTGGGAGTCTTACCCGTCTGCAGAAGGTCAGTCGGTGTATTCTACTTGTTTAGCCGTCAGCGCGGAGTTCAAGAATAGGAAACACTGAAATGTGTGTAATATATTGCCTGGTCTATGAGTTCGTACCCGGAAACCAGGTGTAGATGACGGGCGAGTGTGCACAAAAAGTGTGGTATCAAACATGGGCCTCAAAACAAAAGCAAGATGTTGCCATGAACGCATTGAACCTGCGTGTAACACCCGGGAAATGCAGGTGTAAATTGACACTGCGTAGGCACAGAAAATATGTAGGTGGTGACCATAACCTATAAAAAAAACAGGCTGCGTAGGCGAGGATGTGTGTCTACAGAACAACTGCGTAAGGGTCACGATCAAAGAGGGGTGAATCTGTTGAGTTAAAGAATTATTTTCTAAAATCTTAGAGATCTAGGTTGAGCAGATCGAGATCGAGATCGCTCACAGTCAGAACACCCGAAGGCTCCTGTGTATGTGCATAATCTGTCGATGATTCTCAGTCTACACACAATCGAAGAATAAATAAATAAATATATATATATATATATATATATATATATATATATATATATATATTATATATATATATATGTTCCGTATTCTTTGTCGGGTCCAGTGACGGTATATAACTTAAGAACATAATGATCTGAACATAATAATCTGAAACCACCGTGTTTGCACTAAAAGTCATTGAACTATCTTGTTACTTAATCTATCGGTAACAGATGTAACGTTGATGCTAAATGTATACTATCAGTATACATATAGTATAGTATCAGTAAGAAGAAATAGGTTTTTATCAGTTACATTAATTTCGACAATAGAGATAAATTAAAATATCAACAGGGTCCCCCCGGCTGATGACACTACAGAGGTATCTGAAAGAATCAGATCTTTAACATACATTTAAAGATTTCTCTACTTTCTGTTCATATATATTTTAACAAACATCTTACTCTTTATCTACAACTTCAGCAAAATTTAATTTCTCTCTCCCTCATATTCAGCTGTCTCCATTTTTAATATTTCTTTTTATTTATTTCATCATCTTCCCACTTTTATACTTAAAGCGAAAACCAAAATCAAAAACAAAATAAAATAAAATAAAATAAACATATTGAATATCTTATTTGCGATTTTTATTTAATTTATAAAGCGGCAGTTGAAAATATTAAGAAAAATAATTGAGATTCCAGTTAATGTTTAATAACTCTGAATTTGCTAAGTAAAGTGTCTATTTTATTTTTTTATTTTTTATTTTTTTCTTATTTTTTTGCCAATTTGAATTTTATTTTTATTCTGAACTTCCATTGCCTGAAATCAGCATCCTTGAAATATTTCATGAAAGGTTTTCTTAGATCAAGTCACGAGAATCGATACGTTATTTAAACTCTAGAAATCAATAAGTAATTCAAATATAATTCAAGTTCTCAACCCTGGTATCGCAATATCCACACGTCATATAGCAAACCCTCAATAAACAATATAATTCAATTCAAATCTTATATATGTGTAAGTATTCGTGGGTATTCGTGTAACACCTATTAAAATCAATGATGAACGTGTGCGTTTGTTTGATATATATGGGAGGGAGTATGGAACGTTATAATCTAACACTTCACGACTTCCTTCACGTGTGGGAATTTTGATATATCATCATCATGTCGCGCTTGCAGCACGGATATCCATGACAATCTCTCGCCAACCTTACCTATCATTCATTGCACCTGGGAGGTCCTCCACGGAGCAACCAGCATCCTCGCATAGCTGGTCAATGTCTGTCTTTGCCGGGCGCCCCACACCTGCATGTCCATGTGTTGGCTTCCACAGGAGAACGTCGCTTATGGGCTCGTCCTTGCTTCTCCAGCAGTGTCCTGCATGTCTTGTCCGTCTCACTCGGATAGTTTGTGAGATGGGGAGCAAGTGACCGTACAGCTACCTCCTTATGGGGTGCTGCGTCCCCGACTTGTTCAAGACTGCACCCAGCATTCTTGTGCAGCTTCCATCTAGCTTATTCTCAAGGCACTTTGTTAGGGTCCAAGTCGTGCAGCCATATAGTAGCACTGATACAACTACAGCCTGGAAGAACTGTCGCTTCAGCTTGTCAGGGAGATCAGACCTCTATATGACTGATAATTTGTTTGTGGCCGACCATGCCTTCGCTATTCGTGTATTAACATCGCTCTCTGTGGATGTGATATTACTACCTAGGTACGTGAATTGTTCTACTCATCAATAGGCGCTAGTCTTAGAGATGAGGAGCAGTATTTACCTGACTGAACTGGTTGATCCTGGCCGTTGACCCATTCTGGGTTCCTCCGCCCAGCATCATGTGATATACGCCGTTGACCTATTTAGGTTCTTCCGTCGCGTCTCACATCCACCATGCTGCTACCCATGGTTTTGTTTGACAAGCCAGAGTGGCATGTAGATTTTTGTAAGAATGACGAGAAGAAATGGATGAGAGAGAGAGAGAGAGAGAGAGAGAGAGAGAAAGAGAGAGAGAGAGAGAGAGAGAGAGAGAGAAAGAAAGATAGGATGTGTTAGTTATCTAAGTTTTAACTTAGTATAAGTCCACATATACCCTCCTAGATAAGGGTTAACGTGGGTAGGGCGTGGACTTTTATTTATTTATTTTTCTTTCATTTGTTTTATACTGAGGCTGTAATAAAGTTACTTTATATATATTATATTTTGGATATTACATTCTTTAAAAATTAATTTAACAAAAATATAAAAATTAAACCTTATTTTATTTAGGACTGTCCACTTAAAATCGAAACATATGTGCTCTTCGGGGGCCAAAAGAAATCTTGTCTTTTACAATGAATTAAACAATCAGGTCGGGGGAGGGAATTTAAAGGGATAGGCAGAGAGAGAGAGAGAGAGAGAGAGAGAGAGAGAGAGTGAGTGAGAGAGAGAGAGAGAGAGAGAGAAAGAGAGAGAGGGGGCACGGCTGGTCAGAGGAATCTTGGGAAAAGTTTTAAGCTACCGACAAAATTTATGACACCGACATCATCATTTGAACTTATTTTAACATGATAGCAGAAAAATGGAAAAAAGTATAGCTGATTTCCGAACATTTTTAAAGACGAAAAAAAATTATATAATGAATGTTATAGTCTTAAACATTAATTTAATAAAAATATAAAAATAAACCTTATTTTTTTCGGGCTGTCCACTTGAAATCAAAACAAGTGTGCTCTTCGGGGGCCGAAAGAAATCTAGTCTTTTTAAACATTCAGGTTGGGGGGGAAGGCATTTAAAGGGATAGGCAGAGAGAGAGAGAGAGAGAGAGGGAGAGGGAGAGGGAGAGGGAGAGGGAGGGAGAGAGATTTTGATATATATGCGTATTTAGAGATATATGTGTATTAACAAGAGAGATATTTTGTTATATATATGTGACATTCTGATATATCTGTGTATTAAAAAAGGAAATCTCAAAATCATGCGCTCATATATATATATATATATATATATATATATAAGTATACTATGTTTAGATTATATGTGTGAGTGAGTGAGTGAGTGAGTGAGTCTCTGTGTGTGTGTGTGTGTGTGTGTGTGTGTGTGTGTGTGTGTGTGTGTATCTGTGTGTGTGTCTGTGTGTGTGTTTGGTTTGTTTGTTTTGTTTTACGGCATATCAACCTCAGTGGGTCATTTAATGACGATAAAGTTTTGAAATAAATCAATTCTTTATGGATAATACAATTATTTTATAAATACATTTTTCTATTGAACCCATAGATGGGACCCTAACAGGTACTACCACTCCGGGTCAGAGTGGACCAGGGAGCAATGGTGATGAAGGGTGCTCCACATTCCCCAAACCTCCAAAACTGGAACCTCACCATCAGATAGAGTTTAACGTCATTCCCAGGACATGTAGACCCGCAGCCACCACCTTCTAGCACCCATATGATAAAAAAGGGTTGGGGCTTGCCATAAGGGCAATAGGGTTGGGAAAATCATATAAGTGCTAGGGCTTGACGTGACCAGCCGATTGATCGGAGGGGGCCTCTGCGACCGCCCGTCTAGTCCAAGATAGGGCCAAAGTGGAGTATTCCATGTCATGAACTGCTCATCCACCTGGGCTCTATCCTTAAGCATCACGGGTCGCCACCCACGGCCAACAGGTGGCCCCATTAGGGGAGTCTTACCCCTCTGCAGAGGTGCAGTCGGTACATTCTAACACCCCAGCCGACAGGGCGGGTGTGTGTGTGTGTGTGAGCTGTCATAAAATATATCAATACTTTAACTTCAGATTAAATGAGGTGCACATATGCTCACCTTATATATCAACGAATTTTAAGCGATGCAGTGTCAATTCTCAATAAATGATAATAAATGTTTTATTTTAATTGTTGCACACCCATTTCTTCTTCAACAGGATTTGTTATGGGTCACGATGAGGTAATGGAAAGGTAAGTAGATTAAGGTAAGTGAAAACTTACCAACTCCACAACAACGCATTTAAGTATTCATTCAACTCCTCCACCACGAACAGTATATGCACAAGTGCAATCTTTAAGCGGAGTACAGCTGTTTTGAATTCAGAGGATTTTTCCCTTCTGGACTGCTTGCCTTACTAAAGCTAAAGAACAGAATATGCCCTGCTATTTACCCAGAGATAGGGGAGAAGACATGAGTATATGCCTTTTCCAACGTAATTAGCGCGAAAAGAAACGCAAGCAGCCTTGTTCAGGATTTGAACTCGGATGGCCGATTCCAATCTTTATACTCATTATGCTAAACACGCTTTTCAATCAACGCACGTATTCTTTTATTGAACAGGGTAGCAGGAGAATCGGTTAACGAAATTAATGTTTAGCGCACTAGCTTTTCTCAGGCGACTTCACTGAGACATTATAATTTTATTACTATAATTATTAAACTTATTATTAGTGTGGATTGTGTCTTCTATTCTATTGAAACAATTTTTAATTAATTTTAATATTTGTTTAGCATTGCTGGCAAGCATTATAGCACTTTTTGATTTATGAAATTCTTTTAAGCAATTGTATTATATTCTAATGTATACGAGGGAGAGTCAAAGCTTATTCGCACTCTTGATTTATGGAAGCCAAGCTCATTGTAGATGATCTGATAGGCAGACTCGTGACTTATTTGCAGAGAACAAGCTACCTCATCGATGATAAGTCGCCTGTTCGCCGTACATTTCTGCACAGCAGTGCACTGTCCCCGTATTGTGCTAAAAGCCTTCTATGAATTTCAAGCCTGACTCTCCTTCCGACCAGAGAAAACAGGCCACTAACTTAGTGTATAATGCTAGTGGAACGGCCATGTTTATACTATAAAGGCTGCACGCAAAATGTTATCAGCCTGAAACTACGATGATGAGACCAAAACAGAGTCACCTATAAGCACACCTATGCAGAACGCAGTGTGACAATTATAATGATATGTTACGGTGAGACTGCTGATAATATTTGACTCTCCCTCGTAATATATATATATATATATATATATATATATATATATATATATTATATATATGGGAGTAAATATGGAAATAAATCCGACAATATTAAACAATTTGAAAAAAACAAGTGTTCCAAATATAAGATGAATTTATTCATTGACGCTTAAACGTTTCGGTTTCTTTAAACCTTCATCAGGATGTATTATGGGGTGAAGAAATTGATGAATGTTTTATAGATGACAGGAGATAAAAAAATCTTTATAAAATTTCTTCACCCCATAATACATCCTGATGAAGGTTTAAAGAAACCGAAACATTTAAACGTCGATAAATAAATTCATCTTATTTTTGGAACACTTGTTTTTTCAAATTTATTATTATTATTATATATATATATATATATATATATATATATATATATATATATATATATATATATATATATATACTGTATTTTTAGTATGAGAGAGATTAAAGAATTATCGGCACTGTAATTTTATGGAAAACTTGCTTATTATGAAACATTTCATACCCAGAAAAGAAGCTCCCTCGTCGATAAATCTTCTCATCAGTTGTGGAGGCTGATGAGTCTCTTGCTACAGTGCGTCACAAATGTCCGGACGTTTTAAAATTTATCTATCCCCTCTTACACACGTCTACGCGATATTGCACTGTTCCTCTATTATGCTAAAAGACTCCGATGAATTTCAGCGCCTGACGCTCCCTTCAACCACTTAAATCCAGTGACTTCCTTAGTGCATACTATTAGTAGAGGGGCCATGTTTACACTGTAAAGACAGCAAGCAATATGGTGCGATCAGGCTCAATTTTTTACCACCTGACCAGAACAGTGCCAACTATAAACACGTATGTGCAGAACGCAGTGTGGCAATAATAAAGATATGTTACGGCGAACGTGTAGATATTTTTTACCATCCCTCGTACCTAGTAAAATAGGCAATATATCTGTATTTATCAAAATATGCGTGTGTGTGTGTGTGTGTGTGTGTGTGTGTGTGTGCATATATCTTTATTTACCTTATTGTTCCGTGCAACCTGCAGGAAGGTATGGTCGACCTCAGGACTTCATGTTAAATACTGCGCATCCAGAACATAATTCTGAATTAATGATAAACTCGTTTCTACATGAAGACAAGCGGGCTTAGGTCTCAAGGCACCAGGTGTATTAACAACACTGAAATCAACGTCACCACCAGCAGCACTAGCAGCAGCAGCTGCAAAACAACAACAATAACAACAACTACAATGAATCTGACTATATTAAAGGCAGTGACACAACGAACATGGAAACGGATGTGTCCAACTATCGAACACGGTTACGGTTCATATGACTGCCACCAGGGGGGAGTGCAAACGTTGAGCCATATGAGAAAACCAGGTAATATTTCAAAATGTCCCCCTTTTACATTCCACCTTTTAACACCATCACAAACCTATTCATTTCCCCATTCTACCATGTCCTTGTTCTCCTCTTCCTCCCTGTTCTTTTCACCTCTACATAATATCCTCCTCTTCCTCCTCCTTGTTGTTGTTGTTGTTGTTGTTGTTGTTCTTCTTCTTCTTCTTCTTCTTCTTCTTCTTCTTCTTCTTCTTCTTCTTCTTCACTACTATAACTTTATTGAGCAGTTACCCGGAAGTGATGTATAGCAGGTTATCTCACATAGCTTTTTAGGTGTATTGGCTCCCGGCAATTATGGCCCTGTACCAGACAATGATAATATCAATATATGCAGTGAAGCAAAAGTAATTGAACAGTCAATAATACGAGCTTTGATCAATACGCATCAGAGCTGTAGATTTAAACATTTTTAGTTTGAAAATGAAATTTAACAAACTTAATTAAAGACGTATGCACATCCGTGTAATCAATATACTAGGATGAGCCGCAGATTCATTAGTACTGAATACTGTATTCGATCCTCGCTAGATACCGCGTAATTGTGACCTTGTGTCATATATTCCTCGTAGCAAACGGGTTGGATAAATAGCCACTACTGTGAGTTAAACGATAGCAATATTTTGGCAATATGACACAATTCGGGATGACTTGAAATTGCCGTAAAGTCGTCGAATCCCACTAGGTTGTGAGATGTCAAGCCCACCTGATATTCTAAGAACTCTACTCCCACGTGGTTCGGAGCAACGGTTAGGGGGCCATGGTTTTAGGTCTAGCTGACCTTGTATAATCGTCAAGGTATATGCAGCCCAAGCGAAATGTGTTTTTTTATATTTTGTTACTGTCCTATAATCAACTGCGCCATCAGATCTTTGTTACGTAATCGCCGCCCAGCACCTATATTTGTGGCCTTGTGCCAGACTTAGAAAAATCTTTAAAAAAATGTACTACCGATTCTCTTATATTACTGGGTGGTCTTTGTAGAATCGACGAAAAAGGAGTTAGAAAGATAAAATCATTTAACGAGAGAAAGGAGACGATAAGTCTATGTTTAACGAAAAAATAGGATTAGTGACTACCAAGGAGTCTTTTGATCTTAAGGCCGTGAACCTTAGTTGACCGCAGTGATTCGAAGGAATCGAATCTTCGATTAGGTCCAGGACTAGCTCGAACATTCCAGAGAAATATCTTTCTGGAAAATGACTTTGAAATAGTATTTAAGAGACCCGTCAATAGAGTTAGAGGCAGTCTGTGATCGGAGAGAGTCAGACCCAGTCAGAGAAGTCGACCGGAGAGGCAGTCATCTTACGGAGTTTGGGCAAACTGGTGTCGCTGAAGACAAAAAAAGGAATGGCCTGTGATTGTTAAGAAAAGCTTGTCACCGAGAAGTTTACTAAGGGCTGAAACCCTAAGTTGAATCCAGTTAAAATACACTTCTTATTAAGCGCAGATATTATTAGGGACTCTCTCTCTCAAAAGTTATAGTGAAGTTTTGAATATAATAAACTTCTGAAAAGTAAACACGGTATTATCATTCTTCTTTTACCACGACGAGAAAATACTAGGGGAATCTTTTTATCAATGAAATTCCCCTGACCTCTGGATACCCGTTGAGATAAAGTCAATTGGCCGTAACGAAGGGCACGCGGCGGGCGTAAAGCGATACTTCCTTGACCAAGAAGTGGAGAAGGATTTGCGGACTACATTTACTGCTACGGGTCTGGTTGTAAACAAACGACCGTACGCTAATTTAGTGCAGCGAAAAGAAAGGCACTACGTTACATATTAGAGAATTGGTACCGTAACGTTACATCTTGCACATCAATTTTTTTTTTTTTGGGGGGGGGTGCTTCTTCGCTCAGTTTGAAAAGCATAAGTTCCCGATTTAGACTACGTTGCACGCAGCGTTAAAAACAAACAAACAAACAAACAACCAAAAAACCCAACACCAATTGAAGCAATAGAAAACGTACCAGCGCATCACCTAGCATGATATTACAACCACAGTGGGTATCTTTTACTAATGGAACTGCTTCAGTCACGTGATATACGTATCTCAAACAAGGACGTACCAAAATATTCCCAAACCTTTCACTTATCAAAATAATATAATAGAATACAGACGAGTCAGGACCAATTGCAATATTTGAATACGTTTAAAACAAAATATATTCATATTTGATTATTTAAATTTGATTGTATGATCATGTTTTTTTTTTACTTAATAAAGAAATATACCCTTAATACAAGAGGCCGTAGCACAACATATCATATCATTTTGAAATCAGGCTGCAAGGACCAATTTTGGAGAGTCGAATAGGTGGTAGAAGTTAGTTGTGTTTAATTTAATATTCTTGATGATTTCCGAAATAATTATGAGTTATATGGTTAATTACTAAACTTAATTAGAACTGTGTATGGATATTATACTAATAATGTGTAGAGATTCTCTTTTTTTAAGGTTAATGTGAGAAGATAGAAATATGAGGTACAGTAAACAAATAAACAAAAAACCCAAACAAACAAATAATAATAATAAAAAAAATAAGAACCAAAATCTGTTCTTGAGATTGAAACGCATAATTACTCTTGAATTTTGAGATAAAGACCTATCACCCTATCCCAGCCAGAAGACTAGATTTAGTATTGATTAACAAGAAAAGGAGAACTTGTCAACTGGTAGATTTTTCAGTCCTAGTCGATGTCAATGTGCAGCTAAAAGCAAAGCAAAGGGTAAACAAATAACTGGACCTAGCCAGAGGATTGAAAAAAAAAAAACGATTGAATATTAGGGTAAAATTGATAGGTTCCACAAATCTTAGAAAACAGACTAGAGGAATTGGAAATCAGAGGAAGAATTGAGACCATCCACAAAACAGACCATAAACTTACGGTGGTATGATAAAATCGTAAGGAGCATAATAATAATAATAATAATAATAATAATAATAATAATAATAATAATAAATTTAACAAAATAGTAAATGTAGATTTGTGGTAATAGAGATGAGACTGTAAAGCATATACTCTGCGAATGTAGTAAACTAGTACAACGAGAATACAAAACTAGACACGACTGAGTTGGGAAGGTGATCCACTGGGAATTATGTAAAAAAATTAATTTTGACCACACAACAAAATGTTATTTACATAAACCAGAATCTGTTCTTGAGAACGAAACGCATAAAATTATCTGGGACTTTGAAATAAAAACGGATCACCTTAAGAAAGAACTTGTCAACTGGTGGATTTTGCAGTGCCAGCAGATCACAGGGTGACGTCAAGGGAAAATGAAAAAATGGACAAATATCTAGACCTTGCCAGAGAACTGAAAAAGTTATGGAACATGAAAGTGAAAGTGATACCAATTGTGGTTGGTGCACCTGGAACAGTCCCAAAAGGATTGGAAAAGGGTTTGGAAAGTTTGGATATCAGAGGAAGGATTGAAACCATTCAGAACACTGCACTGCTACAATCTGCCACAATACTCAGAAGAGTCCTGGAGACCTGAGGAGACTTGCTGTCACTCAGCCTCCAGTGAAAGACCATCAGCTAATGCTGATGTGAAAAATCAGAAGGAGTTAATAATAATAATAATTCACAGGGAGCTTATGAATTATATAAGTACTGTAGCTAGAAATCTTTGAATCAGAGTTCGTTAGAAATTCAAATCGGGGGTTGAGTGGAATATTACCGGTCCCGATGGTTGGCAAGTGATGAAATCCGCTGGACAACCACCACACTCCCCAAAAACGCGTCAGTTGAAGTGTGATACATTTTAGTTTAGTTTCAACCAGTTACCCGACGCTTCTCCATCCGTGCGTGTTTTGGGGGCTGGAATTGTTTAATAAAAGTTATATGGAAAAACAACAAAGTCTTGTAAATTCATTAAAATAAGAGATGACCAGCCCAAACAAAAGTAGAATCAGCCCGGGAAAACAGCCCTAGATGATGTCAGGAACAAGTAGATAATAAAAGAAGTAAGAACAAGTTTATCATCCTCTCATCGTCTCTCTCTCTCTCTCTCCTCTCTCTCTCTCTCTCTCTCTCTCTCTCTCTCTCTCTCTCTTTCTATACCCGATTTTAAGGGGTATATAACAATAATAATAGACAAATACTTTGCCAGAGAATTGGAAAAACTGTGAGGTAATACTAATTGTAGCAGCTGCCTTTGTAACGGTCGCATAGGTTTTGAAAATAGACTGAAGGAATTGAAAATCCGAGGAAAATGGAGAACATCCAGACAATAGATCGGCTAGAATACTCAGAAGAGACCTGAAGTCCTGAGAGACTTGCTCTCACTTAGAATCCAGGAAAAGAACACCTGCTAAAGTCAAGTATATAACAAAGAAGGGTGAAGATATATTTCTGTTTTTCTTGTTGGTTGCCTTAGAGATTAGACACCTCTTCAACACGCCATTATAAAAACTTCCGTGAAAGTTTAAAGTTGTTTATATCGGGATAGATATTGGTGGGTATCCTTCAAGATTTGAAAACCGCATACTTCTATTAACATTGCGTATGACTCAAACAATCCTATACATTTGTATATGCATATAAATAATTGAGCAAGTTATCCTAAGAATATTATGTTGTTGGTTAATTTATTTTACTTTGATTTTAGTCATTTATTTAAATTATAAGTACGTCCCGATAATACAATGGGTTGTAAAATGATGGTCATTAGTAAAATTAAAAGGCAATGATTAGCCTTTATTAATATTTACGATATCTATTCGCATTTCTGAAAGCTTTTGTTTGTTTTATTTACTTATTTTGCTACAATTTCCACACCAAGTCTGCCTTATAGAAGACTATAAGCGACTACCTGGTGTCGCCTGGGTAGAGGGGAGTAAAAAAGGTAGTTTCGCATATCTATTATTGATGAATCGCGAGTTGGATCCTCGTAGGATGCCCCATTATAATCCCTATGTAAAAAAATTTCTTGCATTGATCTAGATAGTCAGCAAAGAAAATTAATGTTTCCTATTAAAATACTAAATGCAAAAAAAAAAAAATCCATGCTGTTATCTAAATTTTATTTCTTGATTATATTCAGGACTATAAATCAAATTTTCATTATTTTTGCACAAAAAGCAAGCTCTTGTGATAGTGAATGTGAATATATATTTAATTCGTTGCTAATTGTTTTATTTTCGAATATACTTCGGACATACTTACTTCCCTTTATATATGTATAGATGGCTTCAGATTCTTATATACCCTCAAAAACTCCTAAAAAATTATAAATATTTCCAGCAGATACGTAATTTTAGTATATTCCAAAACGTGCAATAGTAGTATTTACTCTTTTTTTAAAAAAATAGGATTTCAAAGGCTTTCTTTTAGGGCAGTGACGGTTGAAATTATCTCATTACTACTTATAGACTCCACACCTGGCCGCGACAGATAGAGTCTAAATGTATACAGTGAGAGATGAACACATCTGATTTCAAAAGTATGTGACATTCAGCGAAGAATAATCTCAATATTCAATAATAATGGATATCCAAAATCAGATGGCAGACCATTACATCACAAAGGGACGCTATATTTATTCAACCCCTTCACCACCGATACAATGTGACACAAGTTTGGGGAATACATCCAGGATCGAGCTCGCTATTCAGTAGTAATGAATATGTGAGACTAGCTTGCTAACCATTACACATTGATGGGAGGCCCTATTTACCTAACCTATTCGTATGGATGGGAAATAATAAGTTGATTTGTAGACGGCCTGTTATTGGGACGCGAAAATGGCGTCCTCTGAATTCTTCTCCATGCGCGTTAAAGTGTGGGTCTCGGGTAATAAAGACATAAGAAATTAAATTAGTTTTCGTGTTTATAATTAAGAAAAAAATGGATGAGGAGAGATAGGGCCCGAGACACCTGAGCCAAAATAGCTGAAGAGAGCCCAGCACGACCAGAGTATTCAACCTATCCAGCAGAGATAAGAAGAATTAGAAGCAGAAGACCAAGCAGATACAGAGCACGAAATAATATTAAGAAGTCGAATGCAATTAACTGACATATTTTCTTGATTCAATTATTTTGATTTCAATCTTTTTTCTGTCATTTTTATTGATTTACCCTTGAAACTTTCTAAACTTTTCACCATTTGATTCCACTATTTTGACCTCTCTTCGTGGTCTGCATCGCCATCATCGTCATTATCCTTCTTTTCATCCCATTTCTTCCTTCTTCTTCTTCTTCTTCTTCTTCTTCTTCTTCTTCTTCTTCTTCTTCTTCTTCTTCTTCTTCTTCTTCTTCTTCTTCTTCTTCTTTCTTAAATTGCGAGTAGGTTTCTATTTCTTTCAAACCGAACTTGTATTTCTTTCCAATTTACATATTATATCCAATTTACATCTTGTTTGTCTGCCTCAATTTTTGGCCTCTTCTTCCTATTATTATTATTATTATTATATTATTATTATTATTATTATTATGTTGTGACCAGATTTCTACCTCTTTTAAACCGTACAATTTTTATTTCCAATTTCCCCCTGGTTTCACTCTTCTTCTTCTTCTTCTTCTTCTTCTTCTTCTTCTTCTTCTTCTTCTTCTTCTATTCATAATGTTTCTTTCTTTTCTTGTTACTAGACTTATAATTCTTTAAAACTATTCTATTTTCCTTTCCATTTCTCCCAGATTTTGTATGCCTAAACTTTCTCCTAATCATTCTTCTTCTTCTTCTTCTTCTTCTTCTTCTTCTTCTTCTTCTTCTTCTTCTTCTTCTTCTTCTCTAAAATATTCTAATTGAATAACCGGTACACTTTCAGGAGACCTTCTTCAGTCTCAAGTATATTTAAATGTTTGTAATGACAAGCGGAGAATTAGCGATGAGCATTTTGGCCGACTGCCTACAACATTGCATAGGAATTGCCGTATTTCCCCAATAGCCGATTGGACAGTACTCAACACACTGTGAAGGAGAATATTGGCCTTAACAATGCCTGGAGCCAGTCTTATAAAATAATGCACTGTTTACCCAACAATATTCATCGCCTTAAGACAGGCTTGCTTCATGTAAACGACAATGCATATCTTAAACTATTACATGTATTGCATCAAAAATTCCAATACGCATGTCTAGGTCTTTCATTAAATCTTCGTACTGTGGAACCTCATTTCACGAATTTGATTCGTTCCTGAATGTTCTTCTTGATCCTAAATGGTCGTTAACCGAAATTATTTTCCCCATAGTAATCATAGTAAAATATATGTATCCGTCCCTGGATGATTGCTTATTTAAACTATTATCTAAAACCAATAAAATCATTAAATCTAACACTACAATGTGCACAAAAGTAGCTTCCAGCTGAAATAATTTAAATTGATCAGAAATTGTTACAGTTGGTTTAAAAATGCAATTAATTTTCCAATCTCATCCGGAAAATGTGCATTGAACCTATGAAAACAAAGGAACTTCCCTCTAATGGATTTTAGTCTTGGAAGCGTTAATTTCCTGTAGACCCCACACGCTCTGCTGTCGATACTACCAGCTTGTTGGATTGCATGTTCGTAATACGAGACAGCATTCAGCAACCAAGATTTTTTTTGTTCAGAAAATAGGTTCCTGAAATGATCTGTTCGTAATGAAACGTTTTCGTGAATCGAGCTTTGTTTTTAATGAAAATAAGCATCACATTGTTAACAAAAATGACCGACATATAAAATAATGGCATATAAATCCAGTGTAGGTTATTTGATACCAAAGCTATCCTTACAGAAGTGCAGTACTATTTAACCCCTAGTTGAGGAATGTGGCTTGCCCAGAGGGATGGTGTTTCATTGCCAATAAAGTGAGGGTGATTTTCCTGAGATCTCGTGTCTGAGTCTTCCTTTCTTGATATGAACCACCTTTTATCATCATCATCTCTCCATCTCGCCTTTCTCATGTCCATCAACCTCCTTGAAGACGCCCGCAATACTGCAATTATTTTGAAACAAGTGTGTATCTAAAATGGAACCCATTATCCAATTCCAGTGTTCAATTCTTGAAGTGTGGTGTGACTTTGGTCAAGTACTTCAAAATCAAAACCCAGCTCTGCTGTCGATAATTAAAAGCTGTTGATAACTTGCAACAGATCGAGAGAAAACTAGCTAGAAAAAGAAGTTACAGTTAAAGCCTTCCAATGCATTTTCTAGAAATGGGAAAAATGTCTTTCTTAATGTGTGGCTTCCCAAGGGAAACTATTCTGAAGGAAATAATGTTGATTTCTTTAGATAAGTTTGTTGAAAAATGTTAACACACCCAGTGTTTTTTTTTTTTTTTTTTTACTTAATAGATCGAACTTATATAACAACTATGCTTAATGGATTTAAAACCACTTTATTCATTTTTAAGTAAATACATTAAAGATAACGTTTATGCCGGGAAACTGAAAACACTTATCCAATTATGGGACGAAATCGAATGGAATAATTTTACAATTACATGAGATAGTTTGCGATCTATACTTTGCAGCTGTGAGAAAATATTTAAAACAATTAAATATGTATGTACACTCTAGTCACAAGAATAAGTATACGGCTACCTATATTCTATAAAAAGCTAGTTTTTGTTTTTCTTTGATAATACTCTATGCAAGTTTTGGCGACCTATCGTGGTTTAAGGATTAGCAATCTAGTCTCACCAATCCATTTGATTCCCCCCATCCTACCCGTGACTAATGGGTTGGGCAATAAGCATGCCACATTCTGGTGGGATAGCAAGCTAATCTCAAATTACGATCCTCACTGGATGCCCCATACTTGGGACCTTGTGTCACATCATACTTGTGACAAACAGGTTGGGTAAATAACTTAATGTTGTTATTACGGTGTACAAGCTCGTTTCGCAGATCCATTGCTACAGAATAGCGGGTTCGATCCTCACTGGATACACCATGCTTGAAACCATGTGTCCCATGCAAACAGATTGGATAAATAAATACCTACACTATGCAGGTTTGCGTGTCCCATCGTTGTGTAATGGTTAAGAAGCTAATCTCTGTTAGATGTCCCACACTTGCAAACCTAGTGTCATATCCTACCCGTGACGGACAGATTGGATAAATATCTACTTTATTCAAATTTGGGTGACCCATCGTGGTGTAATGGTTAGCAATCTTGTTTCGCAGATCCATTACTAATGAATAACGAGGTCGTTTAATGTCTCATACTTGCAATTTTCTGTCACATTCTACCCGTGGTGAATGGTTTGTGTAAATACCTAATCTATGCAAATTTTCTTTATTTTTTCTTACTGATTTTTACATAAGTAATGGAAAAAATAAGTAACATTTTTGGTATATAATATTTATTTTAATAAAAATATAAATGCAGCACAAATGCAAAAAAAAAAAAATATTTGTGCAATAGAAAAATTGCTGTGAATAATCAAACATGTTAAAAATAATTTGCAAAATTTTATACTGAAGATTTCTCAGTAAACATGTTTTACAGTAGATAGACCAATTGAAATTCTTAGTATTAAAATGAATGCTACATAGCATGTTATATATAATATTAGTTATTATAGCCAGCATTCATCATTGCAGTTTTGAAAGATGATATTTCTCATGGCCCTGAAGTTACAACACCTACTATGACTGTGAAGGCTAATGTTTGAAAAACAGCCCTGACCACAGATGCCACATTTATCCTGGGTCTCTTGGCTTCAAAAAAGATTTTGACGTTACATTGATATTACTTGTTATTCATTTAGAAAGAGCATTCAGTTGATACACAGGGAGAATCCCGCTAATAAAAAAATTGACTCGTCAACCAGAGTTCAATTCCTGGACGAAGCTGTTTGCATTTCACATGGTGCTAATACCCCCGGAAAGGTATGAATCCAATTCTCCCTCCGGCTATAGGTAAATACCAGGGCATACTGGGCTCTTTATCCATGGCTAGGTAACTAGTCTAGAAGTAAAACTCTGATTTCAACTCTGTCAAACTCCACTTAAGAAATTGACCTGGTGTCACATGCTGCTCGTGCGAGGGGTGGAGTTTTTGGTAAATATATGTACAATGATCAGCTTAGTCTAGTCCACGAAGGCCTAACTATATCGGTGTAGAACTCTGATAGATAACAAAACCTGAATATCACTCTAAAAATCAAATCTGTTTACACATAGTTCTCGACTTACGACCTTTCTACTTCAGATGACTCACAATTACAACCACGAACTAAAGACACGACAGAAAAACAAACATTTTTTAAATAGAAAAATAATTTCGTGCAATCTCAATAAATTATATTTTGATTGAAAATTACAATCACATTCTATAAAAATTAATCACTTGAAATTTTAATCGTTTGACTGTTTAAAAAAACACTTCATAATAACAAAAAAAAAACAATAGCCTGAACTGGAAAATGAAAAATGTGTTAAAGCCATTTTTATATTTTCTTTAATGAAATATACCATACTATAATTGTGGAGGAAGCAAAATTGCTGAACAATTAATTTAATAAATATTTTTCACTTTGATTAATTAATGCTTTTGTTTTAAATTTCTTTATTTTATCATTCGATCACATTAAGATTCTGAAACTGTCATAAAAATAATATATTTAATATTCCAAAAATACAAATTTAAACAGCTTTCACAATAATTATCTTATAGTAGAATTTTAAATTTGTTCTACTTACTAACAGTTTCGACAACTAAAATATATAATTCGATGACTACACACAATTGTATTAAAACAGAAAATGTGGCTTTCTTAGCAGCCCTCTGCCTGGGTAAAAAAATACCAACGCCTTCATTAGCTGAGGCTGTAGAAAATGCTGACTGTAACTCTTCAGAGAGGTAAGATTCTCCACCAAATGAGGCCAACTGTTGGCCGTAGTTGGCACCAGGTGATGCTTAAAGACGGAATCCTGGTGGCTGAAGAGGCCATAACTTGCAATAATTTGACACTTGCTTAGGCTTGAAGGGTGGTCGGAAAAGCCACCCCGATCGATCAGCTGGTTACATCAAACCATAGCACCTATATGATTGTCCGGAACGTATTGCCCTTATGGCAAGACCCAACCCTTTTTATCCTATTTATTCTAGAAGACGATGGCTGCAGGTCTTGGTGTTATGGGTATACATTTATATATATATATAAGTATTCATTATGAGGTTTCAGTTCTAGAGCTCTGGGGAGTGTGGAGTAAAACTTAATTGTCATTATACCTGAGTCCACTCTGATCCTGAGCGGTAGAACCTGTTAGGGGCCCATCTCCTGATGAAGGTGTACCTTGAACACTGAAACCGTGGTAGAGAGAGAAACCTTTTTCTACAACTATAAATGCTCTATATATTACGAAATATACTGAGCCATTTTGGATTAACTACTGGAGCTACTACAATAGAAACGTGGTAGCAACGTTATATATATATATATATATATATATATATATAATATATAGGTCATCCATAGACACGAGTTTCGACTTATCAAGTCTCCTCAGTGTGGCTAGACATTCTGTAAGCTACCTACAGTCGGAATTGAACTCCGGTCGGTTGGGTGTCAGTCTGGCACCTTAGCCATTAGGCTGTCTTCACTTACAGAATGGGAATGAGATTTTAACTGTTTTAATACACACATCGCTTTGTGTGTAAAGGCCGTCACAGAGTGCTCCATTCAGAGAAGAGCGCTGTGTTTACGCTTGAGTTGGCGGCCGTCAGCGAGATCCCCCCAGAGTGCTCAACCCTAGGGGATGGGGAGCATATATATATATTATAATATATATATATATATATATATATATATATAGAGAGAGAGAGAGAGAGAGAGAGAGAGAGAGAGAGAGAGAAAGACAAAGAGAGGAGAAGTGAGAGAGAGATATTCGCTTCTCGTGTAACAAATTCATGTGGTGATAGTGACGTTCTCTTTCTGAATAATTTCTTATCTCTGTCGTATCGAGAATTTATAAAATTGAAAAATGCGTCCATTGCTATCGCAGAACTCCAAAAATTTCCCAGAATTTGCTTGATATTTTACGTTAAATCACGTTAAGTGTATTGCTCTTATAAAGATCTCGCTTTTTGTACTCTTTCCTGGGCTACGGCTACACACACGCTGAGAGATTTAATATTGTAATAAACGGATATTACAATTATTCATGTTGTCTTTGTGTGGTTGCAGACAGAGCGCGAGTAAAGATTTTAATAATAAGCATTAACATATATATATATATAACGGTAATTCGGTTTTTAGAACCGAGAAAATTTATTGTTCCGTTTTCAAAAGGATATCTAAAAGGCTTTTGTCTTGAATCCAGACACCGTGAACTATAACTTTTGCATCCATTATTTTTTAGGTAACACTGTTAAGATTCCATTTTTGTTTTGTTTATCAATGACAATGATTCTCCCTGGCGACTGTGATACAGTTTTGCTTTTAATATCAGAGATGCTTTCTGTCTAGAGGTTATAAACACATTGAACTTTCGTATATTTTCTATAGTGTTTTGCAACGTTAGAGTTCTTGAATTAGGTTTTCACCTGTCCGCTATCCTCCTTACCCGTGGTGGGTTGAGCACTTTGGAGAGGATTTCGCTGACGACCGCCGACTAGGCTTAAATACAAGACTCTCCTATAAAATGGGATAGAGCACTTCTGGCGGCCTTTACATATATACAGATGTATTTATTTATCAGTTAAAATCCTCGTTCCAGCCTATAGGTGCTGATGGCCGAGTTGTTAAGAAGTCTGGCTGATGATAAATCTATTGGGTTTCTATAACGGATGAAGGTATCCTGTTAATATATATATATATATATATATATATATATATATATATATATATATATATATATATATATATATATATATATATATATATCGGCAGAACTTCGTGATGACCTGATATCCTAATCATTACGACTAGATATATTTTTATGTTTCATGATATCATTTTCCACTATTATGGCAAAGCCCCGAGATTTTTTATCATATATATGCTAGAATGCAGTTCTGAGGGTCTTAGTGTCCTGGGTATGACGCTAAACTGCCGTTAATGGGGGTTCCAATTCTGGAGTTCAGTGAAATGTGACAACCCCTTCATTAGCATTTCTTCCAGGTTCACTCGGACCCGGAGTGGTATTATTGTGTTAGCGTTCCATCAACGGGTTAAATAAATTTGATTGCACTAGCACAAATAACAACCGTACTCAACTAAGAATGAATAAAACAAAAACGGTTGACATGCCTTAAGATCCAACAAACCAACAGAATCCCCTTTAGCTATAAAATATCCAAATATGTGTTGATATCCCGTTAAAATCATTCAAGGAATCAATCATTTTCTGATATAATAATCATTTTCGCCGAATTAGCTGGGGCTGTAGACTGCGCTGACTGCACTTCTGTAGAAGGGTAAGATCTCCCTCAACAGGGCCACCTGCTGGCTGTGGCTAGCTATTCGTAATACATGGGAACAGGATCATGTTGACTGAGCTATCAATGACTCCTCTACTAACTGGTCTCATGACATGCAACAGTACACTTCGACCGTTGGTCTTGACGGGCGGTCGAAGAGGCCCGATCAGATTAATCGGTTGGCTATGTCTAGCCCTAGCAATTACCTGATTAAGTCTTCAAACACCCAACACTTTTTATACTATAGATTCTAGAAGACTGTGGCTGAATGTTAACCACCAGTTTAATACTTATTTTATTTCTTCTAATTTATTAATCCACACAAAGTTAATGAAAAACGATTTGGCATTAAATATTCCACAATGATTAATATATCATTGAAAAATTAACCAACCCATTGACCAATTATTATCATTGATTGGTAGACTCCATGTTTCTTATGGGATAGGTCTCCGTGGCGTAATGGCTATAGTTCAGGACTGCGTAGTAACCCAATTCGAAATTCAGTCGCGCTATTACGCTCAATTTCGGACTAATACACTTGAGAACAGGTATGAAACCTCTCAACCTCTCAGATATGGGTTAGATAGTATCACTATTGTTCTACTATAAAATGGATTAGCTAATAAATAATCCTTAGAGGGTAATATGTCTTCAAACAAAGAAGCCATACACATATTGTCTATCATTATAAACACATTTATTCTTGTCTAACATCTGGCCAATTTATGTATCCACTGTAGTTGCTAATCTTCTCGAATCTTAAACGAAACTCTTTATGAAATCTACATAGATAGGATATTCTCATTTCGTTATCTATGCCTAAGGGATATTTATGCTTAGAGGATATTTCGTAGCAGTTAAGTATCTTATATTAATTCGTCCTTGATCTGCTACTTATATCCACCACGCCACTGTTCTACGGAGGATTGGTGTTGTGGATATGAGTGTTGGCTAAAATGTATCAAGTTACCAGTTGGTCGTGATGGCAAACT
>CM042137.1:95525881-95550881 GCA_023376005.1 Doryteuthis pealeii | reverse complement strand
TAATTTCCTTTAGCTTCACCTGTGATCTGCTGGCACTGCAAAATCCACAGTTGACAAGTTCTTTCTTTTTTTGTTATCAACACTAGGTCTGGTTTCCTGCTGGGATAAGGTGATCGTTTTTATATTATTATTATTATTATTATTATTATTATTATTATTATTATTATTATTATTATTTTGCTCCTTACGAGTTTATCCTACCACCGTAAGTTTATGGTCTGTTTTGTGGATGGTCTAAATTATTCCTCTGATTTCCAAATCCTCTATTCTGTTTTCTAAGATTTGTGGAACCGATCAATCTTACCCTTATATTCCATTGTTTTTCTTTTCAATCCTCTGGCTAGGTCCAGTTATTTGTTTACCCTTTGCTTTGCCTTTAGCTGCACATTGACATCGACTAGGACTGAAAAATCTACCAGTTGACAAGTTTCCCTTTTCTTGTTAATCAAAACTAAATCTAGTCTTCTGGCTGGGATAGGGTGATAGGTCTTTATCTCAAAGTTCAAGAGGAATTATGCGTTTCATTCTCAAGAACAGATTTTGGTTTATGCATATACACTTATGTATACTAACACCCAAAACCTCTCCTCTTTCTATTCTTTACCCAATTACCTTCTCAGTATAAAAGCTGAATGTAAAAGCATTTGTCTCCATAAATTCTGAAGAAGCCTAAATAACGAGGTAAAATATTTGTTTCATGTCCCGAATTTGGCTTCATTCAACATTTAGTGTTTATCACATTTCCAACCCAGCCGTTCCTAGCCCTATATTCCCGTCATGCTAGTTTGCTACATTTGCTTAATACTTGGTTGATTGTCTCATTAATGTCTCTACAAACTCCACATTTGCTGTTCCATTGTGTCGTATCTATTTTTGTTTTGATATAATTTATACTTATGGTATTATTTTGTGCTACAATTATGAGCGACTAAGTTCCTTTCTTGGGGTTTCCCTTTCTTAACCATTTCGAAGCCTTTCATGGGCAATCTCCTCAATATGTCGCTTGGATTTCCATGTAACTGTTTTTAATTTTCTTTAAGTTTCTCAAGACTTTCACGGTCAAAGTCATGCCACATTTCGAACGATTACCATGATCGTATTTCGGATAAGTTACGTCACACAATTTCGAAAGAAAATTAACGGCTGAAAAACGCCAAATCCGTTCACTTCATATAATTACTTTTTTGTCCTCATACAGCATTTAATTTTTTCTAGACCGTCTCATATACCTTGAAAAAGGGTGAAGGTTCACCCGAAACATCGAAATTGATCAAACCAGGAACAGAGCAACGGTTGAATATTAAAATTCTGATTTTTATTCTTTTTCTTGTTTTTGTTCTTTTTTCCAATGCTTCCGAATACCAAACAAACAACGTTCACAAAACATAATATACATAATTATATATATATATATATATATATATATATATATATATATATATATATAGTTTCGTTTTTCTCCCTTGTTGACAATGATTTTGTCTGGCCTGTTATTCAAGTTGATTTCTCCGATTTGCATCTAAAAGCAAAATAATGTTTTTCATTTTATTCTGTCAACAACTGCTTTACATTCTTAATGATAGCACTTGTCTTCCACCGGACAGGTTGGATAAACCTATTTAACAATAATGGCTCCATCTGCGTCTGGCAGTCGGAGAATATTGCATCTATTAATATATACATATCTGAAATTTAACAAACCCATATATATATATATATATATATATATATATATATATATATATATATATATATAGAGAGAGAGAGAGAGAGAGAGGGGAGAGAGAGAGAGATAAAATAATATGAAAACATACAATGCTGTTTAAATGAAAATTCCTCTCTCGGTGAGTCCGGATTAAAAATAGCATTGTGTGTTTTCATATCCTTTTATCTATACTTATACTGTCGGATTCATTTCCTTACTCTTAACATATATATATATATATATATATGTGTGTGTGTGTGTGTGTGTGTGTGTAGAATTTGAAGAAAAGAAAATATACCAAAAAAGATTAATTTATTCTAAATGGTGATGTCATAGTTAACTTTATCTGCTTTTAACTTCGATTGACCACCCAGAATACATGTCTTTTTTTAATCACTTTGTTAACGCGCCTGCTTGCCTACAGATTACTGATGAATTTCATTCTGATCGCATATCATGGATAAGACAGTAAACGCATCCATTACTGGTCTCCAGTCCTGGAGCACTAGAATTAAGGAGTAGACCTTCATTGCCATAGCTCAGTCGGTAGAGTGTCGGACTAGAAACCACAAGGTTCTGGGTTCGATACCGACCCTCACCAACTTAGAGTATGAGTAGCACAGGGGTCTGTGCGGTAAAGTGAGGAACTGGTGGCAGGTGTGGCGCTCCACCTCAGACGCCAAAACAATCTTCTTGGTCTAGCGCTAGTGAAAAGTGGATAGACACCCTAGCTGTCTGGCTGATTCCGACTATAGGCCACCCCGATGACTTACAAGAGTAAACGAGCAGGAATAGTTGTACCATTTAGAAATCTACTAAATGCATTCTTAATGAGACATAAAGCAAAACCATTTGATACTCGTTGATTTTGTGAAGGGTGTTGAGATTTTGGAATATATATATATATATTTACCAACCCCTCTGCACGGGTAGGATGCGACACAAGGTCAATTTCTTAAGCGGAGTTCAACAGGTTTGAATTCAGAGTTTTCCTTCTCCTAGACAGGTTGCCTTACCAAGGTTAAAGTGCTCAGTCTGCCCAACTATTTACCCATAGCTGGAGGGAGAGTAGGATTCATACATTTCCCAAGGATATTAGCGCTAAATGAAATGCAATTACCACGTTTAGGATTTGAACTCGGGGCAACGAGTCCATTTCCCATGACTTTAACCATTATACCACGCGCTTCCTACTAGATTTTGGAATATAAGGTGTGTGCTAGATCCTCGTTCATACTAATACACTAGCCGAGATCACGTGATCTGTTCCTTGGCCAATCACGTGGCAGTACTTTGAGGATGATACAATACTTAATCCGCTCTACTGGTCATAATTACTGTAGTGTTCATTGACTATGGACATAGGATTAAATCCCTGGAATTTTACCAATACGCAGGATAGGACTTATACGCTTACCAAAGGATCACCAAAGGATTCCATAACATAGGACTTTCTTTAAGCCCTTTTCAACTGGCCAAGGATGGCACTTAAAAACTTTACATGAGCAGTTTCGTTACAATATATTTCCCCTAGAAATACTCTTCATCTAGGATAGATTACAGTAGTTCCTAAGCAGGAAATATACGTAAACAAAAGTTTTCCTTCAGGTCCCATTAATTTTATAGTTTTCATTCCCTAACCAGCAATAAGATAAACATGTCTGCTTCATATAAAGGAATTAGGTGTTCGGTTATTGTTCAATTTATTGACCGTCACACGAATACATTAGGGAGATGCTTTATACGTGACTTCAGGCTTTAGTAAATTCATCTTCTACCCTGAAAGTATTGCCTCTTTACCCATCTCTACACTCTATGTCACTTTTTCTTTAAATGTATGTTTAATTAGTTACGCTGAAGGCAGTGTCTCAGGACATTTCCCGCCCAAAGGAAGATGTAAAAAGAAAACTGCAATTTCCTGTCTGCTTTTTTCCCCTCTTCTCTTAATTTGATTTGCAATTTCTAAAGTTTTAGATGATGGCTGATATAATTTATTATGCTTTAAAATCGACCTACGTAGCTAAATTTTAACCCATGACGCCGACTCCAACATTACAATGCTCTCTCCGCCCTGTCGGCTGGGGCGTTAGAATGCACCGACTGCACCTCTGCAGAGGGGTAAGACTCCCCCAATGGGGCCACCTGTTGGTCGTGAGTGGCGACCCGTGATGCTTAAGGAGAGCCCAGGTGGATGAGCAGTTCATGACATGCAATACTCCACTTTGGCCCTATCTTGGGCTAGACGGACGATCGGAGAGGCCCCCTCCGATCAATCGGCTGATCACGTCAAGCCCTAGCACCTATATGATTGCCCCCAACCCCTTTTTATCATATGGGTGCTAGAAGGCGGTGGCTGCGGGTCTACATGTCCTGGGAATGACGTTAAACTCTATCTGATGGTGAGGTTCCAGTTTTGGAGGTTTGGGGAATGTGGAGCACCCATTCATCACCATTGCTCCCTGGTCCACTCTGACCCGGAGTGGTAGTACCTGTTAGGGTCCCATCTATGGGTTAAATAGAAAAATGTGTTTATGAAAAAAAAATGGTATTATCCATTAAGAATTGATTTATTTCAAAACTTTATCGGCATTAAATGACCCACTGAGGTTGATATGCCGTAAAACAAAACAAAACAAAACAAAACAATGCTCTCTCGACTGGGACTGAAGAATAAGCCGACTGTAGCTTTGCAGAGGGTTAAGACCTCCTCCAAAAATAGCGCTACTTGTTCTCCGGGGTTAGTAAAGCCTAACGACGGAATCTTCTTGGCTAAGAATACCGTGAATCGTGTACTAAGAGGTCACGTAACCTACAAGTCTCCAACTTCGACTCTTTGATGCTATTGGTTTTTATGATTCTGTTCTGGGTTGCTCTGAGAACTGATTCCGTTTTCACTTCCGGCTTTCAGACTACGAAGCCATTTTCTTGTCGTGTAAGGCACATAGTATTTACTTTGTCTTTTGAAGTGTCCTTTGTAATGATCAAATAGTTCACTTGAAAGTAAACTCAACTTGCAAACTAATTATAGGACAAGGCCTCACAATTTACATTGTTTTGGTGTTTAAACAATTATATGTATCTATATCAGTATTATATATATATATATATATATATATAATATATATATATATATATGTGTGTGTGTGTGTGTCTGTGTCTGTGTAAGGTGCGTGTGTGTGTGCTGGATGTGTATATGTATGTGCTTTTGTTTATACATATATTATATATATATATAACTATTAGTATATATCTGCAAGGTATGTCAGAAATTAACAAGATTTTTGGTACTTTTTGCTACACCTTGTATTATGAAAAAAATAAAGTTCCATTCATTGTTCATTTCTATATTGGTAAATATAGCTTCAAACTCGTTAATAATATGCCATACCTTGTATTATGAAAAAAAATTAACGTTCCATTCATTGTTCACTTCTATTTGGTAAATACAGCTTAATCTCGATACTTTTATGACACACCTATATATATATATATATATATATATATATATATATATATATATATATATATATAAAGGAGAGAATTTGGTATGTACGTGTCGACGCATAACTCCAAAACGGAGGTCACTCATATTTAAAATCTTGCATACACATTGATGTAGTTCTAACTAAGAAACACTCCAAATTTGGTTATTGATTTTTACTGATTAAGGGATATGATTAATTAATTAAACCAAAATCAAACGATTTTTCGAAATCTATAAAAATAGCTGCTACTGCTGATATTCCAGCTACAATCATCAGACGAACCCCATCCTGCTGCCTCTTTGCCTATGTCTGCTGTATTTCTACTGGGGTGTTGTAAAAAAAATGAAAGCCTTTTTATCAATATTTTTACGAATACGTTCATATTTCTTAGATTGAAATATATCAGCGAATAAATTTGAATTAATATGCGAATTAGCAATTACAAAAACTGAATGTGAAATAGTCTTACACACGAAAAAGTTTTTGAAAAAAATCCTTCAAGCGATTAAAAAAGGGGGTTCTTAAATAATATGATTAATATATCCAGTGAATCCAAAACGTTTTTGAAAGAAGAATAACGGTCCATCTATTTTCTCGCCTATTTACGGTTCAATCTTCTTTAAGATATCCATATAGTTCGAAGAGAAGGTAATAATCTCTAATATGTAATTTAGATTGAGTTTTTATCAATGGAATTATTTTTTACAGCGAGTTAAAAAATTATATTTTGCTTCAGTCAGCCTAGATTTTATAGTATAGTTTTTTCATACTAAAATTTTAAAATAAAATAAAATCTTATTTATCGCATATTTCTGTTTCTATATTAAAAATATTTATTTCGTTAGAAAAAAAAATCTTTCTATGTAATTAGTATGTCTTTTCATACATTGAATTTTTTTACAGCAAATTAATTAATAAATCAAACGAAAACATTTAGTGACAAATCAACTTTGTTTTATAAATTCCCGTCGGTCGTTCGTCAATTGTAAACAAAACTTTTTTTTTCATAATCGCGTTAATTTATTTATTTTAATATTAGAAATACAAATAAAATTATGATACTAATGTAGAATACCATTAGATTACCTAAAACATTTCACGGAAATATCTGAAAACTCAAATTATTATCAAATTTATGATATAGTATAATTATTATATTATATTCGATCGGCTATGTTTTGAATTAATAATGTTATTTTTTAAATGATTATTTATCGTTTTACATACATTTGATTACTTTCTTTTTTTTTTCTTTTTCAAATATCAATTTGAAGTTTCGCAAATCGTGTCATTTATATTCTATTTAAAAAATATAGTTAATCATTGAATTAAAATTTCTTACTATATCATTATGTGATGGGCTAAACTTGCAAATCGGTCGGAAAATTACGATCACCCAGAAAAAACAGAACCCATAAATTTTGTAATAAAACTGTTGATTTTAACTTGGGGGTTTAGGGTTAGTTTAATGGAAAAAATAAATAAATAATCTATCAGTTTGTAAAAAAAAAATTCTTAAAAGTTCTTTATTTTTTAGTTTTCAGGGGTGCTCATTTACCCGTATAAGTTTATAGTAAATCGACCCCCATACCGGGACTGCTCTACCTTATCAGTTGGGCTGAACTTGCACAAAGGTGTCAAAATTAAGGCGACCCAGCAAAAACAGAACCCACAAATTTTGTAATAAAACAGTTAATTTTAACTATGGAGATCGAGGGTTTAGGGTTGGGATTTAGGGTTAGTTTAATGGGAAATTAAATAAATAATTTGTGTTAGGGTTAGAATATTCAAATATGTATTTCGGTAAATCTGTATGTCTTTACCGGGAGTCGTAAGGGACTTCCGTTCGAGCTGTTCCGATATAGGGGATCGATTTACTATAAACTCATAGGAGGAAATGAGCACACATGAAAACTCAAAAAATAAAGAACTTTAAGAATTTTTTTTACAATCTTATAGATTGGTGTGTAATCAATAATAATCCATTGAATGAAAAAAAATTGAGGGGGGTCCAGATGATCAGGTCTACCACGTTTTTTTTTCTATAAAGATAATATTCCGAATAACTTTTTTTTTAAATTTTTTTAGTAAAAAAACCCAAACAAATAACAACAGAATTCTGAATTCTACCCAAAAAAAAATGTCAATATTATGATATAAAATTATTTTAAAACACTCAAAAATTCAGGATTGCATTTAAAAAAATATTTTCAATGTTTAAAAAAAGAATCCCTAAAATAAACACAGTAATACATAAATTTTCGGTGATGTTTTTTTAAATTTTATTTTTATGAACACCCCCTGATGTTCATAAAATGTTTTCGTCCGGTCATGGACCGGGTACTTTAGCTAGTATATATATATATATATATATATATATATATATATATATATATATATATATATGGGGGATTTTATCCCACAATAGAACAATAACTTGAACACCTGATTCATTTATCTAGGGATGGCATGCTTATTTTAATAGCTCTTCTTTGAATGAAAACTATGAAACTGATGTGGCCTAAGGGAAAACCTTTGTTTACGAATATTTCGTCTCTACAAATATCTTACATTAGGCCTGTACAGAAACGTGCACTTGATAAAAGGGTCGTGTTGGGGGATAATTTCTCCCAAATGGGCTATTTATCAGATTTTAATAGAATTTTCGATATTTAAGCAATTTTTATTCGAAATTCTGAAGACACCTAAGTTTATTTTGTTGTTTTTCCTTGTTTGTTTGTTATTGGCATTCGCTCCCGCCATACTTACTACAATCATTTAATTATTTTTCCTGGCTAATAAAGTTGTGACTGGTTTATTTTTACGTTTTTAAAAGATAATTTCATCAAAAAATATATTTGGTTTACCGATTTTATTACCAATGACTTCGTGTCGTAGTTGCAAAGTTGCGCAGTTGTGACACTGTAGTAAGCGAGATCGAACACCAGTCGCGCTATGGTTAAATAGTGCCAATATTGTTCTAGTTTAAGGGTTTTGGCATAAAATAACCTACGAAGATTAAAATTATTTAAAACAAAGAAACCAAACATTTATTACTAAGGACGACGTACACATGCATTACTTTTGGTAATTTCAAAACGGTACAATATTGATATTAAAGGCATTTTCTTATATTTTTTTTTATTATTAGGAATATAGTTTTACATATTCACCTACACCTACACCTTTTTTTTCTATTTTTGTGATGTTTATAACATTGTCAATGTAGATAAAATCAAATTTACTGTTACTGTTTTCGATTTTGGTTATTTAATGCAAAAATAAATCTGGATGAATCAATACACTAATTTGGTGAAAAATAATGCCCGTTTATATATTTATTTATTTCTCGTGGAAGATTTTTTTTTACTTAGATGTCTGTATGTCATATATATATATATATATATATATATATATATATATATATATATATATATATATATATATATGAGAAAAAGGGGTTGGAATGAATTCGACAGAATAAGGTAAATAAGGAATGAAAGAAAAAACTCAAACAAAAAATTTATATATTTCGCTGAGAATTGAACACAGTTCTTCTGCTTTTATTGAATTATTCGGATCATACAAGTGTTTTATAGGAGGGGGAAGTAGGTAGGTGGGTAAGTTTTGTTGTGAGGGAAAGAGGGATATTTTTTGGGTAGATAAGAAGGGAATCTGATGGGAAGAGAGTTGAGGAGGTAGTTAGAAAAAAACGAATGTTGAGAAATACCTGATAGTGGGGTAGCCATTGCTTGGAGAGTGATTTGAGTAAAGGAAGTAGAAAATGGAGTAATAAAAGGGGGTTAAGATGACTATAACATTTTTTTTTTTTCATTTTATTATATATATATATATATATATATATATATATATATATATATATGAAATAATCCTTTTGATAATTAAATTCCTGGCGCATTCCTCTTCAGGTAAAAAATAATTGTCTGTCTTTATTTCTTTGTACAGATATTCAAGTTTTGATTTCTTGTCTTTTTTTGTGAAAATACTTTATTAGCTTAGTTTACTTTAGAGTATACACTGTTCAGAGGATATAAAAACCAAACATTAGACTCAAAAGACAAAAATTATTATTATGCTTTTGATCTCCATTTATAATAAGGCAATAGACTGCCGAAGTAAACTAAATACTGAACTTAGCCAATTATCAGCAGCGGTTTACGTTATAATAGATGAAAGTCGTTTGTTTTTATTAGACAGAAATTATGGAATGTTTTTTCTCAAAAAGTCCGTGTTTTGTGGACACACCTACTTTACGTACTTCTGTTTGTCCGTGCTTATGTGATATTGTAGACAAGAAATGATAACTAATAAAAATAGTTATTCATAATTACATATAGACAGAAATTCGCAGTGGAATTAATAGTATATTGTTATATTAATTAAATACTATATTGACCCGTGTAAATCACACGGTACTGCACAATATTTAAAATATCCCCCAAACAGTACTACTCTCTTGATCCATGTTTCTAAGATTTTGAAGGTAGTATTTTATGTATTCTTCTCTGATGCAACCGTGATTCCGGTGCTCACCATTTCCTCCTAAATTCCACAAAGATCAATTTCGAAGAAAACCCATCATATATTTTGTGACTTTTATTTTTTAAAATCTAGCCCAACCATTGATGACTGCAAAAAGTAAGAAAAATGACATTTTCTTTCACATTTGATAATAACACATCAAATAAATAAAAACATTAATATGTAGTGAAAAAACATCCAATGAAGTTTTCCTAGCGTAGGAAATATATTTTTTTATAAATTACAAACATACGACATCAACTAAAGATTTTAAATGTTGGGAACACACTTTTGGCTTTCAATTTAAATTAATGAAGTTTAACAAATATATAGATTTCTTTATTTGTTACTAATAACACATCCAACGGATATTTTGAAATATAGGGTAATTATTCTTTAAATGAATTGCAATAATACCAAATCTGATACATATAGAAATATAGTAAAAATATGTATACCGTTAAATTTCAATCATATAACATCCCAAAAAAATCATGCATTTGAAACGATTTATTTTAAAATGCATGATATAAGAATTCGGTGGTTAAGCGACACCAGATAATAACGTAATATATTTTTGCATTCCATTTTTGACGACATGGACAGTCTCATTTTTAACCAGAGGGTGTTGCTAGAATATAACAGTCGATTTTTCTTAGGAACACCAGTATTAATAAATAGATGTGCCTTATGTAGCGCAACATATGGCAATTTGTTCTCCAAAATAAAATAATAAATAAGTTTTTAGAAAATGTGTTTATTCTAACCGGGGTGCTCATTATTGTGCGCTTATAACAGACCTGAATATATTATAGGCTCAGATATAAGAATATCCCCGATTTAAAATTGCAGGTGCATATATGTATTTACCAATATCTCTACACGTGCATGATGTGACATATGGTCAATTTTTAAGCGGAGTTTAACAGGTTTAAATTCAGAGTTTTCATTCTTTAGAATGGTTGCCTAACCAAACTTAAAGATATAAATTATTCCTACCATTTACCCTCTAGCTGAAGGGAGAAGAGTTGGATTTACACTTTTCCTAAGGGTATTAGCACTATGTGAAATGCAAAAAGCATCACCTAGGATTTGAACTCGGGTCGCCGTGTCGATTTCCCACAACGATGACCATTGGCCGACGTGAGCCTCTTGATTAAAGGGTGATAGGTATGACTTTGAATAGAAGCCGAATCGAATAGAATGGGAAATGTCATTCTTTTGAGTTTGAAAATATTTAAAATAGTGATATCAGTGAACTCATCCTCATTTTATGGAGACTTCCTGTGTCACTCAGGTACTCAAAATATTTATTCCTGATGATTTGAATCAAACCAAAGTCAAGGAGAAATGTTGGATTCTGAGAGAATATTTACGGCTTAAAATAGATAGAGTTGAGAGAATAGCTCACCGGGCTGAGTTTCAAAAAGCTCTATCCCTTCATTTTCAACTGCTAATATATATATATATATATATATATATATATATATATATATATATATAATGTTGTTCTGGTTCCAACGGGAAAAAATTTAATATTTTATAAAAAAGAAGGTCCGCAAAATGTATAATGTTCTCAGAAAATTTAAAAAAAAATTTTTATCTTACATATGCGACATTTTGTGTTTCTGATCTGTTGTCTTCTTCAGGCATTGAGTTATTATTTTGGCAGAATATGTCCGATATTTTCTGCAACTTTTTTTTTTTTTTTTTTCAGAAACACACACAACCTATCAAATATCGGACATATTCTGCCAAAATAATAACTCAATGCCTGAAGAAGCAACAGATCAGAAACACGTGTCGCATATGTAAGATAAAAAATTTTTTTTTAATTTCTGAGAACATAATACATTTTGCGGACCTTCTTTTATATATATATATATATATATATATATATATAATGTGTGTCATAAAATATCGTGATTGAAGCTGTAGTTACCAAGATATAAATGAACGTTAATGTATTTCGGAATACAAGCTGTGTCATAAAAGTGCTGTGTTTAAAGCTGTATTTACCAGGTTAGAAATAAACAATCAATTGAATGTTACTTTTTTAAGAATTCAAGGTGTGTCAAAAAGTACAAAAAATCTCGATACTTTTTTGACACACCTTGTATATATGATTAAGTAGTCATAAAAAGAAAAATGAGAAAAAATATTCCTAATGACCTATACCTGGTCAACAAGTCCATTCCCTCGTTTTCTATGTTGTTTTTGTCGATTTTTTTTTTCGTTTTTGTTGTTAATGTTGTTCCCTTTACGTTTTTTGTTATTTCTGTTTTGGTTTTTGGTTTTATTTTGTCATTTCTGGTAGGAGGCAGCAAGCGGTATTGTCCAATAAAAACCATTAGTCTACTGGGAACGGAGCACGATTTCTATGATACGCGTAGGTCAAATTCCTATATCGACCAGCGTTCGTTCTCAGCTCTCGTTTCGTTTGTGTCCAGGCCAGCCACGTGCTATTTTATTACCTTCACGTTTTACGTTGCCTGAAGCAATATCTCTGGACCAAACATTGCCATACTCAAACTGCCCGAATCCGACCCGACCCCTAACACTAATCATTCCCAAAGAAGAAATCTCAAATATACAGTCAATTAGCTAAGTCGGTTTAATGACGCGTTTTAGCTTCAAATAAGGTTCGGGGCAGGAACTGACAGTTGTGGCTGAACATGGGATGGATTCGCTTTCTTTACCCTTCCTTCTGTCCAGGTTTAATGGGTCATCGGAGTGCAGCACATTCATGGCGATCAATATCAATCGGCTATTAAAGAACTCGAGTGCGTTTGTTGTTGGCGTATCGTATACGATGACTAATCTGCCTATGTACACAGGATTTAATAATTTTATGCACATGGCTTCTGGAAGGTCAGGTTCATTAGTCATGGCTGCAAGTAGATGTGCGTATCAAATGGACTACTTGTTTTTACTTGATGGCGTTTTGAATATGGAGAAAGGTATTTAAAACAAATAAAGATTTTGGCTGTGGAGCGCGAACTGGATGTAGTTGTACTCTTTGCCATTATTTGTCACAAGTTGTCAAGAAAGAAATAAAGGAAATAAGAAAGAAAGAAAAAAGGAAAAATATAAGATGGCATTATTCAATAAGGAAATAAGGAAAAATGAAGAAAGAATGAATGTATGAAAGAAAGAAGAAAGAAAGAAAGAAAAAAAAAACGAAAAAGGGAAAATTGTCGATGGAAATAATATATGATATATATAAATAGTAGTGTTTTCTGAAAAATATGCTGGGATGAGCCAAGAACTTTAACGAAAAAGGTGATTTTTTTAATTAATCTAGCATATAAATAATGTTTATGTTCACAATTGTTGACATCCAAACGTAACATTCAACATGATATCTAACAGATTTGAACAATGATATACTAATGATTTATAAGAATTTCTCTTGGTATCATTAAATTCTAATAATCAACACATTCAACTGATATTTAAATTAGAATAAAGAAAGTTATAACTTAGCGTAAAAACATTATCTAAACATTATATGCGAATTGGCCTACATTCCTATTCCGAAAAATCATCAGCAGTTAAAGGGTGTGAATATTTGCTAACTGAAAAGAAAATATAGTTCTTTTTAACTTTTAAATGGATATTTTATTGGGTAACCATTGCATACCTTGCTTCTTGGAAATAAAAGATATATATATATATATATATATATATATATATATATATATATATATATATATAGAGAGAGAGAGAGAGAGAGAGAGAGAGAGAGATAGAGAGAGAGAGAGAGAGAGAGAGAGAGAGAGAGGGAGGGAGGAGGGGGGGGAGGAGAGAGACATAGATAAATAGATAGATATAGATATATTAAATGGATTTTCCAGCTGACCTGTTTTGATCGACATCCAATATGTAATATCAATAGATTGGATGCAATATATTTTATGTGATTCTTATCACATTAAATTCGTTACATATGTGTTTCCATTGAAATCCCACAGTTGACAGGGTCTTGAAATGATCAGAACTGTCTATTCCTTTTTCAATGTATTAAAAACTAAACCAAATTGCGGCACAGCTGTCCATATTCATTTTGGAGGATTGCCTGTTGGGATCTTATTAACGGATACTGAAGAAACCGCTGTTTTTACACTTGTTTGCACCCCAAAGGGTTGCTCCTGGTGTTCAGCTCATTTCCATTTGTTTATCTATCACCCCTTACTTGGCATTTAATGGCGTGCAATCCCATAATATTCACTGCCAGATGGTGCCATTCACAGGTAGAATGAAATCAAACTAGTTTAGACTATAATTCACTATTTTATGTTATTTGCTATACTTTCTCTTTCTTTCTTTCATTCGTTTAATAAACACACACATATAGACACACACTCAACCCCCCCATATATATATATATATATATATACATATATATATATATATATATATATATATATAATATATATATATATACATATGTATATATACATGTATATATGCACTTGTGTCCGTGCGTGTGTAGAGTACCAACCATAAATAAATATACTTCTACCAATGTTTTTATAGAAAAGTTAATTTCCAACTGAACCAAATATATCCGTCTTTCATTTCTATATAAACATAATACAATCAATCTTGATATATTCATCATCATCATCATCATCATCATCGTCCTCGTCGTCGTCGTCGTCGTCATCTGTTGGAGGGAAATCGTAGGTATATACCGCTGATGAGACTTAATAAAGTTGAAACAGCTGTACGGTGTTCCACGTCGCATGCGTTATTTGCCGAGTTTACTTGTCATGATTATTTTCAACAATTATCAAATTTTATACGATATACGCATTGTAATTGCCTTCACAAAACATATATATATGTGTGTGTGTGTGTGTGTGTGTGTGTGTATAAGGTGTGTTAAAATATCGAGATTGAAGCTGTATTTACCAAGATAGAATGAAGAATCACTGGATCGTTAATTTTTTCCGAATGCTAAGTGTGTCAAAAAGTACCAAAAATCTCGCTACTTTTTTGCCACATGCTATATTATATATATATAATATATATATATATATATATATATATATATATATATATATATGGGGAGTATGTGTGTGGGAGTGAAGAAGAAGAACAAGAAGAAAAAGAAGAACAA
Organism: Doryteuthis pealeii; assembly: GCA_023376005.1. Lineage (NCBI taxonomy): Eukaryota > Metazoa > Mollusca > Cephalopoda > Myopsida > Loliginidae > Doryteuthis > Doryteuthis pealeii. The sequence goes on along the minus strand of CM042137.1, from coordinate 95,536,024 downwards.
GAACAAGAACAAGAACATTGACAATAAAATTAAAATGCTTAAAAGCTAGCAAGCAGAGCAGTATAAAATTAAATTGGATTACACGTATTCCTATCCCTGTAACTAAAGGTTTAATGTACGGTGTAGCATAATTGGTAGAAAGAATTGACGTTTATGCCCCTCTTAACATAAAAAGTTTAGTGACAGAGAGAAAAATTATAGGTTTTTAGTTAACAGATAGGCAACAGATACACACAAACACATGCAAATGCACACACACACACATACACACACACACTCATATATATATATATATATATAATATATATATATATATATATATATATATAAAATGAGAGGCCCTTGCCATATTCTTCTGTTATCAGCTAATCCAGAAAGGTTTAAATGACCAAATATCCACAAATAATAACACATACCCGAATGGTTCCAATCATTATTTGAACTATTGGATTCTCGTTACTCAAGCTTGAATGTAGAATACACACACACACAATATATAATATATATATATATATATATATATATATATATATATTAAATAAATGAAGGAATAAACTTTAAATTTGCTTCATTACAATAATTTATTTCAGCCGTATTACTACGGCATCTTCAGGTATGAGCAAAATCATAGGTATTTCTCATTAATTCATTGAATATTTTGCTCTGTCCATCCACTCACTGGCACTAGGGACATTGAGCTGTGAATACGGTTTTCTTGCATCACTTTGGTTAAACTATACATGAAAAGATCCTAACTACCAGGATATATATATATATATATATATATATATATATATATATATATATATATATATATATATATATATATATGTCAAAAAAGTATCGGGATTTTTTTTCCTTTATGACACATCTTGGATTCTGAAGAAAAGGATAAATGGAACGTTATCTTTTTCAGAATACCAGTGTGTTAAAAAGTACAAACAATTTCGATACTTTTTGCACCCCTTGTATATATATATATATATATATATATATATATATATATATGTGTGTGTGTGTGTGTGTGTGTGTGTGTGTGTGTGTGATTAAAAGCCTTGATTATCAAACATGCACACAGTTATAAATTCATTTCGATCGAAAATTCACGTCTTTTAAATATATCGTATTCTTCAGAATAATGAAAGTGAGAAAAATCTGTTAACACGGACGATATTAAAGCCTTTTATTTATCAATTCTATCTAATATTGCTCTGTATATTAAAAACATAAAAAATGTGTATTTACGATGCACATTTTTGTAAAGTGTCATTTTTATATATATTATTATGCACTCGGCAGCACTTGGTGTTCCATTATCAGCCGGGCTAACAATAATCATAGCAGCTGTGAATCCTTTTTCCTGCCTGAATTCAGCAAAAGAATTTTTGAAGTTATCGTAGGATTGCATTTTAGTACAAAATTTCCTGAAATTGTTAAAATAATTTTGAAATAGCAGTATGTTTATACAAATTTAAAAGTTCTGGAAGATCTTTTCGAATCCAGATATAATTGGATCGTGTTATCTAAGCAACCCACATATTTTCACACGGAAAGTAGGTTAGAACTTACACATTTCCCTCTGGACTATTTGAAATATTTTCTGCAAAAGGTTGAACATGATTCCTTAAACTGCGCAAGTGAATGTACAATGGAATGTACAAGCCACTTTCTAATTCTAGACGAAACTATTTGCATTTTACTTTAAGCTACTGATTCTAGTTTTAGAACCTGGAGCAGGACTCTTACATTCATTGATTGAGTTTAACAGTATGTCAACCTATCTCAGGTTATTTTATGCTTAGAGGTAAAAAGAATATCGTACATTATGTGTTTGTCGTGAGCAAGATACGCAACATCACGCACGAAAGCGTCCGCGTGTTATGGAAAAGTTTGGAAGCGTGCTGGGCTGAGGTGCGCTGATGCAAATCTGAAACTCTGCAGATTAACAAATCGGCTGCCTCGCCGTAGCCTATAAAATGAGTGTGTTGGAGGCTTGGGCAATCGATCGTGAACAGTCTTGGAAGTCTGTTCGAGAAGTTGTTACTGCCCTGTCCGTGCAAAGGTTTCAGTCTTGGAAGTCTGTTCGAGAAGTTTTTACTGCCCTGTCCGTGCAAAGGTTTCAGTCTTGGAAGTCTGTTCGAGAAGTTTTTACTGCCCTGTCCGTGCAAAGGTTTCAGTCTTGGAAGTCTGTTCAAGAAGTTTTTACTGCCCTGTCCGTGCAAAGGTTTCAGTCTTGAAGTCTGTTCGAGAAGTTTTTACTTCCCTGTCCGTGCAAAGGTTTCAGTCTTGGAAGTCTGTTCGAGAAGTTTTTACTGCCCTGTCCGTGCAAAGGTTTCAGTCTTTGAAGTCTGTTCGAGAAGTTTTTACTGCCCTGTCCGTGCAAAGGTTTCAGTCTTAGAAGTCTGTTCGAGAAGTTTTTACTGCCCTGTCCGTGCAAAGGTTTCAGTCTTGGAAGTCTGTTCGAGAAGTTTTTACTGCCCTGTCCGTGCAAAGGTTTCAGTCTTGGAAGTCTGTTCGAGAAGTTTTTACTACCCTATCCGTGCATTTCACATTGTATGTTTATATTTGGGCGAGTCCTAGTGGAATATTGTCAGATGTGACATCGTAGTGAGTTATGCTAATATGCTTACTTTCGCCTTAGTGTTCTCCGTATGATGTTAGACAGCATATAGCCGTGAAATTCCAATTTTGAGCCCTGCGTAGGGTCTAGTACTCCTTTATCGCAATTACTCACAGGTCTACTCTGACAAGGTCTTGTAGTATCTGTTAGGGTTCCATCAATGGCTTATATAAAAAATGATTTTAAAATTTGTTTAAAAAATTGAGTATAAAGTAAAAAAAAAAATGAATACCCACCAAGAATGAATAAAACAAGATGTCTTTGGCAGAAAATAACCTAACAAGGGTTGACATGCCGTAAAATCCAACCTACCAACCAACTATTATATTTTACTGCTATACAAACTAATGAAACATAGTATCACTTTCAAATTTCACGACCAATAACAAATTTTAATCCTTAAAGGAATTCACTACTGATGCAAAAGTAAGCATTAAAAACACAACAGAATCTCTACACAAAAATGGTACTCTGCACACATACAAAATTAATACACAAAAAAAGCAATTGTAAATGTTTGATTATTACGAAAAATACATGAATCAAAAGGAAAGCATTTGTTTGACTCAGCCTTGAGTTATTCGTTTTAAGCTTTTCATTTGGAGGGAGGGGCGTGGGATTGGTCTAAAGAACATGAGTCTTGTTATACATCGCCGAAATTCGCTAAAGGAGGTAATTAGGGATGTTACACCAGTATCCGTACAGATTTCGGGTTTTACAACATTATATCTGTTCCACCGGTAGACCTGACATCTTCTTAGACTGCATGCTTTCCATATTTGCTGTGTATTTTAAGAATTATCCATATATTCTCATAAATTAGCTCAGGGATACGAACAGCCACGCAGACACTTGCTCCGTACTTGTATAAACTAGGATATATTTAATTAAAAAGTTAATCTTTAAATATACGCACATTCCAACATTTTGGTTTTGGTTTGATTTGTTTTACGGCATATCAACCACAGTGGGTCATTTAATGCCGATAAAGTTTTGAAATAAATCAATTCTTAATGGATAATACAATTTTTTTATAAATACATTTTTCTATTTAACCCATAGATGGGACCCTAACAGGTACTACCACTCCGGGTCAGAGTGGACCAGGGAGCAATGGTGATGAAGGGGTGCTCCACATTCCCGAAACCTCCAAAACTGGAACCTCACCATCAGATAGAGTTTAACGTCATTCCCAGGACATGTAGACCCGCAGCCACCGCCTTTTAGCACCCATATGATAAAAGGGCTGGGGCTTGCCATAAGGGCAATAGGGTTGGGAAAATCATATAGGTGCTAGGGCTTGACGTGACCAGCCGATTGATCGGAGGAGGCCTCTCCGACCGCCCGTCTAGCCCAAGATAGGGCCAAAGTGGAGTATTGCATGTCATGAACTGCTCATCCACCTGGGCTCTATCCTTAAGCATCACAGGTCGCCACCCACGGCCAACAGTTGGCCCCATTGGGGGAGTCTTACCCCTCTGCAGAGGTGCAGTCAGTGCATTCTAACGCCCCAGCCGACAGGGCGGTACATTTTGGATGGCGTCTTCAGTGATGTCATCGGAATATATCATTAATGATTATGTTGATAAGCATGGCTACGGAATTGCTGTGGATGAGAGGGAAACAAGTGAGGAACGAATGGATGACAGTTGTGAATGAGCCGCGAGACCGGATTGCCATCCATTATCGCGTGGTCGGTGTCTCCTTATGACCAGTTTCACACTTTCGCCTTTGGTCCTTCGGAAGTTTTCGGTGGGTTGCTATGGTTTATGCACTTCCTCACCTCCGCTCGAATGCGAATTTCTGCCTCAGCGGCGGTATTACTAGTAACCTTCAAAAGGTGGAAGTGCCGGCCTTCATCTTATCCGCCGATCATCTATCACGCGCCCTTTCTATTGATGTTTCGGTTCGCCCAACTGTGCGCGTTTAATTAATTCCAATCAGCCATTCTAATTATCTTTCACACATCCTGTTAAAATTCCTACATACGAATGTGGGTACACTACCACACACACACACACACACACACACACATATATATATATATATATATATATATATATATATATATATATATATATATAAAGATACATCTAATGAGTCAGATAAACCTACTAAAATTTCCGCTTAGTGCTCTTCAGGGCTAAGATCCGACTAAAGAGATTTGAAGCAAACTCATATTTATACAATACCTCCCACCTAGACTCAAATAAATTAGCATAGACTATACTAACCAATGAAAAACAAAGAAAAAAGACAAACACAGAATACCGTTTAAATCTATTATTTTTATTTATTTATTTTTCATTTTTTATTTTTTTTTAAATTTAAATTTTAATTTTTATTATTATTATTTGAATCCTACTACTCTAGTTTTTTTTCAAATTTTTTTCCCCAGTTGATGTTTGGTAGTATATTTTTACAATCAAACTATTTGCCATATTTTTTCTCTCGCGCGGATTTACCAACAAGTTTGATATATATATATATATATATATATATATATATATATATTATATATATATATATATATATATTATATATATATATATATACTTTTTAATCATGTCTCGTTAACTATCACGGACATGCATTTTTACGTATTCATTTTTTATATTTGTTCTTATTTGCGATATGTTCATGTTTTATTTCAGGGTCACAGATATGTAGTTGCCTTCCAAGTTTTATAGCGTTTTTGATCACCTTATATCCTTATCATGATACGCCCGTTTTCTAGTTGTTAACTACAAAAGTAAAGCCTTTGACAACTTCCTGTATTGCTGTAAATTTGAGATAAAAATATATAAATGAATAAGTAAATAAATAAATATCACATATTCCAAAACAAGAAAATCAAATAAAACAAATAACACGAATGAATGTTTGTTATATTTAATGAAATACGCGCAGCAGTGGACTTTCTGTCTAAATATACTAAACTAATGTGATAATTATGTGTGGCTATATTTGCATATATATATATATATATATATATATATATATATATATATATATATATATATATATATATAAAAGAAAAAGCACACACACACACGAACACACCACGCACGCCCCCTATATATATACACACGAAATATGATTATATATATATATATATATATATTCACACACACACACACACACACACACACACACCACACACATATATATATATATATATATATATATATATATATATATATATATGATTTTTTTCAGCCTGAGTATGATTGTAACATCTGCAGTAGGGTATGTTTGTCCAAATACCGGTAATTATGAATTAATATTCGATATTAATGTTTTTATATATGTTTTTATATATCTGCATAAAAATAAAAACAACAACACAAATACATACATACACAAACATAAGAATATACATTGTACCACGTTGGGACGCAATAAATATCATATCATCATGTGGCATCAGTGATGTTTAATAATAATGAAACACACACACACACACACACACACACACACACATATATATATATATATATATATATATATATATATATATATATATATATATATATATATATATATCAACCGGAATAATATTGTAACATCTGCTCAAGGGTTTCTCTGCGCAAAGCCGGACTCTCTGGTAATTTGAGATCTTATGACAGCAAACATTCACAGGCTCATTTTACACGGGTTGTTCCTCAACAACTTGCAAGTAATTCATATCATTTATGTGATAGAGTTGGCAGGTCTGCACAGGGTCCAAGAAGCCATATGAAAGTGCATGGGGTTAATGTCAACGCTCAACACAGGTATTTTGCTTGTCACATATATTGAAGGGTTAGCAAAGATGTATATGGCCTCAGGAACCACATGCATTCCCACGTGAGCTATTTGTGCGAGGAAATGACCCTCATCTGAAAAGAAGGGTATGTCACTATATATATATATATATATATATATATATATATATATATATACTAACCCTCCGCACGAGCAGGATGCGACACAAGGTCAATTTCTTAAGCTGAGTTAACTGGTTTGAATTCCGAGTTTTCCTTCTAGACTGGTTACCTAGCATGGTTAATGAGCCCAGTCTGCCCTGCTATTTACCCAAAGATGGAGGGAGAATGGATTCATACATTTCCCAAGGGTATTAGCGCTATGTGAAATGCAAACAGCTTCGTCCAGCAAACAGTATATTTCAGCTTTTGTATATTGGTCTTATGTACCAATATTAAACATATTCTCCAAGAGACAAAATTATTTATAAGCTGTTATCTTATTTTAATTTGAGAAATTCCATAGTGAAATACTTATCTCTAAGCTGCTTGTAAACATTTGTAAACATTTGTACAATGTGTTAAGATGAATATTACTTGCCTCCTTCGATTTTGTAGATAACAGAAGTTTGTAACACTAGACTTTGAAAGCCAGATTCCAATATACAGGGAAATTAGAGGAAGAGATTAATTAATTTTTTTTTTAGCAAAAGGGACTCTCTTAAAAAATATTTTGCACACAAAATTTTAGTTCTTAGTTTTCAAAAGAGTATTACCAAAATGTTTAGGATGTGTAAAACTTCACTATGACAGTATTAGTGTCACTGTCTTGTTTTGAGTTCTCTTGCAAAATTCGGGTATTTACCTAGTTTTTCGTGTCCTGAGGAGAAGGGAGACTTGCTGTTACTCGAATTCCAGTAACAATCATCGTTTACTGTAGGTGTGAATAACTTGCAAGGTGTAAAATGATAAATAAAGTAGCCAATGACAGAAAAAAATGGAAGGAATACCAACAACATTTACACTTCAGATGATAAATCAAATAAAGAGATGACATGAAAATGGTTTTGAAGAGGAAACGTCACCATGAGGATTATTCAAAGCAAAAATTGATAATATCAGGTAGAATAACAACTTTAGACAATGTGATGAAAGAGATGCAAGCGTTTATCACCTACTAAACAAATACAGAAAACTAGGACAAAGATAATACAAGAACAGGCATAGTTGTGCGGTGACGATGAAACTAAGGAGAGAAATTGAATCGTTATTAGTAGCCACACAGAACAATTCAATAAGAACTCATTATAGAATAGATAAGACGCATGAGTTTAGCAAGTACACTATATGGTGATAGTGACAGAGGAACCCGTCAATTATATACTAATTGAATTCATAAAAGTGGCAGAATAGAAATATAAGCGTGGGCATGACTAGGTGGGGAATGCAATCCACTAGGAATAATGAAAACAACTAAAACTCGATCATACATATAAATGCAAAACCCAGAATATCTCCTGTAGAATGAAACATAACTCGTTGTCTGAGAATCTACATCTATTAATAATGGAGATTCAGTCTCGATTTTTCTGTAATCGAAACTACGTCACTGCGTAGATTACAGTCATTTCAGGAATTACGTAAATAACCAATAAGTATTTAATTTATTGTCAAAAGCATTAATACATAGAATACATATTATCTTGTTAACGATGTCTCTGTGAAACTCTGAGTTCAATTTGCTTTAAAACATCCCATGTTATTAGTACGTTTAAAATCCACCAATTTTTCTTATATATCACTAAAAAATAAGGTTTTAAATGATAAATGGTGTGCTTAATTTGCATACAGGTTTTAACAAAACCACGTTTAGTAAATAATTGTTGGTGTTATTGATCTCGAATATTATTGTTTTAAACTCCAACGTATTGAAATGATTTTATATAGAAAGCAATTAGAATATGATTAGAATAAGTGTAATATTTTTATATGCATAATTATTTACTTATCATTACATTAAAACTCAAATACTTACGCCTGGAGGGCACATATTTTTATTAGTATGTATAAAAGAAAGATTTTTCTGTCTGTCTCTATGTTTATTTGTACACGACTGAGCGCACGTCTTTTATCAACGAAAATTCATTAAAATCTGCTCCCTATTTTTGTCTGAACGAGGGTTTAAAACTTTCCCCGCTGATTTTCCATAACAAAGCTAAATAAGAAAATATATATATATAATAAGGGGATAAATAAATGATGCGTTAAAAATAATCTAAAAAAATGATTGATATATAAAATAAATAAAGTATAAAACAGAATAAAAAGGTAATAAAAGATGAATAGAATAAAATATACCAAAAAGAAGAAAAACAATGAAAATAATTGAAAAACAAAAATGTATAATGATTGAAAGATAATAAAACACATATAGAAAAATAATTTTTATTAATCTATATATTAAAGTTATTTATTTTTCACATTTATATCCTGGACAAGTTAAAGTTAAATAAAAAATACCGGTCATAAATTGAGCTCTGGGAATAATCCCGTAGAATTTGGAAAAGAGACTCAGTAAAACTGGATATCTGAGAAAATATCAAGTGCATATAGATGACTGCTAGGAAGGGCTAGAATACTGAAAAGTGTAATGGAAAGCACAACTTCAGTGAATACCACTGATTACACTGGTCAACAAAGAAAAGATTTGAAATGATATCGAGACACCAAAACATTTTTTCAGCAAATTTGAGGGCACTGAATCTGAAAATGACATTACATTTATTCGTTAACTAAGGTTTTTGGCTGCACAGAAATGACTCATTACTGAAAAAAAATGTTTTCGTGTGTCTTCTATATCATATTGACCGTGGAATATCCCTCAAAGAAAAATTGTAGAAACCATTCAATTCGTAATTAAAACAAAAGATACTGGTCTGTTTATTGATACATGTTATTTTTCCAATAACCGACCTGTAAAAACGGAAATACTTTTGTTTTGTTCGGTTTATTTGTTTAACGGAATACCAACCCATTTTGGGTTATCTAATGCAGCAACTAAATTCAAATAATTTGCTCAGATTTATATTGTTTCCAGTATTCCTATCCAATATTAATAATTTTGAAACAGTTCTATTTGGTTTTTAAGTATTCGTATTGAATTCCAATATTTTAAATAATAGATGTATTTGACACATACATTGGAATTAACAAGTACTACGACGATGAGTCAGAGTGGATCTGAGATTAATAACAATATAGGATAACTCTACACTTCCAAGTGCTCCGGAACTGGGGCCTCACTGCCAGATACAATTTAGTATTACACTCAGTACACGCAATTACTTTGGATATATTCTTATAGTTTGAAGAACAGCTCATGCATTAAATTACAGTGATATGTGTCTTGACTTACGAGTCCCCCAAAACTTACGAGTTTTCGGAGTTACGAGCTATCAATAGGTCAATTGGTTTAGGTAAAAGCGATCTTCAGATATGATTATATTAATAAGTTCACTAAAAACATTAGTCTACAAATGTGTTACGCCAAAGAAGAGTATTATGTATTAAAAAAAATTAAATTACAACAAGAGACTCAGTTTAGCACAGACGGTATAGCATCTGCCTAGGTCATACAAGGTTCGCCAACTAAGCATATTAGTAGCACACTTTGTATCTGTGAGATAAAGTCGCGAGCTAGTATTAGTTGTGGCGTTCTATCCCAGACGCAAAAACAATCTCTCTGGTCTAGTTCTAGTAAAAAGGGGATAGACGCCT